>OV651815.1:30823311-30990811 GCA_927349885.1 Psylliodes chrysocephalus | reverse complement strand
TTACCGGTACCGGGATTCTAGACACAGCGTAAATTTAATAAACGAAATGACGTCACTCTTCTCAGAAAAGAGATAAAATATTAAATAAACTTAACCTAAACAAGCATTATTCCTGTAGTACTCACCTCAATTTCTAAAAACAGATTCTGCTTCCCATATAACAACTGCACAACGCATAAAGGTACCATTTCGGTAGGCGCGACCTACGACCGCCGACGCGACCGAGACGTGTCGCTTCACATCTAAAATACATACAATTTTATGAAACACATTTCGCACGACGCGACACGAGAAGTGTCGTCAAGACGACACTTCGTGTCGACACTTCTGAATCTGACTCGGGGCAAAGGTTTGCTGCCTGTCGCACTCAAGGTCACTGTCCTCGAGCATCGTTTCATTTTGGAGGTAAATAGGTTGAAAATTTCTTTCGATCTAGGCAGTGTTGCCAGATTTTGGAACAGTATGGGTGAAAAAAAAAACCGTAGACCCGAACAGTAGATTTTAATACAGGGGGGAAATAATTAAAATTTACAGTGTAGTAAATAAAAAAACAAGTATATAGAAATGAAAAATAAACTTTTTTTCGACTCAAATTAAAGGTAAACAAAGAATAAAAACAAATAATAACATTTTTAATATATACTTAACGTACGGAAACAAAAAAAAAACAATGAAAAATAATAGGTACCTACTTCTTTTAGATCAGTCTGAATCAGATAATTCAAAATCGTAGTGTGCATGTTCTTTTTCTGATGCCCTATTAATTCTTTGTTTCATTTTAAATAAAAACAATGATTACCTTGATTTTTTTTTATGTAGCCAACCTAGAGTAATGGATGCTTATTACGCTGCTTTTACTGCAGAAAATTTACTAGAGAAAATATTCTTTAACCATTTGTTGAAGAATGAGGCAAACTTAATAAATTAAGAACAAAATTTGCTAGAGACAAAAAACGTGGATCTACGTAAAAACAGTAGGTCTGGCAACGCTGATCATTCCCTCGAATGGTTATCCTGTAAGTGTCGCGCGACACTTCTCAAGCTTCCGAAATGTACGAAGCGTAACATTTATGCATCTGTCGTCCTACTCGACCTTGGGGTCGCCTAAGTGGTCTCTTGTCTCCTGACGCGCCTACCGAAATGGTACCTTAAATTACAAAAAAAGGAAATGGCAAAAACCGAAAACTCAAATCTATAATTATTTAGAATATAGGGTTGTCTCTGTCTGGACTATGCATTCATCGTGGGTTGGACATTATCTGGACATAGGATGAAATTAAATAACTAAATATCCTATCTTTTAAGTATGTTGACCTTTTACAACATAATCCGTTTAGTAACTTTTTGTGTAACATGTATACCATGTTTCAGAAACATTTTTACTGAAATATTTAATTAAAATATTTCAGAAACTTGTTATATGTTTGAAACGTTTGAAATATTTCTGAAACACTTCTGAAATAATGTGTACTGTATGGGCAGTCAAACGTCAAACTTCACTTCATTTAATTTATTAAACAGTTAAAATATGTACAATTTACATCTATATAGGATATACATAAAATACAAGAGTTTAACCCCTCCTGAAGTGGACAAGAAGTAAATGATGCCTGTGACGTAGTTCTTTGTTCAGAGACATTCCTTATCGGCCTCTTACAGAGACGTCTCCAGGAGTAATAAAAAAATTGAGAATGAAAACTTAGTGTATATTTATTGCAATTTAGAGCGCAGCGATGAATGCAACTTGTAGTATATAATTCCGCCGCATTTATTAAAGAACACGTATATCGTCGTCTTTCACAATATTGTTAAATTAGTAAATAAGACAACTTATTTTATCACAAGTTAACTTATTTATTTAAATGTTAAAATTTTATAAAACAACAATAAAATCACAAAACACTATTTTTCCGTATCCATTTCTCCACTGTCTTCTTGTTTTTAGACAACCACAGAATATTGTGTTTCACTTTTTCCAAAGCTCTCGCTCTACTCGCTACACCAGCTCCAGCATTTGGATGTTCTTTGAAGAACTCTTCAATCTAAACAAAAAATAACAGTTCGTTACATACAGATCAATTTTTATCAAACTTCGAAAGTAAAAA
This sequence comes from Psylliodes chrysocephalus, assembly GCA_927349885.1. NCBI lineage: Eukaryota > Metazoa > Arthropoda > Insecta > Coleoptera > Chrysomelidae > Psylliodes > Psylliodes chrysocephalus. Next base: position 30,988,706 of record OV651815.1, on the reverse strand, counting down.
AAAGAAAATATCATGGGTCAAAAAAGCGTAACGTCTACATATAGTCCACATCATTAAGAGCGTTATCCGTGTACTAAAATTGACTTAAAAGTATTTCCAAGTTTCCAGGCCTATTTTTTTATATTTTTTTATGAAATTTGGCATGCATATTTATGGAGTCGTGCATAATGGGATTACGGAGTCTAAATTTTGATATATCTAAATAACACCGAAAAAATTAAAGGGGTGATTCTGTGATGAAAATTAATGTGAGTGTTTGGTATAAAATTTTTTGAAAAAACCCTCCCCGGAAAAGTTACACCCCTTCGAAAATTAAAAAAAATAATGGTTTTTCTTTTTTATTTTCCCTGTATATCAAGCTAAAGACACGAAACTTGGTAAACATTATCTGTCAATAAAAGTACACTTTTTGAAATTTTTTAAATCCTGAAGTATGCTTAGAAAGGGTTGAAATAATCAACCCCTAAGATATTTTTTCTTACAACTTTTTTTTAGATGAAAATTTTTTCTTTAAAAAAGTATGACTGAAAAGCCCAATTCATTGACTAACTTTTTTAACTCTACAAGTTTTTTCTAAAACTTGAGCATTTACGAGAAAAAAAATCTAATGCAATGCATTTTCAAAAAGATGAGCTAACGCGAGTGTATTTTGCGTCAAGTCTAGTGGCCTGTGCTTTGCATAAAAACATTAATACTGATACCAGGATTGTGTAGTGTCATTTTCTGTTACCCATCTTATTGTTTCACAAGTTTTATGATTGTGTATTGTAGGAAATATTAGTTGATTGAAAATATGAAGGGGTGTAACTTTTCCGGGGAGGGTTTTTTCAAAAAATTTTATACCAAACACTCACATTAATTTTCATCACAGAATCACCCCTTTAATTTTTTCGGTGTTATTTAGATACACCCTGTATATATATAAAAAAAAGCATTTTTAATATATCAACAAAGCAAAATAAAAGAAAAACGAGACTGTAGGCGCATTTTTATTCAAAAAATATAACGTTGATTTTAACTATTTTTTTTTCTGCGAAGCCTATTTTTTTTGTAAACCTGGAAAAACTAAAAATCGAAAAATATATTTAGATTTACCGGAGAAAATAAAGATCTAGCAACGTCGCACTGATATTGACCATATCTCTTGAATCGTCTAGCCCAGTGGTCGCCAACCTCTCAATGTGTTGAGCTACTTTGTTAGTTTTGGAATAAACAGCGAGCTACCCATATGGAAGCCACGTAACGCAACGTAAATGAAATAATCCACAGTTAATTTATCATTATATAAGTAATATTACTAGTACGTACTTGTTCATAGCTACATTCCTACCTACCAAACGAAGGTGTTTGAAAAATAAACACAAACTTTAATCCAGCCACAACGGCATGTCACGTAAGATTTAAAAATAGTTAATAATAACAACAAAAAAGTAACGCACTATCATGAACATAAACATTGAAAAATAAAAAATCACGTTCAATGAGAAGGCTGACACTTAGACTCATCGATATTTTTTTTAATGTTTGCAGTATAATTTGATACAGCTATTCGAATACAATTATCCAAATGTTCATCTGTAAGTCGATTGCGATATTTGTTCTTAATAAACTTCATATTGGAAAAAGAAGATTCACACAAATAGGTTGAACTGAATAATGCTTTCACTTTCAAGGCAACACGGCATAGAACTGAATATTTGTCTTTACTTACAATAGGCCAGATACATTTGGTACTTGAGACTAACGATTTTAAGGCTAAATCATTTTGAAACTCAATTATTTCCATTTCTGTTGCAGCGATGTCTTCGCCAAAGTTCTGCATAACACAAGTTGCAAACTGTTGGATATCAATTTCCATAAAGGGTGAAACAATAAACTGCGCTACTAAAGCCATTTTGTTGAAATCCTTAAAACGATTTTTAAAGTTATTCTTCAGGGTAGAAACTATTTCTACATGATATTTGCTGTCATAGGGTTCTAATGAATTTTGAGATATTTTTTCTGAAAGAATAGGAAAATGCTTGGCATCGCTGTTAATTAGGTTTTGTTCCCAAAACTCCAGTTTTTTGATAAATGCTTTTATATCAGAAATCATTTCCGCTAGTTCTTTGTCTCTCCCCTGAAGCTGCAAATTAAGTTCGTTTAATTTATCTGTAATGTCCACGAGAAAACCAAAATCTCTAAGCCAGATTGAATTTTCTAGTACCGGAGTCGGTTCATCGCGTTGTTTGAAAAATTGAACTATGCCAGATAGGACATCATTAAAACATTTCACCACCCGTCCTCTACTTAACCATCGGACTTCAGAGTGAAGGAGTAGGTCCCCGTATTGACAGTCAACTTCATCGACCAAGGTTTTGAATAATCTTCTTTGTAACGCTTGAGCTCTAATCTTGTTCACAATTTTTATCACCAGTTTCATAACGTTGTTTAGTTTCAGGAAATTTCCACATAATGCTTGCTGATGGATAATGCAGTGGTAACAGAGAAATTGCGGAAAAGTTTCATCTTTACGACATAACGCCACCAGACCCTTATCACAACCCACCATAGCTGGAGCGCCATCGGTTGTCAAGCCTACCATTTTCGATATTGTAATTTTCTCGGAAGAAATAATATTTTTTAAATGAGAAAACAACTCCTGTCCAGTAGTGTGTCCTTTCAGTGGAATAAACTTCAAAAGATCTTCTTTAATCGTAAAATCACTAAAAACCATCCTGACGAACACGACCATCTGGGCAGTGTCAACGACATCTGTTGATTCATCCAGTTGCAGTGAAAAATAAACACAGTTATCTAAGTCAGTTCTTAACTGTAAAAAAATATCATTGCTCATTACTTCTACACGTCAGAAAGTTGCATAGATTTTATAGCTGAAACTATCTCGTCTTTATTTCTAAAGTTGGCAAATAACGAATCAGCAGCTTCTAAAAACGCCTGTTTTATCATTTCCTCGTCTTCATAAGGTTTCTTTTTTTGTGCAATTATCTGGGACACACGGTACGATGCTTCAGTTGCAGCCTTATTTTTGTCGACTGTTCTTAAAAATATTGATTGTTGTACAATTAACTGCTTTTTTAACTGTTTCAGTTTCTCCTTTCTGGCGGCAGAATGTAGTGGGAATGATTTTTCAAAATTAGAATGTACAGTTTTATGATGTCTCTCAATATTTCCTTTTTTAGCAACGGAGACCGAAGTATTACATAACAAACACACATTTTTATCTTTAACTTCTGTAAAAAAGTATTGTTCTTCCCATTCCGAATAAAAGTGGTATGTCTTTACCTTCTTACAACTGCTTGTTATAATATTATTTTTTGTTGTTCTCTACTAACCCAACCGCTGGACGTTGGTTACGCGTTCAGTTTTAAACTAAGCGCAATGTCGCCGCGCCGTGCGTATTTATCCCGTTCAAAGATCCTGATCGTTCTCGAACACTAACGCGCTGGTTCGGCTGGTCGGTTCTAGCCGATTCTAGCTTGATGGCGTCAGCGGCAGATCGCTCACCGCAACGTTGCCGCTGTTTATGTTTAATATTATGACAATTAGATTTTTTTGTGGAATTTTCGAAAGCTTCTCTGATTTTTGCAGTTTGTATTTTGTAAATTAAAATCGTTGTGAGAGCTACCAGAATTGCCTCCGCGAGCTACCGGTAGCTCGCGATCGACAGGTTGGCGACCACTGGTCTAGCCGTTCAAACCAGACAGGTAACGCTTACTTGTATATTATGTAAAAACTACTAAAAATTATTTTTTTAGTTCTTTATTTTAAATGCTTTGATCAGTTTACTTTAATAATTATGTATACATATTTATTAAATTGAAACATAATTTCAAATATTATTTTATTAAAAATTTATACAAAAAATATACCTGTAGTAAAAACAAAAAATTCAAAAACCTTCACTGTAAATCAGTTTAAAAAATATTTTGGCAAACGACAAAATAATCACAATAATAAACAAGTTGAACAAGCGTGTAAAAACTACTTAGTTGAAAAGCGTTAAAACTGCGAATTATGCTTAGATCGACCGGTGGAGGGGAAATGTTGAATACGTCTCACAACCACATCAATTTTACATTTTTGTTTAGTTCATAGATAAATAGTAGCAGAGTTTAAAAAATGTGTGTTATCGTTGTTGGTGATAGTGTGTTTATTAATATAATATAGGAAATAGAAAACACGGTTGTCCTTCAAAACGAAAATCTGTAAAAAATCGCACAAGACTTCTTAGATTTAGACGTTTACTGTCATCCGATAATTTAAAAGTGTAAGTATGGGTGATGGGGACAATAGTGTTCACAGTAAATTAATTACATCAAGGCCATACGGGAATACTCTGGTACAAAAAAATGAATGCAAAAATCATTTGCTTCGAAATTTCTGCAAAGAACTTCGTGACTTGTCTAATAAAAAACGAAGCTCGTCGACAAATCAAGCTGTACCAATTTTCTTCATAAAACTGATTTTAAAAAGCATAATGCGCCTACGAACAGCTTGTAATAAAGCTATATTGCATAGAATCACAGAGGAGAGCTCAATTACAGATAAAATGAATAGCCTTTGCAAACATTTCAAAAATATTCCTTCTCTTGTGTTTGGCGAACACTTAAAATGTCAAGATATAGGGTATTTTGAATGTATTCCCAGTACTGCAGAGACAAATTATGTTCCTGATATGAAATCGTTTGGCCTATATCACTATATAGAAAACTGCTTTAATAGATTAATTTATAACGCTTCTAGTTTGATTCACAATATGAATACCAACTTGGCCGAACAATACAATTCATTCATTAGTAAATTTGTTGGGGGGAAACCTTAGATAAAAGAGACCGGAGATGTAACATTGCACATCGCGCACGTTGTCTATTCCAACCCTAAGTAACCCACCAATTAAAAATCATTGTGTTCATGACGCCACCCGAATTGCTCCGAAATTTCTATTCTATGCTTGTCTCCGCGTGAGTAAATCATTTATGGACCGCCGTTTTTTGAATTATTTGTTGGAGTTATTTGCAATTTAAAGTGTTTTAGTTATTCAATTTCAAGTTGAAAATGTCACGATGTATGGTGAAAAATTGTATATACAAATAATATAAGTGTCAATGTTATGAAAAATAAGAAATATACAGGGCTGGTATATCTAAGGGGGTCGCGACATAGGAGTCCATTTTGGACGCCATTTTTTTCGAAATAGTAGTCACATAGTAGTCGCCATTGATCTGGCAACGTGGCAACTTGTAGTCGCCAGGTTTACCAATATAAGAAAAAAAATCATTGTCATTTCTTAAATGACATTTCCATTATAAAATGCCCATATTTTTTAGGATAAAATATTTCAATTTAATAAATTATTAATCTCAGATGTACATAAAATACGTCGGGAAAAGTAGATCACTTTCAATTTTGTGCTGTTTTAGTTTTGTTTATTTTAAAAGGTAATTGAAGAGATGAAGACAATTTTCTTATAGATGATGCATAACAAATTATTGCTCCCTTTTTTAGAGCTCCAGTCCCTTAAGTCTATTTATTTTAGGTCTTTTTAAATTGTTGGTAGGTATTATTCACTTCATTTGTATGTTTTTAGTTAATTTAAATAATTTTGTGTAATATCTTGCAATTTGTTTTCTATACATTTTAGCATGTATTTATTGTCTACATCTTACAAAGGATGGATTTGAAATACCTTTACAACAGAGGTATTTTCCTAAAACTGGCCGAAATTTGAAACTGAATACAGTTCTTAGAGAAAATCTCCAGTAAAAAATGTCTGCATGCAGAATATCAGTAGCATAGATTAACAAAGCTGACAAAAGAGTTGGACAAACCTTTGTCTAGCTTTTTTAATATTTCAGGACAATAGTAACAACAGACTACAACAAAAACATCCAAAGTTTAGTAATCAAGCAAAATATTCCGGTATCTATATTTTTATTCAAAACTTTTGTGCTTCTACTCCAATACTAACCATATAGAAGCATATGCATTTTATAGTATTTGCAAGATTCGGAACAAATGAACCCACAATTTTTAAAGATTATTAAAATAAAACATTTCAAATAACACCTGCTTTTATGTTAAATATGTATTTATTAAATACATAAATTAGTCTCGACCACACATTTTTTTTTTGTTTTTACTTCTAGTGTAAAAGTGACTACTAATTCAGTCTTTCAAGTTTATTATTTATAGAGACCAGCTACTACAAAATATCTTATTGATGATAACTAATTTCTCTTTAATAATGGTTTTGCATTTATTAACATTTTACAGCACTTTGTTTATATGAAACCTCTATTTAACTCTTAATTAAATCACATTTAAATCAAGTAATTACATTTTCATATTCAACTTATGTATTCTTATTAGAACTTTTTCACTTTTTTTTACTTTGAATCTTTTGACTGTGGTAACAGTCCATTCACCAAACCACAAAGTCACTTAAAAATGTTGAAAGAGAATGTCATAAAGGTAAAATTCCTTCTTCTACCATGTTTTTCATGCAATTTTAGGTTGTAAACGTTTTGTCCAACACCTTTTTTTACAATTTATCCCAAGCAACACTATGAAAGATTTAAATCCTAAATTTACAGCATTCAGTTTTGAGATGAGTACAATCACAAGGTAGTTTAAGAGATAATTTTCGCATGAACACTTATTTACCACAGCACAAACGCATGTACCTATTCATGTAACATTAAAATAAAGTGGAAACAAATTGCATAATTTGGTATATTAAAAAGTACAAAATGTTTTTAGTTTTAATTCGACATTGGACTACGAGGAAAACAGTGGTTCATTCCACTTGTACCATATTGACATTATTATGCACGATGCTCGTTCAAACGAACGTCAGAAAAGTGTTGCCAACTTAAGCTGACTACTATTTCCCCCCTAGCCTCAGTCACCCCCTCATCCATTTACTGGGTCTATGTCGCGACCCCCTTAGATATACCAGCCCTGGAAATATATTCGTTTTCAGCGGTAAATATTTGTTGACGTTTTGACATAAAGTCGCCATGATTCTTTGAGCTGAATACTTCAGATCCGCATTAAGAGGTTTCAATAAATATTAAGCATCAAATACAATATTTCAGAAAATAGATTTCATAATGCATTAATTTAAAAAAGAGTAAAATTTTAAACATTTAATCTAAATAAAAAGTAAACAGGCATTGTTACTAACGAAATTTTGTTTTTAAAAAGTAGTTTTATAAGAATATTTACTAAAGGTGGTTTTTAGCCCTTTATTAGGTATTTTTACAAGAATATTAGATGAAATACAGGTTCACCTACTTAAAATTTCAAGGTTAATTTCATTTGCGGTTAAATCGGAAGTGACAAAGTAAAACTATATATAATATAGTATAAACCCCTAAACAACTCGAAAAATAATCTCCGTTTACAAAAAAAATCTAAATTCTAGCCATATTTATTATGTAATCGAATACGGTTTCAAAGATAACAGGATCAATAAATCCGAATCATTAAATTTTAGAGCTAAATGCTCGCATAAAAGCATGCGACCGGTAGGGGTTACAAAAAGAATTGATTTATCGTTTTCATGAAAATCGATTTATCCGTTATAATTAATCGATTATTTTTAATCGATTATTTTTGATTAATCGAACACTCTCAATAAATTGTTTTCGTTTTTTAGGTAATGGAATAATCGATTATAAGGGAATTACAAAAGGAGAGTAGATTTATTCAAAATATTCGATTTATTATAATAGATTTTTTTAGATAAATCGATTTATTGTTTAATCGACTTTTTAAATTAATCGATTATTTTCGATTTACCGAATATTTTCGATTTACCGAATATTTTCGATTAATCGATTATTTTCGATTAATCGATTATTTTCGATTAATCGATTGTTTTCGATTATTCAAAGGTATTCGAATAATTTGTTTTGTATTAAATGAAATGCGAAAAAATAGATTATATGAAAATAATCGATTGATCGATTATAATCGGTTATTGTATATAATAGATATTTCGGTTATTTTTTAGAATTATCGATTTATCGGTCAATCAGCTTTTTATTAATCGATTATTTTCGATTTTTCAAAGATAATCAAATAATCAATTTTAAATTAAATATTAAAACAAAAGAATTATTTGAAAATAATCGAAAATTCAGTTATTTTTTTGGAAAATCGATTTATCGTAGAATCGGCTTTTTAATTAATTGGTTATTTTCCCTTAATCGATTATTTTTGATTAAGCGATATTTTTCTATAATTCAAATATGATCGAATAATTGATTTTAAAGAAAATAATTCTTTTTTTTAATCGATTTATCGATTATTCGACTATTTAATTAATCGATTATTTTTGATTAATCGATTATTTTAGATTTTTCAAAGATTATCGAATAATCTATTTCAATGGAAATACGAAAAAAAAAATAGATTACTTAAAAACAATCGATTATTTAAAATAAACGATAATTCGTTTATTATTTTTTGTAAACACTGATTTATCGGTTATAATTGGCTTTTTAATTAATCTATTTTGATTTTTCAAAGATAATCAAGTAGTATATTTTAAAGGAAATACGAACAAAAATAAATTGTTTGAAAATAATCGATTGATCGAAAATAATCGATTATTATTAATGATCAATAATTTATTTCGATAATCACCCACTCCTAGCGACCAAATGATTTTTAATAGGTTTAAATTTTAAAATGTTATCTGGTTTCAGACATGCATTTCTAGAGTTTTATGTGACTCATTCTCTATATTAATTAATATCCCTAAAGAAACAAGCTTTAATATATCTTTTTCTGAGGTTATAATACAAAACAGTATTTTCTCATTTTGACTTATTTTTAATATTATGACAAGTCGTAGAAAAAATATAATGTTCAACTCACAAGGTTTGATTTGCAGTATTCGCCTACGTACATGCTTTTTTTTATAATACTCTTAGACAATGAGTACCATTTCTTACTCGATTAACAATATTCTATTTCAAAATTTTACTGAAGTCTCTTACAGAAAAGTCCGTAGTAAATAATAGCTAACGAAATATTCTATAAAAGGTCTTCTCTTTACATAAAATGTCGTGGCATCTGTTTGATATTAAAAAAATCACGTTAAATTTATTTCATAATACAAAATTCCATTAAACGCATATTTTAAATAAATCTAATAGCCCAATCGGATTAGTATTTTAGATTCTGAAAAATTCGAAGCAGCAATTTTCCTTCGGAATTCGTTGGAGGGGGTCTCTGATAGTCTAAATTCAAAAAGTTGGGATTCCAAAGTTGTCGTTACCTCCGCCATCTTGATTTAAAGGGTTATTTTTTGTATCTTGAATAACTCATTTATTTTCAATTTTACACGGAAAATAGTTTTTACAAAAGTTATTTAAAATTAAATTTCCTACAATTCTGTTTTTTTTTGTACGATCGATTTTTTTGTATTTATCCCTGAGAAGAGTGGGGGTGAACCTAAGTATTGTATTGTCACGTTTATTATTGATGTTGTACCATTATTTTTTCTGTTTGTTTTTTTTTGCTGATTTTCAAAAATGTTATTTGGTACAATTATGATTCCGATTTTTTCTAAGAGTTTACCCCCACTCTTCTCAGGGATAAATACAAAAAAAACGAGCGTACAAAAAAAACAGAATTGTAGGAAATTTAATTTTAAACAACTTTGTTTATAACAATTTTTCTCGTAAAATTGAAAATAAACGAGTTATTCTATAACCAAAAATTCACCCCCCCTCTTTTCGGGTATAAATCGAAAAAAATCGATCGTACAAAAAAAAGCAGAATTGTAGGAAATTTAATTTTAAACAACTTTGTTTATAACAATTTTTCTCGTAAAATTTAAAATAAACGAGTTATTCTATAACCAAAAATTCACCCCCTCTTTTCGGGTATAAATCGAAAAAAATCGATCGTACAAAAAAAAAGCAGAATTGTAGGAAATTTAATTTTAAATAACTTTTGTAAAAACTATTTTTCGTGTAAAATTGAAAATAAATGAGTTATTCAAGATACAAAAAATAACCCTTTAAATCAAGATGGCGGAGGTAACGACAACTTTGGAATCCCAACTTTTTGAATTTAGACTACCAGAGACCCCCTTCAACGAATTCCGAAGGAAAATTGCTGCTTCGAATTTTTCAGAATCTCAAGCCTGTTCTTCACCTAATCCGATTGGGCTATAATACATAGTTCATTATGATGCTAATAAACAAAGTCCGGTCCCTGCCACAGAGTTCGGGTCCCTGCCCAGTTCCCCCACTCCGTTAACCTTTTTTTAGAAATTGGCAACATTTGCGCAGGTTAAACACCGATGTATGTTATATCTCTGGTCTCTTTTATCTAAGGGGGAAACGCATCAATTTTTCTTCAAGAGGATCGTACTCGACCCGGTGCGAAGCTGCTGCTATATCCTTTAATGTTGGTAGTAGAGACTATTATAAAGAAATTACAAAATCTCTGACAAACAAAAGTCCAAAAGGTTACACTCAAAAGTATATGTTAAAAATTGCTAATCGCAAGAGAACGCGAGGAATGAAAGGAAGAAAATTATTTAGAAAACGGTCAAAAACAAATGCCTTACCAGATAAAGATTACGGTCTTCTTAACCATGAGAATGTAATACCGGATTTAAATGATGAGGAGTATCAAAATAAAGAAGAAATATTCTTAAAAGAATTACAAAAAACTCCTCATGAAATAGAATTGATTGAAAAAGAGACTAGAGGCCAAGGAGGAAATCTCATATGGAAACAAGCTAGAAAGTGTACTCATAACTGCTTTTAATTTTGGCACTATTTGTAAAATGCGGTTAAAAACAAATTGTAAAAATTTTATAAAAAATTTCCTTTATTCCAAGCACATGGGAAATGAATACACAAGATATGGCTTAGAAAAAGAACCAATAGCAATAAGTCAATTTTCAGAAAAACATAATATGTATGTCGAAAATTTTGTTTGTCGACCAGGATTTATGTTATTTAGGGGCTGGTAGAAACTGATTATATAATTGAAATTAAATGCCCAGCTTCTGCATCAAAATTAACATCGCAGGATGCAATAAGGCAAAAAATTATAAAATATGTCATAATTGACGACAATGATAATATACATTTAAAACAAAATCACAACTATTTCTACCAGGTCCAGGGCCAGCTTCACATAACAAAAAGACAATGGTGTTTTTTCGTGGTGTGGACCCTCTGGGTTTTTTAGTGCAAAAAATTGAACGTGACGATAATTTCTGGCATAACACAATGCAAAGTAAACTCCAGTGTTTTTATATTAATTGTGTTCTGCCAGAAATAATCGACTCTCGCTTTATAAGGGGGTTAGAAATACGAAACCCTCCTCTATTCGTGAAGACACAATATGCTTCACGTTTCTATTTTTATATTTTCATTCATAAAAAAATCAAATTATGGGTGAATTGTCCCGAAGGACATTGCCCGCAAAAGGAATAGAAGAAGAATAAGAAGAAAAACTAATCAAATTATAGGTTAGGTATGTCAAATTATCCCAAAATTCAGTTATGTGATCCCACCATAATTTGCCCAAATCGGCCAGCAGTGTTGCACTTCCGGTCTCCTTGGTGGAACGGATTTTTAGTATGTTAAATATAGCCTATATCCTATCCAGTAAAATAATATAGATCAGTGGGATAAGTTATTTGTAACTGGTGATTGATATACAAAATTGGGATCGGTAGGCGTATCTTTTGCACTCACTAAAATGGCGGAAAAACAGCCCAGACAGCACACGACGTCCATATTTTGTCCAAATAATGTCCTGGATGTCCATGAACTTTATATGGATGTCCATTGGACATCCATTTTCTGTTAACCAATGGATATACCCATTCAGACGTCCAATGGATGTCCAATAAATGTCCATGATGGACACTATAAAAATGACTAACTTATAATAAATTATTATAATTCTTCTTGTACAATTTAATTATTTACAACGTTTTAATTAAAATAAATCAATTAATTTTCCCTTCCTAACGCCTCTGTTGACAAGATAAAAAAGTAAAGGGCCATACAGACCAGACTCGAAGAAGAAAAGAAGAAAGAGGTTAAATTATTTAAAAATCCAAAAATTAAGAAGCAAATCGTTTTTTTTAAACTAATATAACCTATCAATTATGTTTTAAACATTATATTTTCGATTTACATTCAAAGAATCCCTTTCTTTTAGACCTTTTGTCAAACGATTTATACACCTATTTAAGAAAATGGCTTTAGTAAAAGCTAACTATTATGCTGCAAAGTCGAGATGATGTCAATACAATTATTATTGTAACTAAGAGGTGAGAAAACTTTCAAAGGAGAATAAAATAATTCAAGTTTCTATTTGTATGGCATGAGACGTTAGCAGAAGAGGCTATTTAGAAGATACAAATATTTTTAAAGAAGCTGTAAGTTTTACTTTTATTAAATAAAATAGAATCGTTTTGTAAAGTTTTGTTCACAAATACATATTTTTATTGCAATTTTAGATTCAGCAGTTACCAAAACCAGGGACAAGGACATGACGAACTTATGAAAAGATGTTTTGTTTCCATAATTTCTAATAGCCTCTCAAAAGAATTCGCATAATATGATGGTATGAAAGTAAAATGGTAATTTAAAGAAATAATGAGCAGTTTTTTGTTTATATGTAAGTATAGAGATAAAGTACATTAGTCAATGCATATTTTGATATTAGTTAATAACATTTTATCTAAAAGTTTTACATTTTTAACTATAAGTTTTGCCTGATCAGGCGTGTATTAAACGATTGATTTAAGACTCAATATTCGTATAAAATGTAGTCTTTTTTTATCTGCTGCTGAGAGTGTGACAATGGTGCTGCTTAGAAAGTAAGCGAAATAGCCTTAAGAAAATGGCTGAGAAGGTCAACAGAAAGGAGTGCGTATAAAACTAATACATGCTTGATATTATTTATGACAATAAAAATAAGTCCATAGTTGCAATTATTTTATTTTATATTAATATAGGTGGTGATGTCCGTCAGATGTCCATAAATTGGCCAAAAGTAATACAAAAAGAGTCCATATATGGACCTTTCATGGAGTCCAAATGGACGTCCAGGAGTGGGACATTTGTATAGTCTAGTGGATCTCCATTGGATGTCCTTCGGTAAAATGCTGGACGTCCTTTGGACAGCCGATATGTCCATGAATGGACTTCCGATGGACATCCAATTGATTGACTTGTGCTGTCTGGGAGGTCCGGATTTACACGTGTTTACTATTAGGTTTTTTGTTAAAATAAAAGTTATAAGTACGTTTGAACGAAAATTGTATTATTTTAGGTCAAACAATAAAAGTTTTTTCAAAACCGGCATTTTCATGAGTTTTTCGTCGATAAACATAATTTAAACTTCTCACATAAAAAAAAATCAACAATAAGATATACTTAGTGTAATGGGTTTATTTAAAATCTACAATATACATATTTATGAATGCAAATATTGATCCTAAAGTAAAAACTATAGGTGAATCACAATTAAATTTCCCACGCGATCAGCTGATTTCTCTCGAGGAAGGTAACGTACATAACCTTAATCTTTGCTAAAGTGGTGTTTCTTATTGTGTATTGTGATTATTTAGTGTTTGGAAATTGTTTTATTTAATTGCTGTTTGATTCTTCGTTTGTGTTGTTTTCATAAAAATGAATATTGGACTAAGTTTGTTAGAAATATATTTAGAAATTACTCCTGCTTTCAGAAATATTCATGAAGGCAAACAATTATTAAATAATTAATAGGGCCAAAAAAATCGATTATTTAAAATAATCGTTTATTTTCTATTAATCGATTATTGTTGATCAATCAATTATTTTCGACCAATCTATTACTTTAGATGAATCTATTATTCAAGTAATCGATTATTTTCGAGGAGTAAACGATTATTTTCGTTTAATCGATAGTTTTATATTAATCAAGATATCTATTAATTTTTATTAGTCAGTTATTTTTAAATAATCAATTATTATTAAATTATTAGATTACTCGATATTTTTTTTTATTTGGTGTCATCGGCATCGACTGCTAAGGTCATTAGCCTCGTGCTCTGAGTAGACTTTATTTAAAATTATTTTTAATCTTACATTCGATTGTTATTAATTTATCGATTATTAGTAAATATCTATTCCAATTACATATTAATAAGGTTTAACACATAAGTTCTACAACACATTTTCCTAAAATCTATTTTCTTTGTAATTCCCTTAATCGATTATTCATTAGATTATTTTAATGAATCGATTAATCGAAAATAAAAATTATCTTAATAGCGAAAACAATCCATTAATAAAAAATAATCGATTATTCGAAAATAAACTAATATTCGAAAATAAAAGATTATTCGAAAATAAACGATTATTCGAAAATAATCAATAATTCGATTATCGATTTTCAAAAAAAATTAATCGAATATATTGCTCGCCCCTAGATATAACCTGCAAGAAAATATCTTTAACTTTAATCCTAAAAAAGTCGCTGTAAACGGCTGTTTTGAATTACCTAATTAAAAATGTTATTCGTAACGATCCGGTTGGTTCAGTTCCTCATTTGTACTTGTAATTCATTTCTTTTTTTAAAGTATGTACTTTGTAATTGTAGTTATTTTTAAAGTACATATAATTACTCAGCTCTGGAAAGTACCAAGTACTATTACATCGTCGGACAGGTAATTTTATGAGGAATTCAGCAATATGACTGTTTATTGCGTTCACTTTACTTTTAGCGCCCTCTAGTGGGATAAAAATTATTATCTATGGTAAAGTGTGACACTTAATTTGAAAGCTTATTTTATTAGTAATTTAATACACTATGCAATATTATGTTAACTTAACTAATAATGAACTTAAAGGGAAAAATAATGCATTATTACTAAATTTATGTTATTGCAAGTGTAATATGGAGATATCTAGGTTAATGATATGTGGTGCATTGGATTACTAATAAAATAAGCTTTTAAATGAAGTGTCAAACTTTACCATAGATAATCATTTATTATCCAGCTAGAGGGCGCTAAAATTAAAAGGAACGCAATGAACAGTTATATTGCTGAATTGCCCATAAAATTACGTTTTCGACGATGTATCATACTTGGTGCTTTCTCTATTTAAATTGTATTGGTTAGATTGACATAGAGGAGAGGAATAGCATATGAGAGTTGAGGATATTATAGAAATGTGTCCCCTTTGAAATACAAATCGACCCTTTTTTGCGTTTCTTTCAAAACAAATTCTACTTCAAGATATTCTGAGATACGGCCGGTCACCACCCTTAATGAATCACCCTGTACATCTAGGCATTACGCACTTTGTAAAGTTTTTATTACTCAAAAATCGTTTAAACACAAATACAAATTTAATTTATTTACACAAATGACACTAGAAAGTTAACCTATAAAATTGACAAATTGCACTAACAGTAATGGCGGACCGATCCCATTTTGTGCTTACACATGTCGAATCCCCAGGTTGCTTTTTCAATGGTCCACATACTTCTCTAATGTCAAATATTAAAATAAACGTCGTCATGTCAAATGTCAAAAGTCAAAAAATCGCCTATTCCTCTAAACGCCAAAGGTTTCAATTAATTAAAAAAAATCTCACGTCAGTTTTATTTTAATTCTCGTTGGGATTTTATTTTTGCATATTTATATTTATTATTAAAATATGGGGAGTGCAATAAATAGTTTGCCAGGTTAGGATTTTTAAAAGTTAAAATCTAAATTTTTTTTAAAGAAACTTCAAGGCACCTTGAAGAAAACATTTGTTCGAGCGATTGTCACGCAGATTTCTGTGTTGCCTTTCGCCCAAGAGGTGGAATGTCTATAAAGAGCTTGAATCGTAATTTTTAAGGCTTTTCACTCTCTTTTATTTTTATCAATAACTCATTACCTCCGTTTTTTATTTTCTTCCCTTTGCGAGTTAACGTTACTCATAGAGGAAATGTTTCCAGCAAGACAATTTTAAATAATTTTTTTATGTACAAAAATGCGCATCCAACGTGCTTTTAAGTTGGTTACAAACGATACAATTAGGATAAAATAACAAAAATATTACGCAAAAATGTCATGTTCATAACGTACAGCAAGAATTAAGTGACAAATAAAAAAATCATTATCAAAACGACAATAAAAAAATTAAATGTTTTTATACAATTTCCTAACCTCAGTTAATCTCTCCTGCGTAGCAAACGTCGACGTAATTTCAGGTATTAACGTCCCCAGATATCTATCGTTCAACGTAAATCTATGTACCAGATAGTCCCAATTGGACCTGACCCAATTCCATACTAAATCCGTACCAGATGGATTAATAGATATGAACTGCACCACCGAGAAGAAGTCTTGAGATCGTACTAGAGTTTCGTCCTTTGCTAGCTCCAATAATCTGAAATAAAAAACAATAAAAAAATAGTCGTAGCTAAGAGGAAATGGTAATGAATATTAGTTGGTTGATATTAAAGCCAATATTGTAGTATCATTATTACAAATTGATTTAAGGAAGAAGTACTGAAAACGACTAGTGATGGGTAAAAGGCAATCTAATTATAAATAGCCTTGTTAAAAAATTTTGGATGTTGAAGACACCTTTGGATCATATTACACGAAAACTATACGTAAAAGAAGGGCTAGGAAGGGCAAGGGACATATTACAATCATTGTACATATTGAGGAAGTTTTGAGAAGATGGGAAACGTTCAAGAAGTCCCTGGAAGTAATCTTTTTGGCAAAGAAAGATTTTGGGATGATGGGAAACATTCAAGGAGTAAATTAAATTGATCTATAAAAGGTTAGGATTGGGATGATGAAATATGAAATATGTCGTAAATTATGTGAGATACCAAAGAAGTTTTTGAATAAATTTTACAAGAAATCTACATTTCATATTAGCGTAGAAAAGCTTCAAAAAATCCAAGTACGTACTTCTTTAAAATATCTTCGTTTTCTATGCTAGTTAATCCTTTCATTAGTTTTAGTCTTTCAGAAGCATCAGTTTCGTTTTTGTATATTTCCAGTAAAGCATCCCAGGTAGTTTTATTAGCTTTCTTCATTCCTAAAAACAAAGCAAATTATTCACTGATTTCTGAAAGAAAAAGCAACAATAAGTTTACCATTTGAGTATATAATTCTTCTCAAATCTGGAGTGATCGGTTGTCTCGTTTTCAACCAACGATTAAAGTATGATTGAGCTTCAGACAAACAAGCTTCGTGATCGACTAGACACGCCAGATAAAATATTTCGATTCTTGCTAACCTATTAAAATTTTTTTCTTTTAATATAGGAAAAATAATTAAGTAAGTAGTTAGTTATATTTTAATATAGGAATAACTTACCTATCAAGATGGCTGTAGTCAACAGTTTCGTTCCAGGAAAAATTATTATAAGCAGGCGAGACAATGTCAATGACGTATTTCTGAAAAATGAAAACGAAATAATTGTTTTTGCTTAAACCTAACTCAACCTTAATTTGTTAACTAAATCATAGACGATCAGGAGCAGCTTGAAAATAGGGCGAAACTAGCGCTGAGGCGCATCACCAGCTGGCTAACCAGCAACAAGTTAGAACTAATATCCAGAACAGACAGATAAAAACGCGATTCTCCTTAAAAGTAATTCAACTGAAGCCTCAAAAGGAGGTAAAGTACCTAGGGTTTGTCTTAGACGTTATAAGCAGATTCAGCAAACACATCGAAATGGCTGCAAACAAAGCAGAGGCAAGAGAGACATCTCTCTTCAGGATAATAAGAAATATCGGAGGCCCTCAAAGTAGGAATCGGGAGCTGCTTAGCGGAGTGATACTAAGATCGCGTTAAGAGTCGCCAGCGCCTATCGAACTACTTCTTAAAGGCAATGCAGGTCATCACAGGTACAATACCGATCCATCTGCAGGTATCTTAAAGACAAAGAGTCTATAGAATGGTCAACTGTAGGGAGGTTAAGGACATGTAGCGAGAGGTTACTCTAACTATAGTCTAGAGAATAAGGGAGTGCAGTAATTTAATTTGCAGAACATAGTACAGGTCCAAGAGGTAGACATTTTATTTATACCTCATCCTTTAATGCTTATTTGTAGTTAAAATGAAAATTTTATACATCTGATAGGCCTAATAACTTTTTTCATTCAAAATTTAATCTACGAAGTGCATGTATACCATTTTATATGCCGTGGCCTTATTTATATTTATTGAAACTTATTTTGCAAAGTACGTCTATGGAATAAGACGTTATATCCTCACTTTTACTGCACTCCTCTTTTATTCACACTATAGGTGGCAGAACGAATGGCGGGATACCACAGATAAGGCTCAGTATATTTACCACCAGTCCACTCAGGATGCCCTCACTTAACTCCACACCACTGATGTCAGAGCAGTAAATTCGAAACAATTCTGCTTAGCTAATCTATTCGATGCCCAAAAAGCTTTGGATCAAGTCTGGCACGCCGGACTAATCAAAAAACTCATAAACATAAGTCTCCTCCTCAACATCACCAAGCTCATCACTCCTATTCTTTTAAACAGAACCATCACAGTCAAAGTGGGCAATGCCCTGTCCTACACGTTTACCAAGAGTACCACAAGACTTAGTCTTAGCCTCGCTCTTATACATCATCTACACATACGACCATCCTCACCAAAAAACTTCAATATGCCGATGATACTGCTGTGTTTTCGATATCCGAGAATTTAAACTAAATAGAAACTTCAACCCAAAATCTGTTAAACCAGTATACTCGCTGGTATAACAGATGAAGGGTCTCACTCAACCCTCAAAAAACTTAATTCATCGTATTCGAACATCCGAATTCTCAAAAATTCAAACACAAACATAAATCTCCTGGGAATCAGGCTCACTAAGAAGAGTGAAGTTCACTAGCTGAGGGTGATGTTTAACCACGCCCTCAACTGGTCCTCTGACATCCAATGCACACTTGACAATATGCTTAAGCGAGTCGGAGCTTTATGTGGTCTCTGGTCAGTGTAACCCAGAAACCCTCATTCACACCTATAATGCATATATTCATCCGGTTGCTGAATACAGAGCGATACCATACAGCACTCTTCCCCTCGCCTAGTTCACAGACTCACCTCACTAGAGAGACGTATCCTCCGACGATGCCAATATCTACATTTTTCGCTACCCCGGTAGACGAGTATACGAACAAACAAACAACACTCTCATCTTAGACCGTTTACAACTCCTCAGGAAGCAGTAGGTCTCTCGAACCCTGAATGGCTCAAACTCCCACGCCCAAAACACCCTACAAACCCACTGGCGGCCGAAGATAAAACTGCCCCAACCAAACATCAGGTTCCTTGCCGAAGCCCAAACAGGATCTGCTGGATTCAGCACCTCTCTCCATAAGATAACATTTCCTAATCATATATGTATATACCTGTCATTGTATTTATTGTAATGTGATTTGGGTTTTCGTGGTTTCTTCTAATTTTTTTCCCACCTTACAATTTGGATACAATATTGGGAACACAACCTGCCACACAGATCCCATATGCGCTGAAACACATAGGAAATTAGCCAACTAGGTTACAATTTTTAATCAAGGCAAACCACCTTGAAAAAAGAAAGATAATATGTCAAAGAAAATGTAAACACAAATCAAAAAGAAATAAGATATTAAAATAATATTTAGAGATGTGGCAAGTTTGTATGAAAATTAGCATAGGCAGCTGGACTATCATACGACACAAATTTTAACAGGACACGATTGTTTCATGTCGTATACGAAAAAAATTGGCAAGGGAGCCACAGATGTTATGCATGTACTGCGAGGCAATCGATACCCCGGTATACATTATCATCCACTGCGACAGCTGGATGATAGGAAGGCAAAGGGCGTGGAGTACTATATGAGCGATCTTAAATGAGAACATCCTAGGGAGGCCATGATTTTGGACACATGGGAGACTATCTGAAAGATGGCAAAGGAAATCCTACACAAGGAGAGAGATGAAAGAATAAGCCAACACAATAATAAAGGACATAAACGACTGAGAAAATTTTAATGACCACTTAGTATTCCGAAGAATGTTCCAAAAAGACGATGCTGGGATGCTGAGGTTAAAGAGGAGATGTTTTAGTGGGTAGGCCGGCACTGCATCCAAAAGCCGGAGTCCCACACTCCCAGCCGGGATTGAACCAAGTACCGGGAGTCCACGAGGGTTTCTCCTCCACAAAAAAATTCATAGATTCTATATAAATAATAGTAGACAGTGTTCGGCTACTTTATATTATACTTTCGAATGAACTGAAATATACATACTTATCTATACAGAGAGCATACATGCACTAGTCACCCTGGACAGACCATGCATTTCCTCAGGGTTAGTAAACATTAAAATGAAACTAATTGATTGAGATATTAGTCAATAACTTGTTCACCTTAAGGTAGATCAAAGTTTACGAATGGTCTTTCGATCGGGCCCTTCCATTGGACTAACAATATTGGATGTAAAAAATATAATTATTAAAGAACATTTTCTTGTAAAATTGAAGGAATGAAAGGATTTAAAAATAAAAATGCACCACGCAATACATATAAAAAAATTTTCTTACCCAGGTCTGAAAAATCCAGAGCTGACAGGTTTAGAAGATCCTGAACTACCTTATTAGCAATTTCTGGAGTAAATACTGTCAAGTCCTCAACAGTAGGTAGGGTAATATTGAAAACCCAAACTCGAATAAAAACGACATTTAATTTAGAGTGGTAAACCCCCTATAACCAAACCCAGCCATCTTTATTCGGACGCCATCCAGCTTCAAATTCAGTCAATTTTCTGACCGACTTTATTAGTGAATATCAAAGTTAATTTAAATGATGTAAGGACTTGTAACTCAGTGATGTGTGATGTTATTTGATGCTACTAAATATCTGTATAAATAAATACCTTAAATGCTGCTTCCTGATCGGAACCAGACCACTTCAGATGGTTCAAAATTGACCTTAACTTGATATAAGCAACGCTCCACGGCATATAGTCGAATTCGGCGCTTAATTTTTTCGTCAGCTCCAATGGTACCTCGAAATCCAACAGATCCGCTTCCGCTATACTGAAGGCCTCTTCTAATAAGTGCGTTCTATCAGCAACGCTGAAGTTACCATAGTGAGCGATGAGGTCGTCCCATTCTGCTTTTGGGTAATTGACGCGATAGTAACCGATTTGATCGTGGTTGAATTTCATCCATTTAGCTCCTGTTGGTCTGGTTATTTTTACTGTAATTATTAAAGATAATAATTGAAATCCTCCAGATATGAGCCTTGTGTAAAACATTAATAAACATAGAAACTGTAAAAATTTACTTACTAGAATCAGCGTTATAATTGAAAAGGACAAAACTGGATGATTTTCCCAAATCGGTGATATAAGTGACAGGTACGGACCATCTATATCTGCAAAGGTAAAAAGGCATTAAAATTAAGTGATTGGAAACAATATATGTGTAAGGTGTCAGGGGTATTTAGGAATACTATTTTTCTTATAAAACAACATTGAATACAGAAAAAGTAGCAGAATAAAAATCGATTAGATAGGGTATAACGTATTTGACCTCTTTAACTAGATATACCCCTAAGAAGTTAAAAAAAGCCCAAAAACATTTCTTTTCTGCAATCGTTTAACTTAGATAATCTATATTATTTAGGCATTTCATGAGTCTAAATTTCGGGTAAGTAAGAATTAATTGAAGCATTTTAAGTGATGGTTTAAAAGAAACGTCCCTATTACCTTATCACTTTTTTGTCCATCTGTCGATTTTTTAAATTTTAATTTCATTTTATGGAAATTTCATTTTAAAACTATATCTTGGGATGCCCAATATGCACCTATTCTGTGTAGGTATTTATGTGAAACACTCTGTATATATGTATATCGTTATTCACTTACCTATATGCGGAATCAGACTTATTAAAGGAAGCAGTCGAATCAGCAAGGAACCTCTTCTGGGTCAACGTGTATTCGTCTCCAGAACGAGTTACCGTCAAAATGGGGTACCCCATTTGTACGGTGAAGGTTTCCATTAATTCTTTAACGTTCAAAACGGTTCCAACCAATTTTTGTACTTCGTCTAAAAAGTCTTCGGTGATGGCATTTTTGTAAGCGTAGAGATTGAGGTAGTTTTTGACAGCTTGTTGGAAAGTGGTTTCCTTTACAGTGTTTTCTAACATTCGTAATATTGAAGCGCCCTGATGCGATAAAAAATGAGTTTTAGTTATATTTTTAGAAAAAAGTATTGATAAAAATGGAAAAGTTCAAATGTACCACTATAAAATCAGCAAAAATCGAAATAAAAATTTGGAGTCGTTCATAACAAAAGGTGTCTTTAGGTGTCAAATAGGTCAACCATTTTTTTTGGCGCGAACTGCGAATGTCGAGCAAAAGCCATTTGACTTTCGAAGTACAAAAGATGCCGCCGAAAGATGTGTAGCTGTAATTGAATAAGGTGTGGTCACATGCTTTAACCCTTTCTGTCCTAACGCAGCATATATATGTTTCTTAAAAAGTGGGTCTGTAGTCCCAGCCGCCGTATATATACGTTCAAGGTGGAATGGTCTCAATTCGCCAAAGCCAAAAATATGCGCTACTTATAAAATTTTAGACCCATTGGGGTCCCAATGCCGTAGAAATATGTCCAAAAATATCAGATTATTGGTCCCAAAGCCGCAAAATGTTGGCACCTAAGAAAGGCCATGCGGACCCATTGCCGTATATATTTGTTCTCATATTGTAGCATGAAAAAACCTCTGGGACTGAGGGACCAATATGTAAATTAAGGCCCGGGACAGAAAGGGTTAATAGAGCCCCAATTTATTAAATTCATTTTTAAAGTAAAAACGAGAAATAAATTAAAATCATTATACATTAAAAATTACCTGCAAACAACAATGTTAAAATTTTTAGTAGAGATAATGGAGCGGGAAATAATATAAAATTCCCATCGATTCAGTTATGGTGGTTGAAATAATTTCTCAGAGTGGATATTGTAGAGTTATGATAGAAAATTTCTGGTGACAATACTCGAGGTTATAACCTTAAATATTATGAAGTTAAAATGATGGATAATGATTTCAATCTATGATCTTGATAAAAGTAGGTATATTTATTATATACAGCATTCGCTTGTGCTACAAATGTCACATATCGTTTAGAATAGGTTATACTTTCTCAACTTGTTGCACAATAGGCCATCTTTTTTGTACTTATTTTGTAAACAAGCATGTTAAAGAGTCCACGTGAAAAAAATTATAATCGATAAATATTAATTTAAGTATATTCATTTAAAAAAAGGAAAAAAAAATTGAAAAATAAATTTCTGTAATCAATTGATAATGTTATCTGTATGGAAAGGAAAAACAAACGGGATTGTTATGGAGTATGTTAAAGTGACACACGGTATAAATCATTCAAAGGTAATACATTATTATTTTATAAATTTTCCAAAGTCTTGCCTGCATTATCGTAAGAAAACTATTAAATCATTAGGCAAAATACATATTAAACCATGTTCAAAATGAGCATTATGGGTGAAAAAATGTGGTCGAATTGACAAAGGTTCTCGATCAATTGATGATGTTACTAAAGATACTTATATTTGTTCACTACATATTCATGAAGAAAGTGGTTTAATAAAAGAAAATCTTTATTTTGTATATGCACAATATTTTTTTATTATTAAATACTACTTCTGTTCGAGAATGGATTTATTTTCTTTAATAATTTCTTAATTTAAATTATTCGCGTTATCTATTTTTGACACTTTGCCCCACCTAAACGGTTCATCTTTGGACCTTTTCGAAGAACCAAGAGAGCTCGATGTACCGCCAAAAAAGTAATCAGTTCGCTTGCTACCACTGAATTTGTGCCTTTGCTATATGTGTGCCGGTCGCCTACGATTCCAATATTCCAAAAAAAGTAAGGTGTCACATACGTTTGTTAATTTATTTAGTTTTATTATTTGAATTAACCCTTTTGGCAGAATAACATTCATTCTGTCCCAACTTCTGTATACACAGTAATATTATTAAAAATGTCATGTTGATCCTTAAAATATTAAATAATTAATCTTATTAATAATTAATAATATAATTATTATACTCGAGCTTAACTTTCATGTTAAAGTGTTTTTGCAATTACTTATAGTTGGTTGGCATAATTAATTAGAACAGACTTATAATTATTATTTGTTTTCATTAATTTTTACACAGTAAACAAGTATTAAGATTAAACCTAACCTAACCTAACCTCTCAATCAGCATAATTTTTTTCCTTGTTCCGAACGTCCACGACACTTTAAGCACCTTTTAAATTGCTCACAACTATGTGCTTCCACAGAGCTATAAAAATGTAAATCACCATCAACGATTGTTTCTAATGATTGACTTGTATATACCTAGAGATAATATTGCTTTTCCAGCCATTGTTGATCAAAACAGTACGAAACTTCTGAATTGGCGCTATTTAAACATGGCATTTACTAATATACAATTTTTTATATATTAGTGGAATTGTCAATACTTATTTTGTATAGGTATTATAAATAAAACATAATCAATTACGTTAAATATGAATCAAAACTGTTTTCTACGAATTCTTACAAAAATACATCTTTCGCCACAGGATACTTTCAGCGAAAACTTGATTTCCGTCACTAGTGAGAAAAAATCCCATAACGTTTACTTTCGTCTCTAGTGACGAAAGTAAACGTTATTTTATTTGTTTTCATTAATTTTTACACAGTAAACAAGTATTAAGATTAAACCTAACCTAACCTAACCTCTCAATCAGCATAATTTTTTTCCTTGTTCCGAACGTCCACGACACTTTAAGCACCTTTTAAATTGCTCACAACTATGTGCTTCCACAGAGCTATAAAAATGTAAATCACCATCAACGATTGTTTCTAATGATTGACTTGTATATACCTAGAGATAATATTGCTTTTCCAGCCATTGTTGATCAAAACAGTACGAAACTTCTGAATTGGCGCTATTTAAACATGGCGTTTACTAATATACAATTTTTTATATATTAGTGGAATTGTCAATACTTATTTTGTATAGGTATTATAAATAAAACATAATCAATTACGTTAAATATGAATCAAAACTGTTTTCTACGAATTCTTACAAAAATACATCTTTCGCCACAGGATACTTTCAGCGAAAACTTGATTTCCGTCACTAGTGAGAAAAAATCCCATAACGTTTACTTTCGTCTCTAGTGACGAAAGTAAGTTGTTACATATTTTCATATATCAGTCGCCTCGTATAATATTTTGGCAGCTTATAATTATTAATAATGAAATAAAAAGATGCTCATTAAATTCTATATACGTTTTTACCTAAACTTTAATGAATTAAAGATAAAATAAAAATGTATAAAAATAGTGCAAATTAAACCAATCTACATCTAGTTTCCTGGTTTTCATTTGTTTATTTGAAGTTTTATCACTTTTGAGAACTGTCAGTTTCAGTTCGTCCTAAATTTAACACATTTTCATGATGTCTGAGTCAGAAACCGATTGTACTCCCCCAGAAATTATTTTTAAAGCTAAAGAAACCTCTTCAGATTTATTACCGGCCAAATCAAAAAAGAGATATGAAGAAATTTATATCAAATTTTTGGACTGGAGAGAAAAAATAAAGTGAAATCATTTTCGGAAACTGTACTACTAGCATACTTTGGAGAAATATGTTCAAATTTTAAACCGTCAACGTTATGGTCCATTTATTCGATGCTAAGAACTACACTCTCTGTTAAAAATGATGTCGATATTAGTAAATATCCAAAGTTACGTTCGCTTTTGAAAAGAAAATCTGATGGTTTTAAAAGCCAAAAATCCAAAATTTTTTCGCCTGAAGACATAAAGACTTTCCTAAAGAATGCACCTGACTATAAATATTTAATAACAAAGGTAACGGAATTATTATTTCTATTTTAACAAATACTTAATACATAACTACTAATATTTGTAGGTAGCATTAGTTTTTGGATTATCTGGCGCTTGTTGTTGTCACGAACTAAAAGATTTAACAATAAGCGATGTAAAAGATACTGGAGTATTCTGTTAGTTAAAATCCGTAATACAAAAACAAAAGTTCCGCGTTCTTTTCATATTTCTGGACCCTTTTATGATATTTCTAAAAAATATATGAGACTACGTCCCGCAAACATGGATCAAATTAATTCAAGATTCTTTATTAACTATCAGAATGGAAAGTGTAGCAGACAGGTTGTTGGAATTAATAAAATCAGTAAATTTCCTAACGAAATTGCACATTTTTTAACGCTTCTGAATCCTCAAGATTACACTGGGCACTGTTTCCGCAGAACATCCGCAACGCTATTAGTGGATGCAGGAGGTGACTTGCTTCTGTTAAAAAAGCATGGTGGTTGGAAATCTAGTAGTGTTGCGGAAGGATATGTTGATGAATCCACGAACAGTAAAAACCAAATACAAACCAAAATTTTACAATCTGTACAAAATAAGGAAACTACTAGTTCATCCGATTATGGCGCATCATCATCTGAAATGACATTTAACAGTAGAACAAATATGTCGGCATCTACCTCAATAAATAAAAAGCTTGAGTGTGATACCCCCATAATTTTGAACAATTGTTCAAATATAACAATAAATCAATATTTAAATAATAAATAATATTTCTTAAATATTTAATTGTTGGTTAATTTTTTGTTATTCCTAACACAAAATAAAGCATTTGCTAACGTTTGTTTTTTTTTTCATTTTAGTAGGTACCTACATGACATAATAGAGTTCGTAGAAAAAGTATAGTGTTTTACTCGTCGAAAATCATTTTTTGAAGCGAGAGAACAATTTACCAACCGAGGCGAAGCCGAGGTTGGTAATGTTCGTGTTATTTTCGTCACTCGTGAAACAATATACTATTTTAAATGTATCTGAAATTAAAGTTCATTTAATCTAGAGAAAAATTACATGTTTACAATTTATTATGGATACTTACTTTTTTATAAGAAATTAGATCAAAAATCTCCGAAATTTGGTCAGGAGTCAATACAGTTTGTACGATAGGATGTGAACTTAGTCTGGAGTCAAAATTTAGGGCGGCATGTAAATCCAGCATGAACTGGTCTAACTGCAATTAATATTAAATATTACTATCTCCTTTACAAAAAAAACTTATTTACTTACCAAACCCCAAGTTGGTTCAGCCGCAGAGGCACCTTTGTATTGAATATAGGAAGCGAAACCTTCATTTAGCCAAAGATCATTCCACCAGTTCATTGTTACTGAAAAAATTATCAAATGTTTATAAAAGAAATGCCAAAAACAAAAACGGTGAGAGGGAGTCGAAAAACTACAACTCAAATGAAACTCATTTTATTACTAAAACGGGATTACATATTATTCTTGTTCTCTGACACTTTCAGAGGCGCTCGATTTAGGTAAGAATGGTGATAGTTGTAATTATCCATTATTAAGGCGGTAGTTAAAAACATAATAAACCAACCTGTGTGCCTATTCTTGAAATCTGGGAGTGAGAAATATTGAGAGAAAATTCTCACTTTCTACTCCCTTGTAAAAATTCGTATTTTTGAAATCGAATTCACCAAAATTGGTTGAGAATTTTCTCTCAAAACGTTCTCCTACATTTAGGTAGAGAGAATGACAATAATAAGAAAATTCAATTCACAAGCAAGCGCAATCTTAAAATGACAGCAGTGTCATTTGCTGTCAAAAGTTCGTAGTTTCTAATTGGTCGGATGATCTAAAACGATCTGGCAAATCTGTATTTATTTTCACATTTTACCTTCTTTTGCCTGGATATTCTCTGCCTGGGCTTTCACGTTATTTCAAGAATACCAATTTTTTGGGAAAGTGAAAATAAAGTGAATATATTCCCCGGGGAGTTTCAGTTTCTCTCGTTTTCAAGAAGACGCACCCTGCGTTCATTACAGTTTAATAAAGTATTTTACTCAAAACTAGGCTTACCATATTTCAAGGATACGAAACCGGGACACTTTATGAATTGTATTAAAATAAATAATAATAATTATAATAGTGTAATACCAAGCTAACAAAACTGCCTTTATTCTGCAAGCAAACATAGATACACAATTAAACTTAAATCTTAAATCGCTGAAACCTAATACAAAATATAGTTTCTGTATTGCACTCACCACTCAAAAACACCTAATTATTTATATTTATGGTTTATCTTTGTATTTCCATATATATTTATACGAAGAATGAATTTTTCTTAAGAAAACATGGTTGTTTTTAATTTTATCGTAAAATTCTGTGCATGTCATGTTCAGGTTAATTTTGCTTCTTAACAAGGCTCTGACAATATTTTCATCTAAACGCACTCGATCATCTGATCATGTGTTTCATCATGGAGGAAATTCTTTCAACAGAAGTGGATGTCCCAGGTAGACATGATGAATTCTATAATTTTCGACAAATCAGGAATCGCTATTTGTTCATTTTTAAAATGCTGCAAATGCTAAATCCACGTATCTTCAAAATTTATTGGATTTGCACTTGCATTCCAATCATCTTGTTTACTGCTGAAGAATTTTTTTGCCAGCTCAGTTCGTCGAAAAGGCTGTCCATGTTAATTTTTTGAAGAGGATGAAAAAGTTGATTTATTTCTTCTGCGGTTCCTTCAATTTTAGCCCACATAAATTCTTATTTTAGACATATCCAGTTATAATGATCCGCTCCACCGAAACTATCCTTCCACAAACCAAGATATTTTCATCTAGTTGCTGGCCGGATAGAGAGGTCCCTGGACAATAAGGAGTCTGCCTTGGGTATTCTCATAGACATAGAAGGTGCTTTTGATAAAACCACCTTCCTAAAGATAATGCACTCTCTAACCAACAGGAACGTTTCACAGATGGTTAGTGGGTAAATACATAACATGCTCTCAAAGCGAGCAAACTTAAGTGTAGAAGAAGTGAATATAAGAGGCTTGGTTGGAAGGGGATGTTCACAGGGAGGGGTGCTATCACCTCTACTGTGGAACATGATCCTCGATACCCTCATCAGCCACCTCAATAATGACAGTCACTACACAATAGCATATGCAGATGACCTGGTCATTCTGCAAAAATTGAATTTTGAGAATATACTCTGCGAAAGAATGTAAGCAGCTCTAAAAATTATAGAACAGTGGTGCTATCACTGTCTATCACTGTCTATCAATTCATAAGCTGGTGGATCAGACAATAACAATGTGAAATAAAAAATGGTTATTATAAAAAATACTTCCGAGTAGTGGTGGCTCGTGTTTTGGAAAGTTTACAATATACTTTTCTAAAACACTGACAGTTTTTTACCTATATCTGTACCGACATCTATATTCTGCTACTGTGAACCCCCAAAATTTTTGTCACGAGCCGCCCTTGCTTCCGAGTAACATGAAAAATAACCTGTCTGCGCCCATAGAGTCGCAAATCTATTGATAAGAATTCTACCCCACTCCAGTTCATTGGGAAGACCCCAAAAATTGGACATCCCAAACAAAATGACTGTCAGTGGATTTTGACAGGGTCAATTATATAGATAGTTATATATATAGATTGATCATCCATGTTTTTAAAATAAATAAAAGCTTTTACCTTGAAGAAAAAATATGGGTAATTATTTTTTAGACTATATTCAATGGCTGAAAATTGGTTTTAAAACACATTTTTGCTAAACTGATTCTGATTAATGAGCACTTGCAAGGCAATATGACCGATTGCAAAATGACCCGCTTTGAGCAATGTATACAACATATGTATGTATCATTGACCCTATCAATGACAGCAGGCCACAGGGTTGCCATATCTAAAATGTCAATCTCCACTTGTTAGCATTTTGACAGGTCGTTGGAATGCCTAATATATTTTACACGTCAAACGGAAGCATTCGCTAAAAAAAGAAAAAGTACTATGTTTTGCTTTGATTGTACTAGAGTATCAGATTCTCAGATAATGTACTAGATCTAGTATAACTGTGTTATACTGGCAACATTGGAAGCGATGCATCTAATTGTGAGGTACTCATTGTTGCCAAGTTGCGTCAACAACTAAGTGTGGTTTGCAGAATAGTAATTAATTACAAACCGGGACAAAACTATCGATCGGCCGGGACACCGGGACATACCTTTGAAATCGGGACTGTCCCGGCCAAATCGGGACGTATGGTAAGCCTACTCAAAACTATATTCATTAATTTCGCTACCTGTTTTAACCTCAGATAAATACATAAATAATAGATACAGCCCTATCATGCAATATTTGTAACCAGCATCTCCTCTAACTATATAGCAGTGGTTACACGACTTGATTGGATATTCGCTATTTTGATTACACACCTGATTGGTTAGCAAAAAATTGACAGGACTACGTTAGTTAGGTTAGTTATTTTATGGTTATTTTGTGGTTCATTTTGAGTTTATTTCGTACTTTAATTGAAAAATGTTTGTTCTTTAAGTTATTTGAGTGCATTTAATTGCTTAAAAATGCCAGTGAATTGTATTGTGTGCTCGAGAAATTATCTCAAGTTCAGTTCGATAACGTTTCATAGGTAAGTAAATAAAAACCATTACCGTTGCATCACACTTTTTTGAGGGGTATCATAATTCAAAATAAGGTTTAAACAACAACAATTTATTTTAAAGTTTAAAATAACATTCAACGTCGAATTTCGAATTATTTTATTGTGCCTGTGTTTAATAACTTTGAATTTATTAATAGGCTATCTTTAAATTAAAGTTATATTGTTATGCATACTGTACATTTAAGAAGGCTCTAGTGGCATTTACTTTAGTTATACAATCTTAGTATTGCTTTATTTTAATGACAAAATATATTGTTAGAACACCATAGTTATTTTAAAGTATACTATGTTGCATTCTGTATTACATGAAATCCTATATACCTACCTATATGAATAAGAAAACACTATTTTATACCTATTTAGGTTTCCAAAAGATCCTCAAACTAGATATATGTGGATGAAGAGTTTGGGTATATGTGAGGATGAAGAGTGTATTCAGTAGAATTTGTTCAAGACATTTTGAAGATTCTGCCTTTGCTAAGTATCCAGGAGGAAAAATGAAAGGAGTAATGCCCTTATTTTATTCACAGCCTGAAGCTGTTCCTCAACTGGAAACTATGTCACATTCTAAACCTTCTACATCTGAAACTAAGTGAGTATTTGAACAAAAACTAGAAATAATAAAAATGTTTTTTTGTCTTTGTTTAATTAATTTGAATATTCTAAGTATTAGTACGGTAACCAATAAATTTTGTAATTTTTTAATTACCTATTCATGTTATTTTAATAACACAATAATATATGTAATTATTATGATATGTTTTCTTATTGTCTAAATTAAAATAGGTTTCATTTATCTCAAGTGAATGTATATTATGTTTACTTATTATATAGTTACATGTCACATAATTAATTTAATTTGTAAATTGTGTAGTAGGAAAATGGTTGCCAGTATCGCATCATCCTGGAAATATCTAATTCGTATTCTTGGAGACTTGTCTCGATTCTGCTTATGATCCTTTAAGTCTTTCAAAGTCATCCGTTTTTTCCACAGGTACAGTCTGAAGAACATCTAAAGCATCCCCTTGAAAGACGATGGTCACATTTACTTACTTTTCTCGTTCAAACGTCCAGGACGAGATTAAAAAATAATTGGGCAGTATAAGAACCGATAATTGGATCAATCTCTTAAGGCTAAGACACGCTAAGATACTTCTGGGTGAATATAACCAGGAAACCATGACAGGAAACATCGTAAGCCTGTGTGAGATCTGTATACCCATTTATAAATGGTAATGTTAGTACCCGTGACGCCATCTATGTTTCAGCTTCATATAAGTGTTTCTCCTTATATCACAGTCATCTGTAGTCTGTGACCCCATAGGATTATAGATCGTACGTAGATGCCGCCACGAGTACTAAATAAGAGTCAGATGCGCATTGTCTCCTATTACAAGTTCGTATTTCATCTTGAGTTTTGTCTAGTATTATAACCATTACTGAATTACTGTGTTTAGCAGAATACTAGAGAATAAAAGTTTACAACAAGGTGTTGTTTTATTGAGTAGTGTATAAATAAGGCATACATCACAGCCTGCATCTGCCTGAGCAAGAACAGGCTTCGTATTGTAACAGGGATCCTTACCGAGCATTATCGACTTAAAGGACACCTCAGTAAACTGAGAGTAGTAGAGGATAGTAAGTGCAGATTCTGTGAGGAGGAGGACGAAACCTCCATTCACATTCTAACTGAATGTGTAGTACTCCAGAATCCAAGGGCACTATACCTAGTAGGAGGATATCAAATAGAAAAGAGAGAGAGAGATTTACCTAACACGAAGCCACTCCAAATCCTACACTTCCTTGGGAAGATAGGATTGGAAGGGTCGTTATAGACATTGAGACATTTCCTTGGTGCATTAGCGACAGAAGGGACACAATAGATCTTTTAGATCGCAGTGTATTAACACCCCATTCCCAACAACATCTCAAGTGAATGCATATTATATTTACTTATTATCACGTCTCATAATTAATTTAATTTGTAAATTGTGTGGTAGGAAAATTGTTGGGTTTTATTTATCTGTAGTTAATGAATATTAGTTTTAGTTATCTAGATACCTGTCACATAATTATTTGATTTATAAATTATGTGAAAGGAAAATTGTTGGCAACTAAATTATTATTATTATAATCACGCCATTATTCATTATTAATTGTTATTAAACCAAATGAGTACAATAACACAACGTCTCTAAAAAATTGCTTAACGTTGTTCTATTTCTAACTGACAAGAATTCATCGAAATTAAGTTTTATTATTCAAAATATTGTGTATTAGAAAACCTTGGCAATATTTTAAAACGGTAATTATGAACTTATCATTTATTACATAAGTATCGCTTTATTCTAAACTGTTATTATAACATTTGTTTTGTTTTCCAGATCTAACCCAACTATTTAATAAAATTAATTACATACCTATTATAAAAATTGTTTTTTTAACCCTACTTTCCCAATTATTAAAAACCATAAATATTTTGTGCATAAAATTTAATTAACTTAAAAGGGACTAACAATAAACAGATACTTTATTCTATTTTTTATTACATATATAAGCGGTACTCATAACAAATCAATAAAAATAATTTACAAAAGAATCGATATTATTAAAAAATATTAGTACAAAAATTTAGAATTTATAAAACCTATCATTGCAACGTTTATTCAAATTATTTGTGTATAAAAATAATGTATGTTTTTAATTTAAAAAATATATGTATTGGTCGACAGAAAAATTCATTTTTGACGGTTTTCTATAAACATCTCATATTAGAAACATTGATCCATTGAAATATCTCAAAACTAATAAAATAATATAAATCAAAAGCATTTCTATTGACATTTATTTGATACGCTACTGGTTAATAAAACTAACAAACCCCGCTCTTCCCCTCCTAACAACTGGCTTGTATATGTTGCTTTCAAACAAACGCAATGTAAATTTTTGACATTCAGTTATCTAATATTATTTATTTATCTGAGGTTTTAACAAACTTCAGATATAGCACAGGACGTCCTAAGGACATCCAGTACATGTCCATTTATCGTCTGTACGAACTGTACGTCCAGGACCAATTATGGACGTTTTAAGTATGTCCAGTTTAGTAAATCCTCGGGACGTCAGGAAATAAATATCCCTAGTACGTCAATTCTACGTGCTTTATTATATTTCCATGGAATTATATTAGCATTGTATTATTATGATTTGGTTATATTATATAAATAACATATATAATGAGATAATATAAATAATTATTAAAGATGGCATTATCCCAATATCCAATTGAATGATGGCCAAATATACAAAAAACGAAGAAGATCATTGCAAGAAAGTGACATTTTATTATTTTTTATTATTATTTATTTATATTCAAGCACTGAAATATTCTCAGCGCTCAGGTTTTATTAAAAGAAAACATCATGGTGTTCAATGTTCATATACATATTATACGAGTACAAGTTCTATCATTCCGCCATTTGACTATGATTTGACTATGTGATTTGTGGTTGATTAATATTAATTTTTTCCAGTTTGTACTATTTTTATCTCTAAGAAAGATGGAAGTTTTCAGATTGTTTTTAAATATATTATGAATATATAACAACTGTTACTTTCTTTGTAATTTGTCACAAAATGATACGAGGTACTTTCTAAACGTAGCAATTGTAGTTTGTTTTTCTGTACCTTACAAAAATATAATTTATAGAAAATGAGTTTGATGTATTATTTTTCCAAGTTTAAATCTTTAGTAATCAATAGAATTTTCAAGTTTTTTTAGCGAAATTTACAAGAGTAATAAAAACTATGTTCACTGCTTATATTAAACTGATTAAAACTTTCTTTATTAAAATTATTATTTGTATGATAAAAAATTTGATGTTATTGAAAGCTTTTATATTTTTTAATATACAGTGAAAAAATAGTTTTTGTTTCTCCTGTAAATTTGTATGGAAAAACTATTTCTGAATCCATGGTTGAATTTCCCGCCCTAAAGAAATTTAAATTTTTCCGCTATTTACTAGTGGTGCCATCATAGACTGGTTGTGGTTAAAATCGCCCAAACAACTTTTACCGAACAAAACAAATACATTGAGTTACACGTCTCGCTGGGTTGTCTCTGGTCTAAAATATAATTTTGGAGATTTGATTAATTTTATCAGTTTCTTTTGGGACATATCTACTTTACTATAAAACTTTTATACTTATCTGATCTAAAAACACCTATCCGATTAGTTAAAAAATAAATCAAAAACAAAAAAAAAAGATCTTTTTTAACTTTTCCTTTAAAGATTGAGGTATTTTTATTTACAACTAAATAATATTACAAGAATTAAAAGTAATTTTAAAAAACCAATTTCAAAAGCGTGCAGATGCAATCACCATATCTTAACCAAATATGGAATATTTGTTTGATAAGTATATGGAATTTAGCTATGTAATTTGTGGTGATTATAATTTACCTAATGTCACATGGAGCAATATTAAATGTTAATTGTCCTCTTAATTCTCCAGCTATTCTACTCTGCGATGCTTTAAATTTTTTCAATTTTTATCAAGTCAATAATATTCCAAATAGTAGGAATACCTTTCTTGATCTCATTTATTCTAATGATAATACAATTCAGGTGTTTGAGTCAGCTGATTTTTTATTCGAAGACACCTTACATCATAAGGGGTCTATTCTATAACAATTCTTTTATATTTAACGGCCTTTAAAAATATTGGCGGCCTTTAAAAGTATATTTGTATTCGTTAATTTACTTCTGTCATTATTTAAACAGATTTATTTAAGATAGTCCTCTAATGTATTTTAATGATTCGTTTAAATAATGACAGAAGTAAAGAAGAAAATATTTTTAAAGGCCGTTAAATATAAAGGAATTGTTACAGAATAGACCCCTAAGGCACTTACATTTGATATACATGTTAATGAACATGATAATCTATTTCTTAACTATAAAGAATATTTCGCTGACTTTCAAAATGAAAATTATGAGGACTTTAATTATTATTTGGCAAGTGTAGACTGGGATGATCTGTTCCATAATAAAAACCTTAGTGATTCAGTAACAGCTTTCTATAACGTACTATATTAGATAATTAATGCATTCATTCCTATAAAAAGATTTAAAACTTCAACATTTCCTATGTGGTTCAATACAGAACTTAAACATCTTATGAAAAAAATTGCCCAAAAACGTTATAAGCAAACAATGACGATTTTGTTATTTTCTCAGAAATTAGGAATCGTTGTTAGCAACTAAGCAGTCAGTTGTATGAAAACTATGTTAGACAAACTGAAATTAATATAAAAAATATTCCCAGATCTTTTTGGAAATATATTAATGACAAGAAAAATCTTACAATTACAATCTATTATGACATATACTTAACAAGTACCAACAATCAAGAACTCGTTAATTTGTTTTCTGCCTTTTTTCTACAGTATACCGTAAAACCTTACAACTTTGCCCAGAGGCCACAACTTTGCCCAGACGCAAGGTCGTAAACTATATTTTTTATATAACTTTGGCAACACTGTGAAAGTGTCCTAATGGTCGCGAACGCTTCTAAGCAAGGTACTTTCGTGTTAAGTACTGTTTCTAACGTGTACGAAGCAGGCTGCTCTTAGGAATCAGGTAAGGAAATTGACGTAGATTTTTGGCGGTTTTTAACATGAAAAGCTAAGGTATGCTGTGATGCTTTCTTACCAATGTAATTATGTCTAATTTGAGTTGTATTTATGAGAAATCCCATATTGGTGATAAAAATAAATGGGCAATGTTGTCACCCAAATTTTCGGTGGGGTTTTTCAATAGAAATTAATTAATTTTTTGTTTTGGATGCTTTCTTTACCTACAATAGTAACAATAATAATAACAATGATCATATTATAATAATAATTAAAATTCTAAAAACACTTGTTTTATATTTTTTGCAGCAGACATGGCACGTGGTAGCAGAAGAAAGTCATTACAAAAATTACACAGAAGAATCACTGTTACAAGCTGTTAATGCAGTGAAGACTGGAGGTATGAGCTCTAAGGAAGCCGAAAATCAATTTAACATTCCCCGTAAAACCATTCTTAACTAGGTTAAAGGAAAACACTGCGAAAATGTTGGCTATCCAACAGCACTTACAAACATCTAAGAACGCCACGTTGTAGAAGTTGTTATAGCATGTGCAGAATATGGTTCACCATTGACGATGATAGAGTTTAGGATGCTAATTAAAAACTATTTGGATAGTATCTGTATCTGTAACGTGTGGATGGTGGGTTACCCCCACGGCACTTAGGCCTCATTAGGCCCATTGTGCATCATCCTAAGATGATAGGCACCTCCTAGCTCGTCAGCCAGCCTACAGATTTAATGTAGTTGACAACGTCGCCAAGAGGTGCTTCTTTTATATCGGCCGGTGTTAGCCGATACTCGCCGAACACAAATCTTCTAATAAATGAGAGCGTCGGGCAATCGTAAAGGATATGCTCGATGGTCTCATCTTCTTGTTCGCACCCTCTGTAGAGTGCGTATTCTGACAGCCCAATGATGTGGAGATGCTTCCATACTTGGAAATGACCAGTCAGAATGCCTGTGACCAGACGCAGATTCTGTCTAGTCATAGTCAAGTATTTGTTTGCTGCAGTGTTGTCAGGATAACTTAAGAGCTCCCTGGCAACTCTGCAGTTTCTTGTTTCATCCCATCTTTCCTTGAATTTCACAAGGGAATGTTCTTTAATTAGGTCTGTCACTACCGATTTTGCCAGGCCAATAGAAGGGCCAGGTCCAAAAAGTATTTGGTTGGCTGCTTTCTTGGCTAGTGAATCGGCAAGACGGTTACCTTTCGATGTGGCGTGACTTTTGATCCATCTTAAGGTGACCACATTGTTGATGGATACTTCGGCCAAAGCTTCATGACATTTGAGTACTAACCCTGAATAAATTCGTGGTCTGTTCAGGGTGAGTAGTGCTTGTCTGCTATCTGTATAGATGAGCATGTTCCTTCCAGTGATATTATTTCTGGTTATTTCTTTTGCTGCTATGAGAATCCCCGTTAGCTCTGTTTGAACTACACTGGCACTATTGCTCACAGCCCATTTTATGTTTAGGTTTAAGAATCTGGAGTATATTCCGCATCCTGAGCCTTGGTTTGTTTTAGAACCGTCGGTGTAGATATGAATCGTACCTGCCACTTCTGGCTCTTGTATTTGTTCTATTATAACTTTATATGGCTTATGGAATATATATCTTGGTGAGATGGAGTCCATGTTCGCTTGAAGCAGTGGGAGCGTATCTATTTGGATAGTAAAGGACTAAGAGACCAAATCTTTATAGATAATATTTCTGGAAAAGTTTGGCTGGACAATTTTATTCGCAGATACAAACATCTTTTGACTAAAAGGCACTGCCAAAATTTAAAATGCTATAGGGCGGAAAAAACTGAAGAAAAAATGGAAGATTACTTCAACCGCCTCGGAAGTACAGTAGAGGGAGTTAAGCCTGAATATACAATCAACTACGATTAAATAAACTTAAGCGATAATCCTGGCACTCAGAAATGCATTTTTCGTAGAGGAACCAAATATCCTGAGAGGTATATGAATTCCACCAAAAGTGCCGTTTCTCTTATGTTTGCTGCAACAGCCACCGGTGAACTTTTACCTTTATACGTTGTATATAAGTCAGAGCGTCTTTACGATAGATGGGTATCTTGAGGACCACCACAAACACTTTATAGTAGAAGCAAGTCAGGGTGGTTTGATTCAGGCACTTTCGAAGAAAATAATTGTCCCTTGGGCAAAAAATACAATAATTGTCCAAAAGTGGTAATTGGAGACAATTTATCTTCACACATCAATGTTGATATTCTTCGAGCTTGTCAAAGACTTAACATCAGATTTGTATTTCTGCCACCGAATTCGATGCAAATTACCCAGCCGTTGGATGTTAGTTTATTCAGGCCAGTGAAGCAAGCTTGGAGGTCCTTACTGACAGATATAAAATTAAAACAACCGACAATTTATTGTGTTGAGAAAAGCATTTTCCCGCAACTTCTATCGAAATTAATGGAAAAAAATACAAACTAATGCCAAAAAGTTTTAAAAAAGATGCCAAATAAAAGATTTGACCAACACGTTGCGGGAGAGATCGACACTGCCTTATTGTGTTATCTCAAAGAACGAAAAAGTAATCAGGGGAAACTTTAAGAAAAGGAAAGAAAACAACATTAAAAATAAAACCTGGAGAATCGGTCAGATTTGAAGATCTAGGTAATAAAGACAATGAAACAGACGAAAATGGAATTTAAGAGAAGAAAACATTGAAATGTTCGAAGAGGAGTCAGAAGCGTATATATCAACCAAAGCCAATATTCAAGACGATGTGTACCTGAACCTATTAACGCATTTAGCCCATATGATCTAGAAGAAGAAACATATGTTGTTGTTCGTTTTGCAACAAAAAAGACCACGAAGCACTTCATTGGCAAAATTTTGTCGGTGTCTGATGCTGCATTTTTTTTCTATTATGTTGGTACACATATCTGTTATATATGTTGGCAATATCAGCCATTTTGGATTGTCAGTTTGTTTTTGACAGATAAAAAGGTTAGTCGTGTTTTGGTGTGCTCTTCGATTTTTTACTATTCGAAAAAATGGATCAAAGAAACTGTATTAAGTTTTGTGTAAAAAATGAAATTAAATGCGCAAGGATATCTGAAATGTTGACTGTGGCGTTTTGCGAGTCTACTATGAGCAGAATACAAGTTCAATTGTGGTATAACCGGTTTAAGGAAGTCCGAGAAGATGTCAATGACTATGCTCGTCCTGGTCGCCCGAGCACGTCAACAACCAATGAAAACATTGAAGCAGTGAAGAAAATGATTTTGGATAATCGTCGAATCACTATCAGAGAGGTTGCTGATGATGTTGGCATATCGTTTAGCTCATGCCAAGCAATTTTTACGGATGTTTTAGACATGAAACGTGCGGCAGCGAAGATTATTGGACATCGCTTAGGAGCTGTTGAACATCGTCAACGACGATCCAGATTTCCTCAAGAAGGTCATAACTGGTGACGAATCATGGGTGTATAGCTATGACATTGAAACCAAAGCCCAATCATCCCAATGGAAGCGTCTAGAAGAGCCAAGACAGAAAAAAGCACGTCAAGTTCGGTCAAATGTGAAGGTTTTGCTCACTGTTTTCTTCGACTGCAATGGCGTGGTGCATCATGAATTCTTGCCACAAGGTCGTACGGTCAATAAAGAATACTATCTTAAAGTTATGCGCCATTTGCGCGAAGCAATTCGTCAGAAACGCACAGAATTGTGGAAAAAACAATCATGGATTTTGCACCATGATAACGCAACAGCTCATACATCGATGATTGTGCGTGAGTTTTTGGCCAAAAACAAAACCGTTATCATGCCTCAACCACCGTATTCACCGGACTTGGCTCCCGCTGACTTTTTCCTCTTCCCAAAACTGAAGACACCGATGAAAGGAAAGCGTTTTGCTACGATTGAGGAGATAAAAGAGAAATCGAAACAGGAGCTGTTGGCGATACCAAAAAGCGCGTTTCAGAAGTGTTTCGAGGATTGGAAAAAACGCTGGCATAAGTGTATTATATCTGAGGGGGAGTACTTTGAAGGGGACAAGATAGTTATTGATGAATAAATAAATACCTTTTGAAAAAAATTGAAAATAATGGTTATTTTTTGATCAGACCTCGTATATAGCAAATTATTAAAAAATTACGCCATTGTGCTCGCCATTGTGGCTAATAGTACCCGTTCAGATATTTAAAATTATTTTTTTAAGGTGTATTCAATATCCCATTGACATCCACTAAATATATCAAAGTCTAGGCGCGAACGCAAACCATGGTGGATATCCACTAGATGTAATTTTTGATTTTGCTTACTAAGTATAGATGGCGATACTACTTTCGCTCGTTGAATATCTACTCATGCTCAACCCGCCGTAACTGAGTTCGATCGAAATTGGTATCGCAATTAGACTCCATTAGAGACTGGAGTCGAGAATTTCCATTTATTGCTGAAGAGTCCTAATAAGGACGACTTTCTCCTTAGTGCCCTTATAGTGGGCAAAATCAAAGGCAGGTTGTTGGAAATATTTTTATCTCTATTTTCTTTCGACGTTATTCAATACATTGGTTACTTATGAACCTCTACTAAAGATACCTATAAAATATTTTGCTGAATATCTGAATTCTATATCCCTATTGGATATCCACAAAATATATTCTGTGGATATCTCTGGGATTTCTTGTATTGCCTGGAAGATACTCATTAGATATTTTGCCGAATATCCATAGGATATCTTCTATATTCTGGACATACACGGACATTTGGATATCCATATTAGATCCACGGAATATTTCTGATATCCTGTGGATATATTGGATATCCACAAAAGATATTCTGTGGATATCTCTGGGATTTGGTGTGTTGTCTGGGCAAGCGCCGAACAGCAAGTACACACTCCCGAGTCCTAACTCCTGATAGTCCTGACAAATTCTTTAAATTTTATGTCTTATGTCCATCCACAAAAACATTTTCGAACGATTTGGTTACAGTACTAAGCGAAAAGTAACTGTAAAATACATACTCATTTATCTACTGGTTGGACTTTAAATGATCAAAACTATATTCTTAACACAATGCGTGTATTGACTGTTGCGAACCGGTCGAATCGATTGTTCTCTGATCTATCTACGATTGTCTGAACTAAAATGTCGATAAAGTAGGTTTTGCCGCGTATATCTTCGTTATTACATCGATAATAGGTTTCAACGTGATTGTATTTAGTTATTAATAGAGTATTTGCTTGACTCCATAAAAAAACATATACATTTTTTTATTATTGTATAAGTTTTAATTTTTATTATTCTCAGAGTTACATTATTTATATTGGCGTCTACCAAATCTTAGTTCTTTATCTTTTATAGGTTTCAAATTCATTTGGAACTGAAATTAATGCAATGAACCTCCCGCCTTAAACAAACTCCATCGATATGACGTGTGAAACTTAGCAGGATGGAAGATTATAAGCTACTTGGAATTTATATTATCAAAGACCAAAGCAGTTTTTCAGCTCCAGCTCTTACATTATACAGTAAAATGAAATATTCTACCCTAAAAATGTTTTCCTTACCCAAATTTCCGAACCAACTGTGTGCCAATTCGTGGGCTACCACGGTAGTCACGCGTTGTTTGTTTATGGTGGAATGTGTGGTGTTTGTATATAGCAAAGCTGTTTCCCTGTAAGTAACGAGACCCCAATGTTCCATTGCTCCAGATACGAAATCTGGAATGGCGACCATATCTAAAAATAATTCAGACAAATTTTTACAAAAAATGATAATTATTAAAAGTGAAAAAGTTACAACTAGATTTCAAGATATAAAAAAGTTTTACCTAGTTTCGGTAATGGGTACGGTATCTGGAAATAGTTAACGTAATATTCGATAACTTTTTTCCCGACTTCACCAGCATATTGAGTTTTCTGCAAATTATCAGGACTGGCGTAAACTTTGAGAGGAATCATCTTGCCGTCATTATTGAAAGAAGTTTCAGTATGTGCAAAATCGGATACGATAAAACAAGATAGGTACGTCGACATAGAAACTGTTTCTTCGAAACTAACTAGCTGGTTTTCTTTATCATAATCGGTGATGTTCTGAAAATAAATTCAAATTTTTTAAGTATTCGTTGGTTAAGGTATGGGATTTAATACTTACAGATACAGGAAAATTGGATAAAGCAATGTAAGAATTATCCTTTGGTTTTAAAAGATGAACCTTGTATTTGGCTTTCATGTTTGGTTCATCGAAGCAGGGGAAAGCCTGCCTGGCATATGTTGGTTCAAATTTGCTAGTAGCCATTCTCCTGTAAACAAAAATGATTTTTTTATAAAAAGTACTGTTTCTATCTATTGTAAATTTATTCTTTATAAGGACCAACTCCCCCAATCTAATGTGTAAGATAACGTGCCGACGGATGAATTGTCGCAGGGGCAGATGCGGCAACCAACGCTCCCCTGAAGGAACCTGGCGACACCCTCAAAGAGACTAGACGTCAACGCTCACCTCCAGCAAAAGAGACTAGACAGCAAAGCCCAACTCCAGCGCAGGAGGCTGGACAGCGACGATCACCTCCTGCAATGGAGCCTGGACAACAAAGTTCAGCTCCTGCACAGGATGCTGAACAGCGACGCTCACCTCCAAAAAAGAAGGATAGATACTGTAGTTCACCTCCAACTAACAAGCCCAGGAAAGGTAAGAGAATCTCTGGATCTGAAGCAAACACGATGAAGAGAGATAAGCTGCAGGCAGTGCTACGGCAACCGCCACCCTCAGCAAACTCCCTCACTCCAAACTAAACAAAAGCGGCTTAATCAAGTCCTTAGACAGCGACGCTAGTTCTGTCTCCACAAGAGGACAGGAACACGACTAAACTAGCGACAAGAAAAGGAAGCGATCTCACACCTCTTCCGAGATAACGTCTCGAAAGGGAAAAAACCCAGACATGACCACAAAGTTATGTATGGAATAAGCTACAAGGATGCAACTACGAGCCACCTGAAAGTAGCTATAATGGACAAGGACAACCCTTACGGTAAGATAAATACCGAAAAAGAAATCCTTGTCAAAAACACATTGATGGGAGAGCTGGAAAAAACAATTTTGTCTGCCTCCTGCAGCAAAACCTAGCCACCTACATTCAGGTCTTGGACGCACTCTGGTGAATTCATCAGAGTAACGTGCGACGATGACCTGACGTTGGAATGGTTAAAAACCAAGGTACCAACCTCAAAAACAGGAAAAGGAGCAACACTCGCTGTTGTAAGGAGCCTCTCTCTGGATCCCAGAGGAAGCGCAAGCTGACCTTGACGAGAAGAAGGTTGTGCTCAGGTGACTTGAGGGACAAAACCCAAACTTGCATGTAGCTGAATGGTGCACCTTCCACCATGGAACAAAAAAACCTCCAAGGGACATCTCTTCGTCTTCGGCTTCGGAGACGAAGACATGAGAACTCTAAAGGCCAAATCAATGAGGATGAGCTATACGTTCATCTCATTGACTGTAAGGCCAAAGGTCGAAAAAGAGGTGAAACGGGGTCCAGTGAAAACTCCTTGGTAAAGGACCCTCTTCCCCCCCAATTTAAGCCAACATTGGAAGATGTCGAGCCAGAAAAAATGTCAGTCGATACCCTCCAGCAAGAAAACTCCGAGGAGCTACAAAAGAGGAAGGGATGGTCGTATAAATA
The DNA here is from genome assembly GCA_927349885.1 of Psylliodes chrysocephalus. Taxonomy (NCBI): domain Eukaryota; kingdom Metazoa; phylum Arthropoda; class Insecta; order Coleoptera; family Chrysomelidae; genus Psylliodes; species Psylliodes chrysocephalus. The sequence continues at coordinate 30,944,765 of OV651815.1, read as the reverse complement.
ACTACCTTGCTGCCCAATTTTTAACGGAGGACCGGGAAGCAAAAAAAGAGTTAACGATCATATAATGTAACTTGCAGCACAAAAGGGTGGCTACGCCAACATTATTCCACCGCCTTGATAAGCAGCAAGATACAACAGCACTCATCTAGGAACCCTGGATAATAAAAACCAAAATTATAAGTTTTAAAAATCTAAATGATTTAATTTTTAGCTTTCTTATCAACCAAAAACCTAGGACAGTCATTTACATTCCTAGGAAATACAAATCCCACTCAATGGCGCACCTTTCCACCTCCGATTTAACTGCGGTTAGGATTGAATAAACCATCAAAAGAGAAAAAACGTTAATCCTGGCATCTGCATAACTGTTGCGGACAAATTCAATGTATACAAGGCGTATCTAATAAATCTTTTCCTTTGCATCGTTCCATTTATACAAATTGTATGGATGGAAGGATATTTTCAGAAGTTGTGTAACTTAGAGCTACACTTTCGATGTAAGGAAATAGACCTATTATCAGATATCTTTGGCATCTCCGAGCAATTACTCTCGGAGTTTGGCATTATCATCAGTTTTACGTTCTCTTGACACATGACACACACACACACCTACCAACATTGACAATAAAAGGGAGCTAAAACTAAATAAGATTATGTATTGCCAACACAAGTGTTCGAGGTTCAAATTAATAACTCTGAACAACTCTGGAATATAATATAAACGTACTACGACAAACGACGATATTTTAAAAAGGATGTTGTTCTCTGCGACTTTGATTTTCTCTCAATCGCCGTCACAGAAAGAAGGATTTCTGTCCACCAGCTGGGAGCAGTGGATTGTAGTAATGCAGCTAGTAGAAACATGATGCTTGTAGATGTATTGCCATCCTTTTTTTGTTAATGATGAAATTAAATATGTTCTTCATTTGAACTAAAAACTTTTTCCAGTTATGAGTTACGAGTTATGATGAGTGGGCAGGTTTAATTTCATTTCAGAATATATGTTTTTAGTGATTTGCGTAGAGCTTGCGACGAGAGAAAGCAACAAAATGTATGCGTCAGAGGTCAAAAGAATTGTTAACGTTTGTTTTGTTGAGTCCAGTGTGAATACATGTAAATGTATGCGTGTTTCGTCGTGATTGAATGAGGGAATCTCCCCTGATGTTTCCTGTACATTTCTTTGCAGTGAAATATATAATATTGCCGCTTGCAGCTGTGGATATGTTTTAACAGTCTTATATTTTACTATAATTATGTTAGCACGAGTGAAACAGATTTATGTGTGTGAAGGAATTAGCGCTAATGCTTAAATTACTGAAAAATGAGAGAGACCAATGTATTTTGCAGTGTAAATAAAGCAAGTGTGCAAAGTTGTACAAAAATATTTTTCCTGAAAAAATTGTGTTACTGTTGCTATGGATCAGGGCTTTTGTAAAAGATTTTTAAATTCGGTGATACAATGTACTGACTGAATAATAAAATACATTTCTGTTCTTATGTTTATTTTATATTATTTATACAGGGTGATATATATGTGGATTATAAATAGAATAAATAAAGTATCTGTGAAAAAATGCTTGTCATGTTTGAACAGGTTCATTTCAATTTTTCACGTCAAATTGACCTCTGTATTAATGAAGGTGGAGATTTATATTGAACACTTATTGTAAGAAAAGTTTAATCTTTGTATTTACCACTAACTAAATTTTATAATACAATTTTATCAAACTTGGACTAATAATATCGGTTATCAGTGTTTGAGATATCTGGTAAAACAACGAATTTAATTAGTGACTTTTATGATAAATTAAGTATCAGTTCTGTCAAATAGGCTAGTGACATTATTTTAAGGTTAGTACTAAAGTTATTAATGCTTGTTTTAGCTTACTGATGACATTAATTTAGTCACGCGCCCCGACAAATAGGTCTCGACAAAAGCGCCCCAATAAAGGTAGAGTGTTGAAATTTAATTTCTATATCTGCTGTCTTTTCTTTCGATATAATTCAATGCCTGTTGCGATATAAGTCAAAGAAGTAGTTGTTTTCTGAATGGAAACAGTCGCTCGTTTTATTATGTGATACTGGCTTTGATTTTTGTTTATTTTATTGTTTCTTTTACACTGTATTTTATTTGGGATTTAGATTGGTCACATAATAATGAATTCAACACTAGAATATTTTTGAAAAATATAGGGTTATCAAGCAATTAATTTTTTTTGTGTTATTAGAGAATGATTTAACCCCCGTAGGTTAGCAATAATTTCAAAATTGTTTAAAATACAAAATTACAAGATGCCAAGCTAACGAATAGTAGTGATAGGATAGGTCAAAAATGAGTGGGATGGTCTCATCGCCTTCCACTGCGACCCAGATGGATCTATTGTGGCTCATGATTAATTTTTAGTTCACCGTACAAGCCACACCGTTTGATAAATTGGATGAGACTTGTTTAAAGTCGGTAGGCTCCAGTCGGGTAAATCCGAAGATCTGAAACCTGGTTCTGTCCATAGCGGAGCAGGTACATAACATGTCCTCTACAGATTCATCTTCCACGCTGCAGAGTCGACAGTCTGATTTTTCTTGCAGACCTATCCTTTTCATGTGGTTGCTCGGATGGCAGTGTCCTGTCATCAGTCCCGTGAAAATATGTAAATCTTTCCAACCCCATTCTTAGATCTGAGGCATTCATAGAAGGGTTATTTATAAACGCCTTCGAATTATTTTGCTCTGGGGAATCTCTCTAGTTTGTGAGTGTTGTACCCTCCTTCCATTTTAAGATAATTCCTTTGGCAGTGCTCTTTGCAATGCCCAGGAATGATTATGGTCCTATAAACTCAGATTCGGTTCCTCTTTTGGCAAGCGCGTCGGCTTTTTCTTTGGCCTCCTCACCGCTTCGTCACGGAACCCAGATCAACGTAACTTTGTTCCGGGACCGAGACATTCAAGGGTATTTAAACAGTTCCAAACCAGCTTGAGTCTATTGAAGCTCAGGGCCTTGAGGGCTGCCTGGCTAGCCGAAAAGATCTTTATAGTCTGCGAGGAAAAAATTAATCAACTCTCAAGTCTATAGCAATCATTTCTGCTTGGAAGATCGTGGCTAGAGAGCCTAGGTTTATTGATATGTCAACTCTAAGCTCCTACTCCTTTTTTAGTTTTGAGGCCGTCCGTGTACAACGCATAGTCCGCCTGGAAGAGGGTTCTATCCCCCTGCTCCATATGTCTCTCACTGGAATAAGGACGCTGTATAGCTTTTCTATGCGCTGTCAGGGTACAAGCGAGTCCAAGTCCACGCCGAGAATGTAGTGGTTAATAATCTTACTTATCAGCCCCGTCTTGTCCCATCGCAGGTCCTCGTTGCATTGACTACCCACCTCCAAGAGTCTATGGGAGACCATCCTGGCCTTCCTTTCCAGCAGAATGTGGAGAGGGGTTAGATAAAGTATCGTCTCCTTGGCTCCTGTCGGTATGTTTGACATTGCCCCAGTGATGGCGAGGTACGCAAGCCGTTGTATTCTAGCCAGCTTTGCTCTAGCCATCCGTTGAAGTTCCTTGTCCTACCAAACAGAGCTGTACGTAACAATAGGTTTTAGCACTGATTGCTAAATCCAGTAGATCAGTTGAGGACTGATCCCCCATGCTTTGTCGTATATCCTTAGGGTTTCAGGTGAGTTTTTTAAATAGGACGATCCCCAGATATTTTACCTCCTCCGCAAAAGGAATGGTTTCCAGCCAAGGTAGGTTGTCGAAGCTATGCAAGCGTTCTTCTCTTGGTAACAGTTTTACTGGGGTTAACAGACACCTGATCCCTTTCGCACTATCTGTTGATCGTGTTTAGGGCTTGTTGGAGGATGCTGGAGATCACATCTTCGAACTTACCCTAATAATAGTGATAGAACTGGTTTATTGTATACAGTGTTTTGAAACATGCCTTAAATATGGCTAATTTTAAGTTAAATTCATCCAATTTCTTTAAACGCTTTATGTTATTTTGGTTTAAAATTCATTATAAATGTACCTATCCAACGAAATCAGTAGAACATGCTAGTCTATTATACATGTACAGGGTGTGCCCACCAGTGCGTAATTGATGGATAGCAGTTTTATTATTGGAGAAAATTTTTTATACATAAGTTTTAAGACCATCTTTTATAATTACTTTTAAATATACAGGGTAGTCCATAAATGAGGGGTTGATCAACCTTACACTTTTAAAGCAAACACGTAGATAGTTACACACAACAGCGTCAAACAATATTCATTAATTTACTATGTTGTAGGATGACACAACGCAAAGTTTTATTTTCTCCATATTGTAAACCCAGTATATTAGTTCACCAATTAATTAATTAATTCATTCATTTTCGAGTAGGTACTTTTTATTTTGTTTGGCATTTCTCATACCAAAACACATTTTTGTATTTTATTTCCAATGGTTTTTATTAATTGTAACGCCATTTAGGGCGTACATAATCTTTAACAATACGTGTATCCCACGTGAGGTTATTTCTAACAAATGGGTTAACAAAAATGTTCATGATAAAACAATCTAAATCTCGAGAAAAAATGCGTTTGGGTATAGGAAATGACAAAATAAAAAATGAAGAAATTTATTTATAAATTGGTGGTATACCATACCAAATGTTGCTTCTGAAAAAATTGAGAATCATTATAGAAACATTATAGCAAATGAATAAAAATGCAGAAATTGTTTAACGATATGAAAACAAAGCTGTTATCTGTAACTATCTAGAGGGTGTTTGGTTTAAAAAAGTATAAGTTTAGTTCTCCCTTCATTTATGGTATGGTATAGTACTTTTTTATTAAAAATTTCTTCGTATCTCCAATAATAAAGCAGGAACTGCTGGGACATCCTGCATATGTATAATAGACTAACATGTTGGTATCGTTGGATGGGTAAATTCATAACGAACATAATCCTAAAATAATATACGAGGTCTTGGATTAAAAAAAAATAGTAAATTGAACTTAAAATGATCATATTTTTTATATGTTTCAAATCAACATTCCCCTACGAAATAATGGAATTCCATTCCAGAACCCCCAAAAGGGAAAACAATTGAAAAACTAAAAAAAAAATTCTGCAAGGAACCAATTAAAAAAAAGAATAAAAACATAAAAAAAATAAAAAAAGAATAAAAAAAAATATTATGGCGCATATATGTCGAGAAGCGCATTTGTCGGGGCGCGTTTGTCGGGGCACGTTTGTCGGGACGCTTTTAACCGGGGCGCAATTGTCGGGTAACCTTACGTGGGATTCACGTATTTTTAAAGATTATGTACGTCCTAAATTATTACGAGGTAAAAAATTTTTAGTTAATTTGTACCTATTAAAATATATATACAAATTTTGATATACATATTTATCACAAGTCATTCAAATAAAAATTTTTGAATACGGTTCTGCCTACGCGAGATAATCACAATCTATGTAAGCACGAGCCACTTTTTGTATAATTTTTTCTTCGCCAATTATCGACTAGAAGTACTATAACTTTTAATTGCACTAGTTCAAAATAAAATGTACCATTGTATTTAGATTGCCTATCTAAATACAATGGTATTACTCACTAAAAATCAAACAATAGTATTCCAAAAATTTTATTATAAAATAAAAAAAATTTAAGTAATTTATTTGATATTTTAATTAAAATCTCTGGCAAAGGAGGATAGAATAATGGAAAAACATTGACAAGAATTTTTATATTAATTTTTTGTTACAATAATCAATTTATTTTATGCCAATAAATATTTTGCAACTAAGATTAATATGGGACATCACAAGTGTAAGTATAGATAAAAAAATTAACAAAATAATTAATACTTTCCAAGATTTACTGAAGGAAAATGGAAAAACCAATTTTTCGGTCCTAACTTCCAACCGGAGCAAACTCCAAATTTTTTAGAAAAATTAACATTTGACTTTTTAAATTTCTTCTTTTCAGAATTTTTTTTTTAAAAACACAAAGGAGAATAGGCAGTTTTGACCCCCCCTCTAATAGGAGTAAGATATATATTCTAATATTAACTGTCCTGTCTCAAAAGCTATTGAAATTATTACTAAAGAAGACAGCTATCACCCATCCTTAGCTATTGATCTCAGTTTTGATAATTGATATAATCAATTTCCAGTAAATTTTAAGTCAGACACATCGCAACTTAATTTCTAAAAGAGTAACTAACCTGCTCTATATTCTGAACTACTTCACACTGACTGGAACTTTATTAGTCAGCTTAGTGATCCCGAAATAGCTACAAATTATTTTGTAGATAAAATTATATCGGTTCTTAAAAGGCACACTGCAAAAAAGATTACCCCTTCGCGTACATATCCACCCTGATACAATGGTCAAATAACTCGAATGATTAAGGATAAGGAAAGGACGTATAGAGTTTATAAAATATGTAGTTGCCTCAATAGTCACCAACGTGTCAAAACTATAAGATCTCAATTAAAACACAATATTAAAGCTGCTTATCAACTTTACCTAAATAATATTAAAAATGAACTGAAGAAAAACCCTAAAAATATTTATCATACGTAAATGGAAAGAAAGGTAAATCATCAATACCAGCTGAAATTATATATAAAGATAATACTATTGACGATCCTCAACAAATAGTAGACAGTTTTGCTGATTATTTTTCCAAATCTTTCTCTGACTCTCATCCCTGTATTATCCAAAAAAATGTAAATATTGATATTCCCAATTTAAACATATTAAATTTCTGGGAGGACGAAGTCATAAATGCTACAAAACAATTGAAATCATCTATATACAATGGGACCTGATTTAATTCCAGCCTTTATAAATAAAGGTTGTGTTTATGCATTATCATCTCACCTATGTGCTATTTTTAATGTGATAATAAAGTCAGCTGTGTTTCCAAATTCCTGGAAACTGTCACGTGTTATGCCTATATTTAAAAAAAAAGGAAATATTAGTAATGTTAGCAACTATAGGCCGATTACTATTATTAATAATTTTTCCAAAATATTTGAAATTTTGTTACACCGGTCATTATCATATCACATGTCTCGCCTAATATTGCCGTACCACCATAGATTCATGAATAAAAAATCGGCACAAATTAAATGATCATTATTTAAATTTTATGGCAAGTACACTTTTCCATTATTTTATTTCAGTTGGTCAGTAAGATAATAAATGGTCAGTATAATATTAAATGGTCGGTGAAAATATTAAATGGTCAGTATAATAATAAATGGTCGGTAAAAATAATTAATAAATGGTCAGTAAAAATAATTAATAAATGGTCAGTAAAAATAATAAATGGTCAGTAAAAATAATAAATGGTCAGTATAATATTAAATGGTCGGTAAAAATAATAAATGGTCAGTATAATAATACGCGTTTAATTTGTACATCGGTCTCCTTTTGACAGAGTAGGTGAGCTGTGTCCAGGCCGTTGGTGTTTATACCGGTCGGCGTAGCCAGGTATGGATTAACAATTTTTGGTGGCGGCGAAGCCGCCACCCTACGAGAAGTCTTTGCTTTGTCTTCTTGTTGTCACGGCATTAATATTATTTGTTCATGTATGTGAAATTTGCTTCTATGGTTTATAAAATACTACTGCTAGTAAATGAAAACAAACAAGACGCATTCACACAAACATACCCACCACCTCAATTACAAATCATTAGTGTTGTCTCCGATACGCGAGTGTATTTTGGGGCAATTGATTTTTGAAATATATCCTGACAGGCAGACTTAATTGTTTTAAACAGAAAACAAAATCTTCAGTTTCTTCTTTGCTGCAAACCGGTAGCTCAAAAACATGAAACACTCGATCTAAACACATAATACTACTTATTTAATGCACATTTTTAAAATTATTACCGACTGCTGCATACTGGCCATTTATTAATCTTTACTGACCATTTGTAGAATTATTACCGGCTAATTCATACTGACATTTCATTAATTTTTACTGACCATTATAGTTACAAAAGTGAACATAGAAATACAGGCCAAATAATAATTTTACTGCTCCAAAATTCATTGTTTACTCATCGTATTTTATAAAAGTACTGAGTCTTTTACAATATTTTACTGACTGCTTGTAATATTTATACTGTACATAATCAATTATATACTGTTCAGTTAATTACAACCCATAAAAAATCTACCGTATCTAACCTGACTTGTATTACTCAGTATATCAGTGGAAAGTTAGATCAACAAAGTCAAGTAGATGTTATATTAATTGATTTTAGTAAAGCCTTTGATAAGCTCAACTACTATTTACTAGTCAATAAACTTATCTTTTATGGGTTATCCCCAAATTTAATTTCTCTCTTTTAGTCATATCTAAATGGAAAATTTAATTTTGTTCAGTATAAAGGTTTCAAATCAGCTCTATTTTTACAAAAGTCCGGTGTACCCCCAGATTCAATATTAGGACCACTTCTCTTTAATATTTTCATTAATGATATAATATCAGATAATTCTCAGTACCTACTATATGCTGATGATCTAAAAATATATGCGGAGATACGTTTAACTGATGAATGCAGAGAACTCCAGAAATCTTTAGAAAGAGTTAACGAGTGGTGTGAATCAAATACTTTGCATCTAAGTGTAATACTATGACATTTAGCTGAAAAGTAAGCCTAATAGTATTCGACTACAGTTTAGATGGTACCATAATTAATAGAACTGATTATATTAATGATCTTAGTGTGATACTTCACTCAAAATTAACGTTTTCCAAACATGTAGACAAAATTATATCGACTGGTAGCAAAATGCTTGGTTTTGTTAAGCTTAGAAACTTTAAAACTTTTGTACCTTTGTTTTGTTAGATCTAGATTGGAATATGCCAGTGTAGTTTGGAACCCTACGTATAATATTTATATTAATAACCATGAAAATCTTCAGAGATGGTTTATGAAGTCGGTCTAGTACATTTTGGATGGTCAGTATCCTCTTAGAAGTTTTCTACATAAAGATTTGCTATCAAGATTTAATTAAACGGACCTAAAATATCGCAGGGCATCACATCAATGGCTCTTCCTATATAATTGTTTACATAATAAATTGGACTGCATTGAGCTAATGAAATATATATCACTTAAAATTCCTAGACCAGGACTACGAATTTGTGTAAGTTTTCAACTAACAACTGCTAGGACTAACACTTTATCTTCTTCGCAAATACATCAAATGGTCAAAGTTTATCACGATCTGGAGGATCGCCTGGATATATTTTGTACTAACCCCAAAAAAAAAAAATAAAATCAATTCTTAATCTTAATGAAAATTAGTATCATACAATAATTAACATTTTATTTTTCCTTTTTTTATAACTGTTTTATAGAACTTTTAGTGTAAAAACTACTTATTTTAATTTTTAAATTGTTAAATTGTAAAGCATTTCTACAGACACTTTTTTTCACATATTGTGTTTTTTTTAAGCGTATGTCTGTAACTTATGCATAACATATTTTGATTCTTTTTTGTATAAATGTTTACTTTTATGTTCTAACTTATTTTTGGTTTTTGTACATTTTCCCGTCACCCTGTAATTGGCACAAGCTATCATGGTGATGTCATTATATATAGTCCAATTAAATAACGAAAAAAAGCCCCTTCGAGCTTACATTAATTTGTAATTGGATGAAACAAAAAGGACCTTGTGTATTTTGATGTGATCTTTCCGAAAAAAAAGAAAAAAAAGATGTAGCAGTTTTTCAATTTTTTTAAATTAAGAAAAACCGGGTTTTCCGGAATTTTCCATTGTAAAAATGCTAATTATCTGGGCAAGTATCATTCCGATAGTGAAAATAAATGCACCATTCGAAAGAGGAGGCAAAAATAGTTCGGAAATTCATTGCACAGGTAGTTTTAATGGCGAATTTCTCGCCGTCAGGAGTGCTTTTACCAAAAAGTAATTTTTTCGTTTTTTCGATCAGAACCATGGACATGAAATTTGCGATGAATTTGTGGCGAAATTATAAATGTTAGACATATGTGCCCATGAGAGAAGTTGCGTATTTCTTTGTTGGCTCCCAAATAAAATAAGTCTCGCGGCGAAATCTGACATAATTTTTCGGGAATTCGCAGGAAACCAGAGGCGTAGTTTTTTTTAATTTTTTTCCCATGTGATTTTTTCCGGGTTTTCCGAAAACATCTAACAAAATAAATATATTTGAAAAAACTAACTTCGCCATCGAAAAGAGCACAAAAAAATACACAAAAAGGTATACTTTAAAAATGTTAGGAAATTAATCCTAAGCCTGAGTGTAAGTTCCAACTTGGTGATAAGCTTGCTTTTTGTTCGCTAATATCTGGTAATTCTATATTTTGCACAAAACTCAAGAAACGTCTTATAACAAGTCAGTAAAATACAATTTAATAAATTTAGATATGCAAGAAATTTAAAACACGAGTTTTGGATCCCGCGGAGCGCGTGTAATGGGACTTTTGTCGGGAGAATTCTACAACTTCGAAGAAACATACACACTTTAAACTTTGTATACACATTTAGAAGACATGAAATTTGAGTTTGTGTAATTTTCAGACAAAAAAACTAAAAATTGTCAATTTTAGGCAACTTTTCTCAAAAACCGTGTTTTTTGGTCGTCACTCAATGAACAGTGGTCAAAAAAATAGACAAAATATATTTGCAGAATTTTCCGTAATGTAATCGTATTTTAGACACAATAGAGTACTCAAAAAAAAGTTTTGAGCCATTGGGTGAATTTTTGGCATTTGTGTGCTACTTCAAACCTTCGAAAAAAAATTGTTTTTTTTTTGGAAAAAAAAATTATTTAATTGTTTGATATCTTAACCAATTATGGTCCGATGTCGGTGAAATTCACACACACATAAGATTTCACATTTAAGAGTAAGCTTTGTAAGTGGCATTAAAAAAATTTAAATAGTTTGGCCGTTATAGGCAAACAATGAAATTAGGACCGCGGTGCATTTTGCCCTTCCGCCATATGCCCAATTTTGGGATTTCTCTTGCCCCCTTCTGGGAATCACTAGTCACATCCCTTAAGTTGAAAACGCATTTTTGTTTTTTCAAATATCGTAATTTTTACCAATGTTATAAAGAATTTAGTGTTTGAACATTTAACAAATTCAATTTTTCGACCTTCGTCGCCTCAAAATACTAAACAAATTTCAATCGTCCATACCGCGAGAACGGTGCATTGGATCAAAATTTCTCATGAGACATAAAAATTAGCATTTTTCCTAAGCTTTCAAATGTCGTAAACTGCGTTTTAAAAATATTGATTTATTTCCGACATGCGCCTGCGCAAAATTGAAAAATTGACAAAATCCAAAATTTCGGCACTTTCGAAAAACTGCTACATTTTGTTTTGCCTTTTTTCGCAAAGATCAACTCAAAATACATAGAATCCATTTTGTTTCATCTAATTACAATTTAATGTAAGCTCAAAACCCGTAATTTAATTCGATTAATATAAATAAAACACCAAATGAAAGATATCGGTAAGGAAAACATTTGTTTTCAATATGAATTCTCTCAATTATCTGTTCGCATTATATAATGCTACATGTGACAAAATACAGGTTTTTTTGTTGAAAACAGTCTATATTTACTCTTGAAGTTCTTTTGCTTCTGAATTCTGACTTAAATTCCCCCACGCTTGTCATGGTAACGACTAACCAAAAATCCAAATCCCATAGTGAAAAATGCGTAGTTGCCAAGTTATAGATGATTTAATATCACTATATCATCTGGCTTTCGTAGAGTATTTTCTTGTCAGTCGGCACTGCAGTTTACGCTGTGTCACCTCAAAAGTAATTTAGATAAAAACAAATACACTGTTGGTGTCTTTTTAGACTTACGAAGAACCTTTGAGGCTTTTGAAAGAGAAATACTATTAATTAAACTGAAACTTTTTAGCCTTAGGGCCATACTGATTACTCCAGTAAAAATTCATCAGCTAGGCTTTGAACTGTTAAATCATCCATTGTATTCGCCACACCTAGCCCCGTCAGACTTTTATAACTTCTCTCAATTATCTGTTCGAATTATATAATACTACATGTGACAAAATACAGGTTTTTTTGTTGAAAACAGTCTATATTTACTCTTGAAGTTCTTCTGCTTCTGAATTCTGACTTAAATTCTCCCACGCTTGTCATGGTAACGACTAACCAAAAATCCATCTCCCATAGTGAAAAATGCGTAGTTGCCAAGTTATAGATGATTTAATATCACTATATCATCTGGCTTTCGTAGAGTATTTTCTTGTCAGTCGGCACTGCAGTTTACGCTGTGTCACCTCAAAAGTAATTTCGATAAAAACAAATACACTGTTGGTGTTTTTTTAGACTTACGAAGAACCTTTGAGGCTTTTGAAAGAGAAATACTATTAATTAAACTGAAACTTTTTAGCCTTAGGGCCATACTGATTACTCCAGTAAAAATTCATCAGCTAGGCTTTGAACTGTTAAATCATCCTTTGTATTCGCCACACCTAGCCCCGTCAGACTTTTATGACTTCTCTCAATTATCTGTTCGAATTATATAATGCTACATGTGACAAAATACAGGTTTTTTTGTTGAAAACAGTCTATATTTACTCATGATGTTCTTTTGCTTCTGAATTCTGACTTAAATTCCCCCACGCTTGACATGGTAACGACTAACCAAAAATCCAAATCCCATAGTGAAAAATGAGTAGTTGCCAAGTTATAGATGATTTAATATCACTATATCATCTGGCTTTCGTAGAGTATTTTCTTGTCAGTCGGCACTGCAGTTTACGCTGTGTCACCTCAAAAGTAATTTAGATAAAAACAAATACACTGTTGGTGTCTTTTTAGACTTACGAAGAACCTTTGAGGCTTTTGAAAGAGAAATACTATTAATTAAACTGAAACTTTTTAGCCTTAGGGCCATACTGATTACTCCAGTAAGTTCCAAGGGCCAAAACCGGTTTAATTTTTTTGCAATTATCTATAATTTCTAGACTAGTCGCCCAGTACGCGCCCTAAATGAGCATACGCTTGCTAAATTCGTTAGTTGAATTATTATTGGTACAGAGGATAGTGCATTTGACTGGCTCTGTGATTATTTGCAAAACCGCAACGAGTTCGTTATGGTGATCAGATATCTTCTGAACTAGGGAATGATAGAAGAGTACCACAAGGCAGTATGTTTGGTCCTCTACTTTTTATCTTATATATGAACGATATTGATATAGTCATAAAATGTTTTATTAATGATACTTCTATTTTTGCTTTCCTGTTCCAACGTGTCTGTAGCCTTGCGTGTCGTCAGTATACGCTCGAAGTTTAAAGTGAGTGCGTCAAGAAGTTTGTGTCTTGGGAATTATAAAAGCTTATAAAATGCGCCACTTTTAAAAGATGGAAAAAAACGAGATAAGAGCGGCGATAAAATATTTCCATATCAAAGAATTATCGCCGACGGAAATAAAAGCTAAACTAGATGCTACACTAGAGGAATCTGCTCCTTCATTTACCACAGTTAAAACCTGGGTAGCGGACTTTAAACGTGGTCGCACTAGCACTGATGATGCTGCGCGTTCTGGCAGGCCAAAAACGGCAACTTTTGAAGAAATGGTGCAAACCATTCACAAACTAATTCTAAAAGATTGCAGATTAAAATTGGAAGAGGTAGCGGAGGCTGTGGGCATATCAAAAGAGCCATTCACTATATTTTGTGTGAAGTTTTAGGTAAGAGAAAGCTATCCGCCCGATGGGTGCCGCGTTTGCTCACGTCAGATCAGAAGCTCACGCGGCTAACCATTTCAGAGGAGAATTTGGCACTGTTTCGACGTGACGTTGATGAAACATGGGTTTATCATTATACCCCTGAAACTAAACTAAACAACAGTCCAAACAGTGGACGGCAAAGGACGAACCAGTTCCAAGGAAGGCAAAGGCAATACCGTCTGATGGAAAGGTCATGGCAACGGTCAAGGAAAGAACAATAAATTCTGAGTACTACAGCGACTCACTGGACCAGCTTAAGCAGATTAGGCTCAAGAGTAAAGTACCCTTTTGCATGAGCAGAATCAGTAGTTACTCCTGCAATAAAAGTAAGATAATCTGTACCACTAAAATATGAAATTTCAGATTTTGTACCCCAGCCGTTCCTATAGAAATTACCCTAAATTCATATTAGACTCAAGAGTAAAGTACCCTTTTGCACAAACAGAATCAATAGTTACTCCTGCAATGAAAGTAACATAATTTGTACCACTAAAATATGAAATTTCAGATTTTGTACCCCTGCTGTTCCTATAGAAATTACCCTAAATTCATATTAGGCTCAAGAGTAAAGTACCCTTTTGCACAAGCAGAATCAATAGTTACTTCTGCAATAAAAGTTGCATAATTTGTACCACTAAAATAGAAAAATTCAGATTTTGTACCCCTGCCGTTCCTATAGAAAATAACCTAAATTCATATTAGTCTCAAGTGTAAAGTACCCTTTTGCACGAGCAGAATCAGTAGTTACTCCTACAATGAAAGTAACATAATTTGTACCACTAAAATATGAAATTTCAGATTTTGTACCGCTGCCGTTCCTATAGAAATTAACCTACATTCATATTAGGCTCAAGAGTAAAATACCCTTTTGCACGAGCAGAATCAGTAGTTACTTCTGCAATGAAAGTAACATAATCTGTACCACTAAAATATAAAATTTCAGATTTTGTACCCCTGTCGTTCCTATAGAAAATAACGTAAATTCATATTAGTCTCAAGAGTAAAGTACCCTATTGCACGAGCAGAATCAGTAGTTACTCCTACAATGAAAGTAACATAATTTGTACCACTAAAATATGAAATTTCAGATTTTGTACCCCTGCCGTTTCTATAGAAATTAACCCAAATTCATATTAGGTTTAAGAGTGTAGTACCCTTTTGCACGAGCAGAATCAGTAGTTACTCCTGCAATAAAAGTAACATAATTTGTACCTATAAAATATGAAATTTCAGATTTTGTACCCCTGTCGTTCCTATAGAAATTAACCTAAATTCATATTAGGCTTAAGGGTAAAGTACCCTTTTGCAAGAGCAGATTCAATAGTTACTTTTGCAATGAAAATAACATAATTTGTACCACTAAAATATGAAATTTCAGATTTTGTACCGCTGCCGTTCCTATAGAAATTAACCTAAATTCATATTAGGCTCAAGAGTAAAATACCCTTTTGCACGAGCAGAATCAATAGTTACTTCTGCAATGAAAGTAACATAATTTGTACCACTAAAATATAAAATTTCAGATTTTGTACCCCTGTCGTTCCTATAGAAAATAACCTAAATTCATATTAGGTTTAAGAGTGTAGTACCCTTTTGCACGAGCAGAATCAGTAGTTACTCCTGCAATAAAAGTAACATAATTTGTACCTATAAAATATGAAATTTCAGATTTTGTACCCCTGTAGTTCCTATAGAAATCAACCTAAATTCATATTAGGCTCAAGGGTAAAGTACCCTTTTGCAAGAGCAGATTCAATAGTTACTCCTGCAATAAAAGTAACATAAGTTGTACCACTAAAATATAAAATTTCAGATTTTGTACCCCTGCCGTTCCTATAGAAATTAACCTAAGTTCATATTAGGCTCAAGAGTAAAGTACCCTTTTGCATGAGCAAAATCAATAGTTACTCCTGCAATGAAAGTAACATAATTTTTACCACTAAAATATAAAATTTCAGATTTTGTACCCCTGTCGTTCCTATAGAAATTAACCTAAATTCATATTAGGCTTAAGGGTAAAGTACCCTTTTGCAAGAGCAGATTCAATAGTTACTTTTGCAATGAAAATAACATAATTTGTACCACTAAAATATGAAATTTCAGATTTTGTACCGCTGCCGTTCCTATAGAAATTAACCTAAATTCATATTAGGCTCAAGAGTAAAATACCCTTTTGCACGATCAGAATCAGTAGTTACTTCTGCAATGAAAGTAACATAATTTGTACCACTAAAATATAAAATTTCAGATTTTGTACCCCTGTCGTTCCTATAGAAAATAACCTAAATTCATATTAGTCTCAAGAGTAAAGTACCCTATTGCACGAGCATAATCAGTAGTTACTCCTACAATGAAAGTAACATAATTTGTACCACTAAAATATAAAATTTCAGATTTTGTACCCCTGCCGTTTCTATAGAAATTAACCCAAATTCATATTAGGTTTAAGAGTGTAGTACCCTTTTGCACGAGCAGAATCAGTAGTTACTCCTGCAATAAAAGTAACATAATTTGTACCTATAAAATATGAAATTTCAGATTTTGTACCCCTGTCGTTCCTATAGAAATCAACCTAAATTCATATTAGGCTCAAGGGTAAAGTACCCTTTTGCAAGAGCAGATTCAATAGTTACTCCTGTAATAAAAGTAACATAAGTTGTACCACTAAAATATAAAATTTCAGATTTTGTACCCCTGTCGTTCCTATAGAAATTAACCTAAATTCATATTAGGCTCAAGAGTAAAGTACCCTTTTGCATGAGCAGAATCAATAGTTACTCCTGCAATGAAAGTAACATAATTTTTACCACTAAAATATAAAATTTCAGATTTTGTACCCCTGCCGTTCCTATAGAAATTAACCTAAATTCATATTAGGCTCAGCAGTAATGTACCCTTTTGCACGAGCAGAATCAATAGTTACTTTTGCAATGAATATAATATAATTTGTACAATTAAAATCTGAAATTTCATATTTTAGTGGTACAAATTAGATTACTTTCATTGCAGGAGTAACTATTGATTCTGCTCGTGCAAAAGGGTACTTTACTCTTGAGCCTAATATGAATTTAGGTTAATTTCTATAGAAGCATCAGGGGTACAAAATCTGAAATTTTATGTTTTACTGGTACTAATTATGTTACTTTCATTGCATGAGTAACTAGTGATTCTGTTCGTGCAAAAGGGTACTTTACTCCTGAGCCTAATATGAATTTAGGTTAATTTCTATAGGAACGGCAGGGGTACAAAATCTGAAATTTCATATTTTGGTGGTACAAATTATGTTACTTTCATTGCAGGAGTAACTATTGATTTTGCTCGTGCAAAAGGGCACTTTACTCTTGAGGCTAATATGAATTTAGGTTAATTTCTATAGGAACGGCAAGGGTACAAAATCTGAAATTTCATATTTTAGTGGTACAAATTATGTTACTTTTATTGCAGGAGTAACTATTTATTCTGCTCGTGCAAAAGGGTACTTTACTCTTGAGCCTTATATGAATTTAGGTTAATTTCCATAGGAACGGCAGGGGTACAAAATCTGAAATTTCATATTTTAGTGATACAAATTATGTTACTTTCATTGCAGGAGTAACTATTGATTTTGCTCGTGCAAAAGGGCACTTTACTCTTGAGGCTAATATGAATTTAGGTTAATTTCTATAGGAACGGCAGGGGTACAAAATCTGAAATTTCATATTTTAGTGGTACAAATTATGTTACTTTTATTGCAGGAGTAACTATTTATTCTGCTCGTGCAAAAGGGTACTTTACTCTTGAGCCTTATATGAATTTAGGTTAATTTCCATAGGAACGGCAGGGGTACAAAATCTGAAATTTCATATTTTAGTGATACAAATTATGTTACTTTCATTGCAGGAGTAACTATTGATTTTGCTCGTGCAAAAGGGCACTTTACTCTTGAGGCTAATATGAATTTAGGTTAATTTCTATAGGAACGGCAGGGGTACAAAATCTGAAATTTCATATTTTAGTGGTACAAATTATGTTACTTTTATTGCAGGAGTAACTATTTATTCTGCTCGTGCAAAAGGGTACTTTACTCTTGAGCCTTATATGAATTTAGGTTAATTTCCATAGGAACGGCAGGGGTACAAAATCTGAAATTTCATATTTTAGTGATACAAATTATGTTACTTTCATTGCAGGAGTAACTATTGATTTTGCTCGTGCAAAAGGGCACTTTACTCTTGAGGCTAATATGAATTTAGGTTAATTTCTATAGGAACGGCAGGGGTACAAAATCTGAAATTTCATATTTTAGTGGTACAAATTATGTTAATTTCATTGCCGGAGTAACTACTGATTTTGCTCGTGCAAACGTGTACTTTACTCTTGAGCCTAATATGAATTTAGGTTAGTTTCTATAGGAACGGTAAGGGTACAGAATCTAACAATTTACATTTTAACGTACTTTTATTGCAGAAGTAATGATTGATTTTGCTGTTTAAAAGGAATATGAGTTTAGGATAGTTTCTAAGGAACGGCAGGGGTGCATATTCTGAACATTTATATTTTAACGGTACAAATTATGTTGTGTTTTATGCAAAAATAGCAATAGATTGTTTTTCTGCAAAAGTCTCTTTATTTTTAATTATAACAGATTTGGATTAATGTGAAAGTTGTTTCAGGCAGTTTGATTAAATAAATTAGGTTTTTTTGATGGTACATGTTACAAAATAAGTCCTTTTTAATTGTACCTTTGTATTTTTCAATGTGGTCCTGCTAGCATAATATTGAACTAGAAGCACCTTGTATTTTTTTGTAAACGGTACATAGTACGAAAAATTTATGGGTGGTACAAATTGGTACAAATTTAGTTCTTTTTAATTCAACTTTTGTTTAATTTTTTATTTTATTTTTTTAATGTGGTCCTGCTAGCCCAATATTAAACTAGAAGCACCATGTGTTTTTTTATAAACCGTACATAGTAAAAAAAATTGATTGGTGGTACAAATTGGTACAAATTCAGTTCGTTTTAATTCTACCTTTGTTGTTTTTTTTATTTTATTTTTTTAATGTGGTCTTGCTAGCCTAATATTAACCTAGCAGCGCCACGTGTTTTTTGAAAACGGCACATGGTACAAAATTTTTATTGGTGGTACAAATTAATACAAAATATGTACTAAATAATGTAATAGATTTTAATAGATTCTGCCCAGTTGGTCCTGCTAGCTTAAGAGAGGTAATAATATTATACCAAACGTTGCTCTACATAAATTGACAGCTATATTTGACGTTAAACCACTTCTAAAACACTGAGAAGACTTGGCAGTTTTTTGTATTCTTTGCTTGAACAAAATTTGTGACATTCATTAGCTTATATGATACATGGCGAACTTGTTATTAAAGATATTATGAATAACATCCAATGTGCAGTTACATTTTAAAAGTCAAATTATTTAAAAACGGGCCACTCTATCGCGTTTAAACAAGAATACCGTTTTTGTAAGAAATACTATAAATATTTGTTTTTATTAAGTATTTTTTCTAAAAAGATAAAACTAAAAAAATGGGCAAAAATACTCAACCCATGCCCTTAGACTACCCCTATAAAAATTAATTTTTCTTTTTTTACCATTAATTCAAATTTTATACAACTTATAAGTTCTTTAAGAAATTTCTAGTTGATAGTTTGCTCCGGTTGGAAGAGAGAACCGAAAAACTGGTTTTTCCATTTCCCCTTTAAATGGCTTTATCTCCCTTATTTCAAAGTTTCGGACATTAGAGTATATAGTAAACTGACCTTAATTTTCATTATTCAATCACTTCCTAAAATATTTGTATTCCTTTTTGACTCACCTTGTATAATGAGCATTTCCTATAAATTATAAATTATAAAATTATAAAAGGAACAAAAATGTTTCAAGGTTTTTTTAACCGACTGCAAAAACAAAAAATAATTCTAAGTTAGAAAAGGGGTGCCTCATGGATGGTTCCATCTAATGTTTTGGAATAAATTTTTTTAAATTACTTTTAATATATATAAATAACTAATTTTCGTTACCTATTTGTACCATTGCTGCTCTTATACTGACTAATATAAATTCCTGCATTATGTTTAGAGAAACTCTTCCGAAACTTCATAGACAAATAATAAATAGCAGGCGAAATTTTCTTCTTGGTAGTCACCACTATCACACCATATTCAGGAACCGCTTCGGTATTTAATATTTCAAAACTTTCCAACCGTTCATTCCTCAAACTAACGTCAGATAACAAGAAACCTTCACCATGCAAAACAATGTCCTTCCTAGCTTTACTAACACTCAACGTAATATTAACAGATCCCTTAAAATGATTTTTATCCAAATGAGGCAGTAAAGTTAGATCATAGGAAATAGGTTCAGTGTCTTCCGGTAGTCTCCAAAATTCTTTTTGGGGAAATCCCGCGTGCTTGTGCTTTTCCTTCTCGAGCAAGGAGCGATGTTCGCGCGCGTCGCACGTGCCATACAGGATGAATTTCCCGACGAATACAAGAACGGTCATCAAGCACACGCACACGACCAGCAGGAACACGCACAGGCTGAGCAGGCAAGCGAATCCTTTGCTGGATTTCTTCCGCGTTTTCGAGGCATCGACGTCGTCGTAAAGCGACATTATCGAGTGAAATCGCTAGGAACGATTTTAAAACATTTCACTTTGCTACGGCTACAACGTTGTTACGAAATCTCTCACCTAGATATTTTACTATCCGGTGATGTGAACATTATCGACGGAGAGGTGGAATATCTTAGCCACACTTGTGCATTTAAAAGTGATAGGGAATTCGATTCGATTACCAGGGTTGGTCTATAGTTGAATTCGGAAATAATAGGCATCAAGAATGTGCGAAGAATGTTGACATATTTGCCAGTCTGTAATTTGGAATAAATTCAAAAGTTCAAATACTAATGATTTCTTTTTTGAAAAATGCTTAGATCCTTCGAGTAGTATTTCCAATCGCAATTTTTTACATATAATAATAATGTATACAGGGTGTCCCAATTTAGAGATATGACGTCATCGTTGATTTTGTACATAAAGTAAAGTTGTACATAACTGCCAAATATCAAATTTTTATTCCTTACCAATTACAAGATTATAAAAAGTAACAAATTTATGAAAAAAAAAGTAATCAAATCTGTTGAATTAAATTATTTCAATCAAGCAAATGCTCATAATGTTGTACATTGACTATTTGACAATATCCTAAATGCGATCGAACATTTCTAATGACTTGGGGCGAAATTAATCTACACTCATTTCTTATTCGTTTTTTTAGCTCCTCAGCATTTGCCGGTTTGGCCTTAAAAACATTGCTTTTCAAGTACCTCTATAAAAAAAGTCCAACGATTTGAGATCTGGGGATCTCGGTGGCCATTCAATAGGTCCCCTTCTACCTATCCACCTGCCTGGAAATACAGCATTGACACACTCATGAACAGGCCTTGCCAAATGTGGGGCCGCGCCATCTTGTTGAAACCAAATGTCTCTATTCGGGACATTAGCATGTACAGGGTTAGGGAACAAATTAGTCAAATTCAGCACTAATTCTTCTTGCAAGGATTCCAAATATTGTACTTCATTGAGAGTTTCGGCAAAGAATATTGATTCTATATCTTGATTTCCTACAATCCCTGCCTAAACATTCACTTTTTCTGGGCGTTAAGTAAGGTTTTCCCTCATCCAGCGTGGATACTCATCCGCCCAATATCGACAATTTCATCGATTTACCTAACAATTTAACATAAACGAAGATTCACCAGAAAACACAATGTTCCCTACTATAATAGAATGTTGTTCATGTAGTTGATCTATAGTTTGTTCACAGTCTTCTATCAGGATCATCTTCTAGTAATTCCTGGAGGATTGTAAGTTTGTAAGGATGCCACTTATGTGCTTTAAAACTTCGGATTACTGACCACTGGCTAACTTCAATATAATTAGATATCTGCGTAGTAAAGATATTGGGACTTTCTTGAACAGCCCAGGCAGCAGACGGAGACTGACGACATTTTGACGACATTTTTTGATAATTATTGGTCATCGACGTCATGTTACGTGATTATGACGTCTTTTCTTTTACGTCAGTGTGACGTCAATTTATTGTCACTAATAAATTAAGGTTTATATTAAACGTGATTTCAATATATATTATTTATGTAAAATGCAATGGCCTAAACAAGCATTTTTTTAAACTCTTAGGTCTATTAACGTTTAAATATGGTGCTTAAAATGCATAAAGATTGTATGACACCACGTGACACATGACAGCGTCTGTCTGTGGTCATTGGTCTGTGAAGTATGGCTCGTGTGAATTCGAGCCGTTCGGGAAAGCACGAAAACAGCATCGCTAGTTGCTGCATCGGCCATGTGTAATGTGTAATGGTGTGCGAATCGTGGATCGTGGCCCATGTGCATTCAGGATTGTCGTTAAAAGTTAAGAGGAGGTCAGTGAAAAAAGTTATATCAATATACCCAAACATAATGTATATGCCTTTTAATATTTTTATATCTCTATTTTCCCGATTCTGTTATGATTTGGTATCTATTACATTCATAGACTGTTTCCTAAAATGTTCCCATGTTCGTGAAATAGTATAAAACGGCGGCACTCATAGAAATAAAGTGTTTTTCTTTTTAATTATATTTATTTAATTTTCTAATTTTGTTTTGTTAAGTGACCCACAATTCCTAAAGAAAAGTTACAAAGGAGTAACAATATCAAAGGTGACATTAAAACAACGTTATAAAAACGTCATCATTATGTTATAAAGACTACTAGGAAACGTCATAAAGACGTCATATTTAGACGTGAAAAGGACGTCCAAATATGACGTCATCAGGGCCGTAATATATTCACGTCATTTTACCGTCAAGTTAGTCTGCTGCCTTGAAGAAAGTAGTACATTCATTTGGATATCTTTACTAATGACAGTTTGTCGATGAGAATTTGTTTTTCTTACATGCCCGTTTTCCCTAAATTGTCTTTCTATAGTCCTTACTAGAGGTGTGTCGTTCGCGAACGATTCGTTCAAAAAGAACGAATCAGTGGACTGACTCGAATGAATTGATTCCCTGTTTTTAAAAGATTCGAATCTTTTTTGAGTCAATTGCTCGATGGCTCTGCGATCGATCAAACATGCCGAGTTCCGAGTTTGGTTGCTTCGTTCATTCGATTCGGATTCGAAGATTTGGTATTTTACATCGGCATCGGCAAATTGGTCGCTTTTGTTCTACGTTCTACGGCATAATACGAGAACTCTAACTGATAGGCGGTATGTGTCTTTAATGTTTTTCTCACTTTACGGGAGGTGTATTAAGCTTAGGTAAACAATTTATGCGTGTTGTCTGATAAATAAATTTAAATCAAAGTAAAATTAAAACAATAAATGACGAATCGTGAATATATAATTTTGCGTTAATTTTGGCTATATATTTAGCATTTAAAACAAATTGTTTTATTGTTGTTTATCTTAACGGACAAGGATGTATCTATTATTCAGCTGCATTTTTTTTTATGAAATATGAAACATTAATTCGCTTTACTTTAAAATAAATCTGGTTATAATTATTTTACTCGACGACCTAGTAGGTAGGTAGGTTAGGTAGTATTCAAATTCGTAAAAGTCCGGTTCGATTTCCTTCGCCGGATCGGCGGAATAACGTCGTTCGTGGTTCGCTAAAGTGAATCACTTGAGAACGAATCTTTTTAGGTGAATGAATCAAATGAATTAATTCAGTAGAAAGATTCGAACTTCCCACCTCTAGTCCTTACAGTACTTTGCGCGATATTTTTCTCTAAATAGATGCGTAACTTCCGTTTGTGTTCTCGCTCTTTCTTCATATCTAATCATTAGTAAAATTTCAATCTTGAGCTTTTCAGTTAAACAAACCATATTGTACGTTTTTTCTAAAAGAACTGACTTTGTTAACAATCGATATATATTTTTAAACTTCAGAACATTTCTGCCTTGCTAAGCTGAAACTTGCTATCTGAGAAAATTTCAGTTTTTGATTTAAAGGCATATTTCCGATGCAGACATGTATCTACAACTGTTTTCCTACGCAAAAACGTCCTAAATTATAACATAAAGCACTTGTTTCTTACATTCAATTTCGTCTTAATATTTACATAGTAGACAATACGAAAACCAAAAATCGTTAATATCTCAAAACTGTTCTTAGGTCAGATAGGATGTTTGAGCTTATTAGGGCAGATTTGTTGACTTGATAAAAACCACAGCAAAACCAAATTTTTGTTTAATACCTAACTGATTTATTCATAAAATGATAATGTACTATACAAGTTGTCTCGAGAGGGGACATTTTCTAATTTGATTTTTCTTGTAATTGGTAAGGAATAAAAATTTCATATTTAGCAGGTATAATTTTATAACTCTATAAAAATAGCCAGTTAACATCTATCTATCTATCTATCTATCTGAATTAGGGCGTGGTTTAAAGCCCACTTATACTGAAGCTCTAGACTTATTGTACCACTCACAGTTTCTATCCCATCAGATTGATTTTCTTGATAAATTCAAGAATATGTCTGATGGGCGCTTTCGCGATTTCTTCAGGTTCCGGACATTGTACCCCGAAGTACCATTCCCGTTCCCATTTAAGGTTCCGACAGTGGCTTAATATGTGAATAGGAGTTAGCCAGTTAACATAGTCAACGATGACGTCATATCTTTAAATTGGACACCCTGTATACATTATAATTGTATATAAACAATCGCGATCAGAAATACTAATCGACGGGTCCAAGTATTTAAAAAAATAACATTAGTATTTGAACTATTGAATTTATTCCAAATTACAGACTCTCTCTATATTATACTACCCACTACATATAAAGTGACATTTTTGTAATCGCAGCAAGTGTCAAAATAATCTACTTTACGCAACCAGTTGCATAATGTTGAATATTATGAAAGTGGTTTCGAAAAATTAATTGTCACCAGTTGGGAAAAGAAAACAAATAAAAATAAACCTTTTTTGATTTTAAAATCAATAATATAAATTATTATTGAAACTAAAAAGTGATAAGATTTTTAATCAGGGCTTTTATAAAGCTCTTGTTTCGGAAAATATTATCTCAAAAAAGTTGCAAAACCTACAAAGTATTGCAAGCATACTATTTATGCTTATTGTGAATAGATTTTGGTGCATATATCCCGCTCTCTATATTACTAGGGAAACGCATTTTATAAATTATGGAAACGCAATATTTACTTAAATAAATAAATGAAGAATTTCAAAGGTGATCTAAAATACAGGGGGGTAAGGGTATGACAATGGCTCTCTTTAAACATGCTGGAAAAGTGCCATTCATAAAAATGACATACATGAAACCAAGGGGTAAAGCACTAAGGTATGTTATGTTGAGAATGGGGTGTTAATACACTGCGACCTAAAACATCTATTGTGCCCCCTTCTGTCTATAGCGACCCTTCCAATCCTATTTTTTCAAGGAAGTTTAGGATTTGAAGTGGCTTCAAGTTAGGTAAATCTCCCTCTTCTATTTGATATCCTCCTAGATATAGTACCCTTGGATTCTGGAGTGCCCCACTAAGGTAAAAACGTACCCGTATTTCAGAAATTTCTAAGAATTTATATGATTTCTACTTAATTTTCTTGAGGAATATTCGAAAGACATTTTTTTGCTCTAACTTGTTTTTTCTGATCAACCTTTTTCTACTCTTTACTTATTTTTTTATTCCACTACCTACTACGTTATTAAATTGACGCAATAAAATAGATTTTGGTAATGATTTCAGAATTTTTGTGATTTTATTTAAACGTCCATATGTACGCTATTTTTGAAGTTAGGCTTAACAGACCCATAATGATACGGTTTTTACTTAAGGAGACTTACCAAATGTCATCTTATGCAATATAGATCGGTTTAAACTAATCAAGAAACGAAGGAATAAAATGTTCAATTTATCGAAATACCGACGCAATATGCATTCTGTGCAGACAGACGAATTAGTACGTCCATTTTAAACGTTTGTCCACAATGAAATCACGGTGGCATTATTGGCAGAATGGGATTTTGGCTACAATTTGGGTTAATTTTTACTACGTACATTCAAAAAAACATAGAATAAACTGGGTTATCCATTTAAAGAATTCATCTTAATCCGTTTCCGGTAAAACCAAAAGTCGGGCATTTTGTTTAAGTATAAGTCTCAATTAGAAATTATGTCTATTACGTTTGTCCCAAATTTGATTCAAATCGCTGTATAAATAAAAAATATATTAACGAGGCTCTGGTCTTACATTCACCCGGTATAAATCCTTGGACGTCTAAACAAACAATGAATTGCCGGGATATTGCTGGCCCTTAGCTGTAATTGAAGGAAAAATAAATGCAACAGTTAAAAGAAAAAAGGCTACTTTTGGCCTTTCGATAGTGACCCAGCATTATGTTGGTTGATGATGGCCCTATGAAGGGAAAGTTAGAAGGCTTTTAACCTTCGCAGACCCAACCCCAACCCAAACAGTCCAGGTGGGCTCCGACCCGCGTTCATAAATGGAGACACTGATGATCGCTTACTACATACTCAATGAGTGGATATGTAGGTACTATGCGGCCAGTCTCGAATTGCTGGAAGAACTCAAAAAAATATAGACAAACAGTTAACAATAGATCTAAAGGCCAATTGAGATTAGTAAAACGTGTTTTTCTACAGACAATTTTTTTAACGACCCCTGTATACAAATAAAAGTGATAGGGAATTCGAACTGTGTCGATGTATTCTACATAAACAATAGGTCTTTTGCACGACTGAATAGCGGTCTTGAAATCGAACGGTTTAAAACTCCGTGACAGGTGAAGAATATAATCAATTATTCTTTTGAAGTCAAAGGACCTTGGTATTACTTTTGGTAATTTTTCTTTCGTGAAACATTTCTTCCTAAGCTTATGATCCCAATTAAATACTATGAGTTTTTTTTAGTCACTATTATTCTTTTGAAGAAATTTGAATTTTTATAATTAATTCCAATTATCAATTATTATTATTATATTTTAAATTGTCGCCTTTAAAAATGTGTACAGTATGGTTCAAATGAAAGGAATAAATTCATTATAATGGAAGTAGTTGGTTTTTCGAAAAAATGCTCGGACAGGTCAATTTTGTTTACTCAAAGCGCAATTTTTTAAATAGAATTCAATTTTCCCCCACCTCCCATTTTTGGACAGTGACGTCATTGACAATTTTTTTAAATAGTAACCCCAATTTTTTTTTCTTGATTTTGATAGATCTTGCAATTTCCTACTCGGAAACATAATATTTGAAATATCTTACATAACATTTTTTTTTGAATAAAAGTCATTTAAAGATCAGACACATAAATTTTATTTTATTTTGAGAACACAATAAATGAATATAAGATAATTATTTATAATTAAGTGCTTAATCTAACAAAATATTAATAATAATAATAATAATAATAATAATAATAATAATAATAATAATAATAATAATAATAATAATAAAAAAGAATTTGTGAAATTGGCATTAAATTCTTTTTATTATTATTATTCTTTTAGATGAAGCACAATTACAAAAATATCTTTTATTCATTTATTGTGTTTCAAAATAAAATAAAATTTATGTATCTGATCTTTAAGTGACTTTTATTCAAAAAAAAATTTATGTCAGATATTTCAAATATTATGTTTCCGAGTAGGAAATTGCAAAATCTTTCAAAATCAAGAAAAAAAATTGGGGTTACTATTTAAAAAAATTGTCAATGACGTCACTGCCCAAAAACGGGAAGTGGGGGAAAATTAAATTCTATTTAAAAAATTGCGCTTTGAGTAATCAAAATTGACCTGTCCGAGCATTTTTTAGAAAAACCAACTACTTATTATAATTATTTATTCCTTTCATTTGAACCATACTGTATGTTTTCATTCAATGTTGTCTTAATTCGTGATTTTTTAAAATGTTCATTGTATTAATTTCTAACCTATTTAATTTGACTACAATCTTTTTTAATAATAACCAACTTATATTAGGTTTGTTCCAAAACGCGCAAAAACCGGTTTTCGCGTGTGTTGGAATACATCTATTATTTGATATAATTTTTTAAAAAGTGTTTTCTACTCCTATTTTTTAATTTATTTATTAGACATTTATTACCTGTACTTTAATATGGCATCCATTAAGATACATATTTTCATTAAGACACAAGTTTACAGCTTATAGAAATGCAATATCCTAGAAAAATTTGCTAATACTCATAATATGCCATGAACATCTAACAGCTCTAAAATTTATCAGTTTGACACTTTATTGTTAGATTTTAGTTAGTAAAAATCCTGAAAATTATAAAATCGGCAAAAATCTATAGTGACAATAATGAACTAGATAATCTAACTCCACCAGAAATTGTGGAAAAGGCCACAAGAACCATAAATAATTTATTACCATCAAAATCCACAAAAGTATATGAAACATTTTATAGTCAATTCATGGAGTGGAGGGACAAGAAAAATGCACACATTTTTAAAGAACGTAATGATTGTTTACTTTGATGACTTATCAAGAAAATTAAAACCGACAAGTTTATGGACACCTTATTCAATTTTGAAATCGATTTTATGTATTAATCATCAAGTGAATATATCCAAATATTCAAAATTACATGCCTTGTTGAAAAGAAAATCAAAAACATTTAAAACAAATGAAATAAAGCAATTTATTGCAGGAGCCTTAGACGTTAAATATATGTTTTCTATGTTTGTTTGGGTTAAAGTTTATTTAGTTCTTCCTCTATAACTTTCATACATTTTGTAAATAAATTACTTATTTTTCTTTATTATAATTCAATGGTCGTAGAAAAAATAGTGTATGCAACTCACAGCTATCATTAAATGCTCGTTGCATAATATACTAAGGCTGGTTTTATGCACTGCATTTATGAACGTCCATTTAATAACATACATTTCTATTTCTATTGAATTAAACATGTCGTTTTATGCACGAACCGACGCTCACCAGAAACGTCCGTTCGCTAGATATCTGCGTTCGGTATTTAAAACGTGCGTTTCGAAATGAACGTCCATTCGCTTTAGATACATTGAGTCAAACGAGTCATTTTATGCAAAAGTGCATTACTACCGCGGACCAAGAACGCAGTTTATAAAATTATGTAATAAAATACATAAACAAACTGACACCGCTAATAATAATAAAAAAAAAATATCAAGAAAAGACACCCCATAATTAAAACAAAGATGTAAAATATACTAACAAAAAAACAATGTTAAAGCAAAAAAATGTCAAGTCAATAAATATTTGTGAAGAAGGCACTGATCAGTGTCGAAAGTTATAAACAAAATAAATAGGCATGACTTTCATTTAAAGTATATTCAGATAGAATTTACAGGCACCTAATAACTTAAGAACTTACCAAAGAAGATTAAAAAATAGGGTGCAAGAATTAAAATAAAAAGTAAGCAGATACCCTGACCACAACTTATACAATACAGCTAAAACACTCTGTTGGCGGCAACGGTTTGCGTCGATTCCGTCGCGCATCGCTAAAGCTCCGCCTTCGGACGGAAAAGACGGCTTTGGCGTTCAGAAGCGTACTTAGGTAAGGTATTGAGTCGT
The DNA here is from genome assembly GCA_927349885.1 of Psylliodes chrysocephalus. NCBI lineage: Eukaryota > Metazoa > Arthropoda > Insecta > Coleoptera > Chrysomelidae > Psylliodes > Psylliodes chrysocephalus. The sequence goes on along the minus strand of OV651815.1, from coordinate 30,915,364 downwards.
GCGTATAATTTCACTGAGCCTATAATTTCGTTGATTTTGTTTGAGCTCTCTGTTGTGTTAAGTTAAAGGTACTGTTACTATTTTGGTGACTCTTTAGCTGTGAGTAAAATGAGTGAAAAAAGACATCATTGTGTTTGTGCAGTCAAAAGCTGTTTAAATTAGGGTTATACTGTAGTTATAGCTGCAAGAAAGAATTCTTTCGTTTTCCCAAGGACCCAAACCGATAAGTACCACATTATAACAAATTTTCATTGTTAAAAATATAATTTATACAGGGTGTCGCATTAGTGCGTGATTGTTCAATATTTGTGTTGTAGACACGCAAAAAAGTTTCAAATATAAGTTATATGGATTTGAAAAATACCTACATATTTTAAAAATATCTTTGGATATATCGGGTCTCGCGTTTTTGCCTGGCAAATTAAAATGCATGTTTTTTAAATGGAACACCCTGTATTTTTTTGCAGTGTTCTCACTACCTAGAATGGATATAAAATATATTTGTTCAGTTGAAGGCAGTAGCATATTTTTTCGTTTTGTAATCTGTGCGTAGATAAGGTAATATCCATGTGGGTGTAGAAAAAATAATAATTCTTTATAATCCCAGACCTCAGTCGAAGCATTCGTTTATCTAGGTATAAACTCTTTGCGCGATGAGTAACACTTGCCAGAGACACGGGGTACCACTTGATTTGCACTCACGGGTGTGACAAAATTAGTTAACAATTAAAGCCCTTGGTTTAAAAAGGATCCAAGCCACAATTTGTCGTAAAGTGACTGTTTTAGCTCAAAACATCTGTTAACGAGGATATTACTAGCCACATACAAATTATTTTACCTCTAATCTGAAAGATGTGCTATTTTTCGTAATATTGATGTTTAAATAATTTTTTTAATTATATTTGACAGATTTAAAACAAATTTAAAACTTAATTTCTCAAAACTTACTTAATCTGGCATGTAACCAACCTTATTACGCCAAGGTTTTCAATTATTTCAATAATAAAAATATTTTTTTAATCCGGGCCCGACTTTTCCGTCGAATCTAACAGAGATAGCACCATTCCGTCTTGCTTGGTTCTCGACCGCCAAATCAAAGGCGCCGACACGGAGTTGTGGAGCTGTATTGTATAAGCTGTGCCCTGACTTCCTTTTTAAAGTACTAATATGTCATACGTAAGTTCAGAGCAATGAAGTTGAGTTCAGAGTGAACGGACTTGATCAAAGAGCAAACGCAGCAGGTATCGGTAATTGGTATAGCCCTAACTGAAACTATGTTTTAGTTTCAAGGAACGAATTCTAGATGGCACTGTACACACAATTTACAGAAATCTACAATTGAAGGTGGAAAGAGTGGGAGTGTCATTTGTCATTGGTCATTGTCAGGCAACCATTACCTACCGGCGAATGACATTTGCCATTACCTGTATTTATTGTGATTATCAATAATAATCATATTGTCAGTAATTATTATTTGTTTGTATTTGGGTGTGCTCTCTAGATCCTGGATGAATAAATAGTAAGTATTTTGTAAATTATTGTTAATTGTATTGTCAACTTGGTCTTGTTCAATTATTTTTAATGTTCAATTTGTTTACTTGATCTTGCTGACGATTGTTAGCTCATTTTAAATTATTGTGGTCATTTTTAGTTATAAAAGCTGTAATATCTCGTATTGTTGTATGCCAAATTGTTTTGTAAACACTCTGAAATCCTAATAACGATTTATTTTAAATTTGAGTATTGGCTGTTCGCAGTCTGTTTTTCAAGAATAAAACAACAAATTTGTAAAAACTATTTAGATAAACATTTTGAAGATATGTTTAAAGTTCTTGGTACACGCACAGACCTAACTGTATTTTTATTTGTTCTAGTACAAACTTTTTCAAGCCCTTTGGAGTGGCAATATTGGATTGTCCGGGAAGTAATGATCAGTATACCTTTTTTTATTCATGCCTCACTTTCTGTGCTCCCTAACAAATTTGAAGGGTTCATGGAAAAAAGGTGCCAAGTCACAATTACCAAAATGTTTAGAAAACCAAATTTAATTTAGACTGACTAAATACAAACTTTTGATACTTTAAGGTAATTGATTACAAAAAGATGTTATTTTGTTTAAATGTTGCCTGATTATATTGTAGTTTACCACTTAATTTACCAGACAGTTGTAATTTTATATTCTAAATACTGAAAGTACCAAACAAACAGTAGGAAAAGATGCTAAGTCCTTGGAGAGAATGTTAAATGCACTGTTTGCATTTAAAATGCATTGGTTTATTACATGGAAACATAGTGGTATTTTACAAAATAGGGCGCACCAGTTCAATTTTGATAAAAATGTGGCTTAGCCGCTTTTTTCTTCCTGTGCCCTTCTTGATTTATAAGTTTATTAATATTTATTTTTTGTTCTAGATAAAACTCTTCAACCTCTGTGGACAATGACTTAACTTTCCAGCTAATTAACACGCTACATTTAATTATTCTATTTTTGTATGTTTTTTTATTTTAATAAATTAATTTTGTTGATCATGCTTTTTAATTTTTTGTACTAATAAATAATAAAATATTTCAACTTGTAGTCAAGTTAGGATTGGTTCATACTACTCATTTTTTGCTTAATTGTAACAAATATTATTTTATTGCAACAATAAACGTAAAAAAGGAGTTAGTATGAACAAATCTTAATTTGACTACCACTTTTAAACTAAATATTGAATGACAATTTTGAATATTCCCGCATTTTGTGTTAACTAAAGTGACCTCGAGATGGTACCACTTCCGTCCAAATAGTTCAAAGAACGCTCCCCCGGCGCTACAATACAGTTTCAAATTTTAACATTGCAGTTTCCATTCTAAAAGTAAGTGATCTGTGAAACGCAGTAAAACGTATGAATGACCAGGTCCACACATACGTCTGTTTTAGAAAGGACGTTCACAAACGCAGTGCATAAAACCACCCTAACGAAGACTAAAATCTGGTTACTGCAAATCATCAAATTAATATATTTTATGAATCCACACGGTATGATAAAGTATAAAATTAATGATACATCAATATTGTACTCGTAAGCATTGTTGTACATAATGATATTTTAAAATAAATAATAGTAACTATCTAATGTGTATCTAAAAAATATAAACAAACAATATATATATATAAAATGTAGAACATTGACATTAAATATAAATAGAGATATTGATACTTCAATTTCTGTTTTTAATGAAATTAGAGATATATCAAAAAATAAATATAGTTTAAAAAAATTAAAAACACGCTTTTATAATACATCGAAATAAAAAGTGAAAAATAATTTTTTAAATAAGCTTAAAACAATAATAAATGGAAAATATTAGTATTATTGTGAAAAAAGCATCGGGCGCTTGATGTACGAGAAATATGGATAAAACGCCCCACGCTTTTTTCACAATAATAGGGGAACCTGTTGTACCTAGTACCTATTTTGTTTTTTATTTATTTTTTTATTTATACATATTGTTTAGGTTCACCTAATACCCTCTATTGTATAATATGTACTGTTAAGCGTATAATATATTTTTTTGGTAAAGAAAGATTCCTTTTTGTGTTTCAAAAAATAACATTTAAAAAAAAGTTATAGATTGTCCAAGGTACAACAGGGGTGGTGTACCTGGAACACAGGCAAGATGTACCTTGGACATATATTTTGGTAATATGTAATACGATACTTTTGATGCAGTGACATGGAATAAAACAACTCACTGTGATTTTAAAATGTATTACATTGTTAAAAAGAAGAATAAAAATAAAAATTTAATGTTTAGAACTGCCTAGTAACTCTGTTAATTCTCATCAATATTGCACATCTCCTTTACCTCGTAGATGTCTCGTTTCGAATGACTTTTCTTAGGGGGAGAAATATGTTTTAGAATATCATCCCAGAGATAAAACATCCAATCTATTCGCTCTGGCCATTTCCAAAAATTAAAGGTTTTCTGCATTGCACTTACCACCGCTCCCTCTGTGGTGGTTTCCAGAATCTTACCTGGGAAAAATTTAGCATCATAAACTACAATAACAAAATCCCCCACAGAGTACCTTGGAGGAGGGTAAGATATTTGTGTAGCTTCTAGTACCGATGTTCCAATATTCTTGTTTGATTTCATGCCCACATCTAAATCAGAAAAATGTAAAGAGCTGTCGGAATCATTCGAATCTTGTAAAGAAAAATCTTCAGATGTGGAAGTTTCTGATGAAGAATCAGGATCTGGCAGTACTTTTCGTTTAACTTTAACGATTTGTTTAGGGTTATATTTGGTGTTTTTGGACTTAGCAGATACTGTAACTTTTCTTGATTTTACTTGTTTTTGTTCTTCAATAATACGTTTTTCAGGGGTATCAGTTAATATGCGCGATCTTCCCTTTTCTCGTCCTTTCCAAGTGTTCTTGCGTGGGGCAGCTTTGGGATGTGGCCTAATCATGGAAGGGCTAATATAAGCACTTGATGTTGAAGGCAAAGGTTCTGCCTGGACATCTCCAACATTTGTAATTGCCTGTGTGGAGGCAAGGCAATTAGAAATCAATTGAACATTATTAGGCAGATTAGATTTACCAATGCTGTTTTCTGTTGCAGCTGGATCAGGGCGATCAGTCACATTCGAAGGAGAAAATTCAAAATCTTGAAAAATATTCTCATTTAGAAGAACAAATCCAGTTACTTTAAATCCTTGAATGATATTGCTCGGTGTAAAAGCTAAAGGAAACGCCTTTCCTAGTTTTCTTTGCCTGTATTTTCAAAGTTTTGCATGTATCTGCGAATTGTGCTTCTTGCTGTATAATGTAAGTCTTTTTTCTTTCATCAATTGTATCGCACTTTTCAGTTTTTCGGGATCTGGCGGATCCCGTTTCACTCCAGTTTTGCTGCGTGGCATGTTTTGTTGTAAAACAACAATAACTGTAAAGAAATTTATTAATTAAAGACACATAATACCTTTATTAAATCATGATGTACCTCGAACCTGTTTTAGGTACATCGTGTTGTACGTTGGTTATGTCCAAGGTACATCGTGTTTATTATGTTCAAGGTACAACACCGTGTTGGTTCGTCAAACAATTATTCATAGAAAATTTGAGGTTAGAAATATATAGGTTAAAAATATACAAAATAATAACTTAATTTATTTGAGGGAAATCCCAACCTATTAATTGTAACATACTCAAAATATTTGCGATATACTTATAAAGAAATAACTTACATTTTCAACAAAAAAAAATAAAAGCCAATTCTACTTTAGTCATCAGACGATCAAAATACTGTTTAGACTGTCGTATGTTCACCGGCGCATGACTAGCATTCATCCCGTTGATTAAAAGTACCGCGCAGTTTGAATTTTGATGTTATGTTCGAGGTACAACGATGTCCAAGGTACAACAGGTTCCCCTACTAGTATTTTCCATTTATTATTGTTTTAAGCTTATTTGAAAAATTATTTTTCACTTATGTATTATAAAAGCGTGTTTTTTAGTTTTTTTAAACTATATTTATTTTTTACTTTTTAATTCGATTAATTATTAAAAAAATTGCTGAAAAAAATTTTTTTTTCTGCCGTGGGGATTAGGACCCACGATCGGTGAGTATGGCAATCGAAAACCCGCGCCATAGACCGCTCGGCCAACCAACGAACTTGAGTTAGTGGGATATACTGACAGTAATAAGCCAGTTCCTTTTAGTCCAAAGGAGAGTTACAAACATACATACATACAGGTGAAGCTAATATAAGCGTGTTAAAGAGGTTTGAATTTATAACTTTTAAGATATTACAACTGACATATTATTTACAAAAATGTCTTAACAGGTTGATATAAAAAATAAAAAAGATTCTATAGGAAGTGGATGAAAATTTCAACTAATGAACTATACAGGGTGTTCGATAAGTACGGTACATAACTTGAGGAGCGTATTCTGGAGCTAAAATAAAGGTATTTTTGTCATATACACTGTCTCAAAAATGCTTCGGTACGGAAATAAAGGGTGTGAAAGTTTCATAAAAAAAAATCGAACATTAAAAACAGAGCAGTGGCGTAACACGTTTTTCATTTCATATTTTTCAGCGATTAGTTTGATTAAAATATCTTAAGTGGTTTTGGAAATATTTAAAAAATTGTATATTTTGTGTGAAACTTTCACACCTTGTATTTCCGTAACGAAGCATTTTTGAGATATAGTGTATATGACAAAAATACCTTTATTTTAGCTCCATAATACGCTCATGAAGTTATGTACCGTACTTATTGAACACCCTGTATATTTATTTTTTCAGTCTCTCATAATACCCTGTAAATTATAGTGCTCATTTTAAATCTAATTAAACTTAATTTAATTATTTCTTATAATTGTCTAGCGACATATGTAATAATGCCTTTCTCTTTAGACATTTCTACTCAAGGAAATTTATTATTTAATTCAAGTACGTTCATTAAGAGAACTAGATTTTTATTTTCAGAAATTTTTGTAGAATATAAAATGAGTAAACCGATAATTTTGCAGGAATAAAAATTAAACACCGAACCGTTGACCGGTCATTTTTTATATTTCAATTGAATAGTGGAATTTATTGTTATTGCTAAAAGTAATTTTGTATAGGAATATAATAGATATAACTGTTTCTTTATGATCAAACGTACAAAAAATATTAAGTAGCTCACGGAACGGAGAGCCCCGAATGATCTTCAATTTGCAAGGAATTTTACGGTCTTTTTTAAATATTCTGTTAATTATTTTGAAGAACTGTTATTTGTCTATTTAAATTTAAATTACTATTAGATAAATACTAATAAATGTAAAAACAGCTGTTAAATCTTAACTAAAAAGAATATATATTTTCTTTCTTAAAATGTTGCTTTTACGATACAATGAATATTAAATTATTATAAAAATAATTTAAAAAAGTCAACTAATCAACTAATTCATCATAAAAATAGTAACTAATAATTGTATTAACTTAAAGATTTTGTTTTCGGTCAATAAGAGAATGCACTGTTGCCAAATCGATAAAAAGTAGCAAACAAAAAAGGAAACGAAATAATACAAACTTACTTTTGCAATCTCTATTTGCAATTATTGAAATGTCAAATTTATAAATACTTATAACACATAAATAACATCTTCTTGATATAAAAAAAATATTTTTTAAATGATCATAATTTATTTTTTAAAATTTCTATCTGCAAAACAGTAAGAAACCGCTCGCTAAAGGTCTATGTACATACATCGCCGTATCAGTTCAGTATCAGTGCCAATCAGTATCGACCAGTAATACTAATTCACACACTTCCGTAGTAGGTCCTGTGCATTTAGTGAAGTTCGTGCAAGATGACTTGTTTTACTGATGGTATATTAAGAACTATTGCCATTGTAGTCCAGGGCATTTAGATCAAAATCACCCGAATAACGGAACTTTGCTCATACACCAGATATCGAGATGCGGTTTTCTGCATTGTGATCAGGAAGGTCCAGGGAAAAAAGTTTACATGGTCTGGTTTGGAGCGTTTTTGGAAAAATGCCTTCTGGGCCGGAAAATGCATTTTCCAATTGCATCATAACTTGCACCATTATAGGAACGACTGGAAACTTTAATGCCAGAATCGAGTTCGGCAGACCCGAAAACACCCGAGTAACGAGTTTGGAGTGACTTTCATGAACGCTGCCATTTCTCCCCCAATTCACCCTCGCGCACCCCCACAGAGCCACACCCGTGCACCCCCGGGTAATTCCAATCCCAGAATTGAATAAGACATCCCCGAAAATCCCTGAGTAACGAGTTTGGAGCGACTTTCATGCATGCTGCCATTTCTCCCCCAATTCACCCCCCGCGCACCCCCACATAGCCTCCCCCGTGCCCCCTCGGGTAATTCTAATGCCAGAATCCAGTGCGGCAGCCCCAAAAACCCCCCGAATAATGATTTCAAGCGATTTTTTGGAGTTTCCAGTCGTTCTTATAATGGTGCAAGTTATGATGCAATTGGAAAATGCATTGTCCGGGCAAGAAGGCATTTTTCCAAAAACGCGCCAAACCAGACCATGTAAACTTTTTTCCTTGGACCTTCCTGAACACAATGCAGAAAACCGCATCTCGATATGAGCAAAGTTCCGCTATTTTTCCTAACTTTCCTGGACTATTGCTCTAGACGAGGAAAATGAAGAAAATCAAATAAACAAACAAAAATGGGTACATAAAGCTTGAATGAAACCACGATACGTGTATCGTGACTAATGATATGCAGACTTTTGATTCAAATTTCGTCCAAACCGTGCAGTGACGTAATGCGAAACGTACTTTCAAGTTATTTTGATACTTTTCGATTGAATAGTGTAAAACAATTTAATAATTTTTTTGTTTTTGTGTAAGTAATGTCTATATTTTTCGGTATATAACAGTCTAACAGAATATGTATAACTAAATTAATGTTTAAAACGCCGGGCTTGCAAAAACCATAATACGAAATCCAAAAATAGTGTAAGATATTTCCGAATGCCACAAAATGTGGGTAAATTCTTATCGAAAATAGGAAAAATTTAATCTAAACAACGGTTAGTAAAATGCACAATGTTACGGTACATTTTACCATCTCCTCGTAACACAATCTTCAATAATAAAATTTTATTTCTAAATATTTTTAATAAAGAATTCGGACAGGTACACGATTGATTTGACCGAACTAGTGGGGGAAACCTAAATTCTCTACCAAAATTGGTTCCAGATACCAGATATCTGTCTTTTCTGTTTTGAGTGCCATCGAATTAACTGGGCCTAACGACAACAAGGCCCACCTAGGTCCACCTAGATCCACCTAGGGCCACATTAACACTCTGAAGAAGAAAAGATTTAGAGCACTTAATATTTTTTTTGAAGAAAGAATTTAAAGACGGAGAGGATCCCTTTCTTCCTGCAGGAAGAAAAGAACAACAGCACCAGCTGCAGAACAGCACCACTGCGGATCTTAGAACACCGGCCTAACACCAGGCCTTGCTTACTTCCAGAGAGACCACCCAGCCGACGTCGTGGAAGTTGAGAAGGAAAGTTTCGTAATATTTCGTTCATTTACCTATCACCATAGAAACAAATCTTGTATATTAGGATAAAAGAAATAAAATACTATTTATTTAATATTTTTTATTATTTACCTATTGAACCACAATTGTTACGCACATTATCCAATTTTTCAGGTTCACAGAAGGTACAGTTGGTATTTTCTGTCTCTAAAATACCTGGCGTCCTTATTTCATGTTGCCATCCTTTTCGTACTAGTTACTATTAGCAAAATTCCTCTGTGAATCCAAAGCAGTAAGAACTAACTCCCTTTGAGCTAGTTGTGAGCTTACAGTATTCGTTTTGTATTTTTTTGTCGGTTATAAATTAAAAATATTTCTAGTTACATTTCTTCCCCATAAAATTTCTATATATTTTCTTTCTTTCCCCTTTTCTTTTCTTTAATTTTTAATATTAATTCATCTTTCACAAAAAAAATCAATTTCCTTTTTTTTATTATTTCGTTACATAATAGGTTTAGAGACAGTGACAAGTATTAAAAGTAATTTTAAAAAACCGACTCAAAATCGTGTAGATGCCATCACTTAACCAAATTTATATGGGATCACCCCTGAGGTACCCCCTTACTAACAAAAAAAGAATCAGAAATCGAAAAAGGTGGCAAAGAATTATCGCTAAACATACATAAAAAATGAAGAGTTTAAGGATTTTTCTCATGGACCCAATTATTAGATTTTGACAAAATTTATTTAGGACCACCACTGAGGTACCTCCTTTCTAACAAAAAAGAATCATTGAAATCGGACACCCTGTTAAAGAATTATCGCTGAACATACATAAAAAAACTATTATGACAAATTGAGAACCTCTTTTTTTAAGTCGCTTAAAAAGTTATACTAGGTCTGTTCGGGTTTTTCAAAAATACATTGAGAACTATTAGAGGACTATTCGACCCTGTCCCTGTCCTGATAGTTGTATGCGACGAATAATTTTGAATTTAACTGTTCCACTGGTTCTCAGACGGTTTGCATCGAGTTATATTCCCCCAAACAAACCTATTATATATTTTTTATTTTAGCATGAATTTGCTCAATCCACTTTAAGGAAAGTGGCTCTTAAACATAGACGCAAAAAAAGAAACTGAATTCCACCAGGTGCATGGGGCCTAATTCAGCAAAGGAAAGAAGTATTTTAAAATTTTAGCAGATAAAACTGTAGTTTCATGTCCCAATACAACGGTCCCTTTTGAAGTAATATTATGCATGAGCAGGACACGAACATAAGATACAAAAATTTGTTTTGAGTATTTTCAATGAAAACTTGACAATAAATTTTTTTTGTGTTGTTACTTTTTATTTATAAATAATTTGTTTTTGCACACTTATTTTTATTTCAGATAATAAGAAAAGGGATTGCAGAAGAATTACCATGCCCAGAAAATACAAATTTGAGTCAAACTTAAAATGATTTACTTTTCGTATGACCAGGGTATGGATTCTGTCACAAAATACCTACCTATTTATGAGAAAAATTTATATTTTTATTATTATTATTTACCTTAAACCTTCATATTTGTAAAAAAATATATTACAAAATTACAATTACAAAGTTACAATTTTTAAATCGTTTTTCCCATATAAATTTAAAACGGCTTATGCGATTTTGCTGAAATTTGGTATATTGGTAGTTTTATGTGGCAAAAAAATGGTATTAAAATTTTGTCCGATAATAATACATAGGCGTAGAACTTGATTTTTAAATAGTTGCACCTTTAAAAATTCTACGCCAATGGAAGAAAAGGAGTTTGTGTATGAAATTTAGATTGTGCAACTCATTTAATTTAAAAAAGGTACTCTTGATAAGACTCGATTAAACTCATGGTTTTCGCTAAATTTCTGTTTTAATAGTTTCACAAAAATATTTATTTACAACATAATCAAAATAGAGATTTTACAAAAATTGTTCAAAATGTTCACCATTTTCACGCATACAAAGATTTATACGTCGAAGAAAATTAAAATGTATCCTTTATATAACTTCTTCATCACCTCTAAGATTGTTTATTGCATCTTGAATACGTTGCCAGAGTTGTTCCTCATTTTCTACAGGTTCCCTGTAAACTGTGGATTTCAGATGTCCCCATAAAAAGTAATCCATCGGTGTTAGGTCTGGGGAACGTGGTGGCCAGTTTACAGGACCGTCATTACTTCTGCCTATCCATTTGTGTGGATATTGTTCATTCAAGTGGTTTCTAACGTTTAAAGAAAAATGTGGTGCAGCTCCATCTTGCATAAACCACATATCTCTCCGAAGTTGGAGAGGTAAATCTTCTAACAATTCTGGCAACGTATTTTGTAGAAAATCCAAATAATTTTCTCCAGTTAATCTTCGTGGAAGTATGACAGGACCAACAATGAAATTACCAATTATTCCAACCCACACATCAATATTGAATTCGTGCTGAAAATGGTTTACCTTTATTGCATGCGGATTTTCAACGGCATAAACATGTTAATTATGGGTATTAGTTATACCTCTTCTTGTAAAACCCGCCTCATCGGTAAAGAGAACCTTCTTGACAGAGTTTGGATCTCTTTCTCTTTGCATATTAACAAATCGACAAAAACCCAAACGAATTTGAGGATCATGGACTAATAATTCTTGTACTAGCTTCTTATGGTATGGATATAGCAATTGTTCTCTAAGCAATTTATGAACGACATCTTTACTTACTCCTAGTTCCCTTCCAATTCGTCTGGTGCTTAATTCTGGATCTTCTTCAACAGGTTCTAAAATGTCTTCTTCAACTTCAGGAATCCTTACAAAACGTTCTCTTCCATTATCAACAGTGTTGGGAGCAAAGGAACCGGTCTCCCGAAGACGTCTCTCAACAGCAGCAAAAGTTGGGTGGCTAGGTACACGACGATTTGGAAACCTTTCAGAGTACACCCTGACACTCTCTCGAGCATTTCCTTCACAAAATCCTAATGTCAGTAACATATCAGTATATTCTGCATTGATATATTGTACAGCCATATTAATAAACCACGCATTTGTTTTTTTAATTATTGAGTCAGATAGAACACTTTCAATCGTTAACAATAGATTAGGTGTTAAAACTTGACAATATTTTTATTTAGATGAAACTATGGAAACCAACAATAAATGTTTTTGAATACGTATTGCAGGCAAATAATATTCCTCAAAAAATCGTACATGGCAAGAATCGAGTATTTTTGTTAAACGTCTCGATTAGAGGTGTTGAAGAAGATATGAAAAAAGTACATTTTTATGTTTTTCATCGTATAAAATTTTGTCCGATAATAATACATAGGCGTAGAACTTGATTTTTTAAATAATTGCACCTTTAAAAATTCTACGCCAATGGCAAAAAAGGGGTTTGAGTATGAAATTTGGATTGGGTACTCATTTACTACAAAAAAGTACCCTTGATAACACTCGATTTACTCTCATGGTTTTGACAAAGTTTGTATTTTAATAATTATTGTTTATGTTCTAAAATTACTAAAATACAAATTTCGTCAAAACCATGAGAGTAATCGAGTCTTATCAAGAGTACCTTTTTTAAAGTAAATGAGTTGCGCAATCTAAATTTCATACTCAAACTCCTTTTCTTCCATTGGCGTAGAATTTTTAAAGGTGCAATTATTTAAAAAATCAAGTTCTACGCCTATGTATTATTATCGGAAAAAATTTTAATACCATTTTTTTTGCCACATAAAACTCTACCAATCTACAAAATTTTAGCAAAATCGCATATGCCGTTTTAAATTTATATGGGAAAAACGATTTAAAAATTGTAACTTCAAGGCCCTCTGGAGCTCAAATAAAGCAACTTTGTACAGAGGTAATTTTACTTAAATCGACTTATTTTGGTCTAAGGAATATGTGGTATGTTTTTGTAAAGACCTTTTATATTATATGCAAGAATATCATAGTACACCACGGATTATTTTTTATTTTTACTAAAATAAAATTTATGTAAGTAAAGTTAAGAGCTTATACCTCTCTGGAGTCACTTTAAAAATATGAAACAGTCTCTTTTGAAAAAAATCTAAGAAAAGAAACGAAAAGAAATAGAAATGTTAAAAAATTCCAGAAAACAACAATATATTTAATTTTTGCCTACAGGAGCATTTATTTTTATTACAATAAAAATATAAATACGTTTAAAGCTTTTTCGTCTAGAGGGTGACACCAACAAAATATATATCTTTTTCTACTATTTAGTAATAAACAGTACGTAAGTGATTTTAATTAATGTTGTTATTTTTTACTTACAGTATTTTCGCTTAATTATATTAAATTAATTTTATTATTTATTTATTAAAAATATATATATCCGAAATTGAAAGGTATACACTGAGATGTGAATTATAAATATGTTTTTGTTTAACTTTTATATCACACGGTATTTTTTTTTTTGTTTAATGACTACCTCTTCGAGTCAACAATATTTATTAATTCCAGCATGTTAATATATCTTCAATCCGTTAAAGTAATGTAAATCATTTTCCTTGCTTTCGCGCATGGCTTTGATCTGTCGCACTCTTTGAGGCGCGTTGCAAGAGAAAATTTTCTAAAAAGTTAGCCAATGTCTATAAATGAGAAAAAAAAAACGATTGTGACAAGCTGATTGTGCATTGTGTAACAATAAAAGACAGAAACGAGTTACTGCTTTAAAATTTTGAAAAATTTGTAAAAACTCTCCTAAAATCTTTTATATATTTCTAAAGCCACCCGATATGGCATGGACCATAAATTCAGAGCAAAATAAAATTTATTTGCAAGTAAAAGTTTTTAAATGTGGACATTTTATTGAATTCGAATTTGATTATATTGCTGCCAGTCTGGATGGAATTAAAAAAAAATAAAACTCTATGATAGAGTTCAAATGTCCATATTGAGCTGAAGTGCTGACTGTAGAAGAAGAAATATGCAGTAGAGAAATAATTTTTTTGGAACCAAATTCAGGGCTAGCTGCACATAACACAAATGGATTTTTGCATTTTGTGCTTTTGGACTTCTGGAGGAATAAAAGTGGAGAAAATATCTTATAATGACAGCTTTTGGGAAGAAAAGATACAAAATAAAATTAAAAATGTTTATATACAATATGCCTTGCCGGAACTTGTTGGCAGCGGAGCAACTAGAGACATGGAAGTACGGGACAGAATACTAAATAATTCGTGAGAAATTTTGTTTAATTTTTATTACCATAACGCAAGGAATCTTAAATTATTTTGAATGTTTTTATTAATTTAAGAATTAAATTTTATTTATTTCTAAAACATGGTAGTAGGCGATCCATTTAAAATATGATTAATATCTTATTATTATAATACACTATTTTAAATTTAGGATTTTACCAGTGGCAGTGATAATTGATGATATATAATTATTATTATACCAAATGTTTTAAAAGGCTACACCAACTAGTGGACCACGCTTTTAAGTCCCCTAATATTAGTTTCAAGATTTTGATTCGGATTAGAAGTTTTACTATACAGGGTTTTGTGTCAAAGCCAATTCATGTATTGATATTGTAATACGTAGATAAGTAACTATCATCAATATAAATTGAAAATTCACACACGAATCTTTGTAACGACGTTTTTTTATAACTTTATTAACTTAATAACGGTCAAAAATTTTAGTTAACTTTTTTAATTTTAAATATAAATTGATTTTCATTTTAAGTTAGAAATTTTCGAAAAGTTCACTATATTGTTTAGTTGTTGCAACTTTACTGCGCTTAAGTAGCGTTCAGATTAAAATATCAATTTATTTATGGAGCTTAACTAAAAAACAGTAAATAATGCTTTCATTCCAAAAAAACGTATTATGGTCAATAAAAGGAATTTCGAACTGTAATATCTTTAAGTCTTTATTTAAAATCTTTAAATATACAAGAGTTATCTTTACAAATTGATACAAATATCGAACATAAGTTTGTTGACATAAACATTATTTCCATAATGCAAATAAATATATATCTGTTAAAGAATACTCATAATTTATTTAATATATTCATTTAAACATGTTTTTGTTTTTTGTCTGGATGATATTGAATACTAACTTTTTCTATGTAACTTCTTATACCCGAGACATTGTGAGATAAAAAAACAGAGAATTAATTAAAAGCGTACTTACAATTTAGGTATAGAAGTTTCAATGCTATACTGTTTCCCAAATTATGAAAATACTATAGAATATTTAAAAAAATAAAAATAATATCTGCAGAAGAACTTGCTTGACAACATCGTATTTTTTTTTTGGAAACAAAAAGTAGTTGAAAATTGTGAACATAACATAGTTTTATTTCACAAAAATAATCCGTTTTAGCGTTTTATGATAAAACAGAAGAAAAGTCACCGAATACCGATTTCAAAAAGGTCTATTAGTTTTTATTGGAAATGGAAAAAGAAAGAACGCTTTTTAATCGAGTTAAAATTCTTTATTAATTTCGCTGTATCTCTTCGACGATGTCCGGTCTCCATCTTGTTTAAAATCGATAACTATAAACGGATTAAGGTATTTTGTACCGTGTTAAAAAATTTAAGAAAAATTTTTAAGAATATTTCTTTTTTTATAAAAATTAGTAAACTTTGACAAATGAACTGCTGGCCACTCGAACTTACACATGGAGATTTTTAGGCAAAATTTGAAGTTCAATATTTTCAACAGAAATGCAAATTTTTGAACGCGGCTTGCAGATTTTAAGAGCTAGTTTTTTTCAGATTAAGCTTCATGACGTATATTTATCGTAGGACCATAGGTTTATTAAATACAGGGTAATCAATGAAGTCATGCTAAAAATCAAAAAGTTTGTATACGTTAAATTTCCGCAAAAAATTATTTTGGTCGTTGCAATATGGTGTGTTACTAAGGTAACATCAATATCTCTAGAAATTTTTGTAGGTTTTTAGATTAAGGTCCTTAGGTCTTGTACACACTACTAAACATAAAATTTCGGTAGCAAAATTTTTAAAATGCTATATTTTGACATTGGATTGAAGGTTTTTGATAATTTTTGCGGATCTGGAATCCTTATTTCACGTAGATTGTATATGGTCTAAGCATTTTATATGAGGGTTGAAATTTACACATTATACCATGTCGATAATAGACAAAAACGTAGCGTACGACGCGATCTAAGGTTTGCCATTATTTCAGTTTTTGTAAAAATAAATTCTTACCTCAAGGTATTTTTATTTAATATCCTTATCACTGTTCTGTACAAAACTCTCAGAGTTCTTTGTCCACCCTATGCCCATATTTCCAAGTAAGCATTTGAAAAATTAATGAACAGACAATTTATGTTTTTCAGGCTAATTTTTTTTTCATATATTAAAAATTACCAATACCAATTACCACTAAGTATCCCTATCCATACATACCTAATATTTGTTATTACAGTACAGTTTATTGGAATTGCAGGAACCTTTAAATTAGGTTTAGAATTACAAATTTGTAAGAATTGACTTTTAGCCGTTGTTAACCAATCTTGTATAATATAATGTAAAAAATTATTCTTGTCGCTACGTTTTTGTCTATTATCGATCCGGTATAATTTGTAAAATTTAATTCTCAAAATAAATACTTAGACCACAGAAAATTAACGTGAAATAAGCATTCCAAATCCGCAAAAATCATCAAAAACCGTCAATCCAATTTTAAGTTATAGCATTTTAAACATTTTGCTACCCAAATTTTGTGTTTAGTAGTGTGTACAATGCCTAAGGGCCTTAATCCAAAAAATGGCAAAAACATCTAGGATATTGATGTTACCTTAGTAACGAACCATATTGCAACGACCAAAAAAAATGTTTGCGGAAATTTCACTCATACAAACTTTTTGATTTTTTGCATGACTTCATTGATCACCCCGTATATAATAAGCCTATAGTCCTACGATAAATATGCATCATGCAGCATAATCAGAAAAAAACTAGCTCTTAAAATCTGCATTCCTATTGAAAATATTGAACTTTAAATTTTGCCGTCGGGCGCTCGATGTACGAGAAATATGGACAAAGCGCTCCACGATTTTTTCACAATAATACTATACTCTGTTTTTAAACTAAGAGGAGTGATTTGAATTTAAATTCGCAATTCTATAGCCTTCTGATTGGTCAGATTACAGTCAGTTTCACACATTACTTTTTAGCATGAACATCAGCTAATAATTGATATTGTTGACAGTTCTGACATTTTATAATTTGATATCTCATCCATTACATAGTTTTTTACTTTATTTCGTAAATAATAGTTCTTCAGTAAGCAATTGTATTGAAAATCTACAATTATGGATCCTTCTACACTGAGTACTATTAAAGGTAGCAATTCCTGAAAAGCCTTACAAGAAAGGGAAGACACCTTATTATTTTACATGCTGATTCTGAAGGTTTTGTAGAAAATGCATTATTGGTTTTTATAGATAAAAAGATGGGAGATTACCATGAAGAGATGAATTACGAAGTATTTTAGAAAAAAATAATTTTATTACTGATTTACTGGCTGGGTGGCTCAGTGGTAGAGCCTCTGTCTGTGGATCCAAGGGTCCCGGGTTCGAATCCCACCGTTGGCCAGAATTTTTAAAATTAATTCTAATGCCTTGGTAGGATTCCCCACTCGATCATTCACTGTTGGGTTCTAATTAACAGTGCTGTTCCTAAAGTGGCGCTGGGAAACAGTAACAAAGCCTACACAGAACACGAGGCGAAATAACCCTGGTAGTTGAAGCCAAAGACACACCAAAAAAAAAATTACTGATTTTTTAAAACTAAAAATTGATGAATTTCAAACCAAAATGATTAAAATGTAACTAAATATTCAAGTAAATTTTATTTATTAGAATAGATTAAAACTATTTACAAAATTGTAATAACATTTAAAACACCATCTACTACTTTAGGGATAATCTTAATTTGGCACAATGAGTTAACATTACTTTCACAAAAAATATTTTAAAAATGCTTAAAATTAATACATAGGTATGTATGGTTCACTTTAAAAAATTTATGTTGACATGTAGTGTTGTGAAAATGTTGGTTCCAGTTTTCAAAACAAATTCTGACTCATAGGCCTGTAAACTTTTGAATGCCTTTATTTGCCCTCTAGCGCATTAACCATGGGTTAACACTAAATAAGCCATACTATCCACATTAATCATAGAAGAGATACCAGTTACTGTGCGATCCACTTGTCATTCACTGATTAACTTTTACTTTTTATACCTATAACAAATATATCCTTAAAAATGTAAACAGATCTTTATATTTTATACTAACCTGGCTACATCTGGATATTCCATTAACAATTTTCTTAAATATTTAATATCCATTTTAAAAAGATCATAGTTATTCTCAAAAAGTCGATTTCAAAAGCAAGAAAAAAGTATTTTTGACATCAATCAACAACCATATTGACTTTAATTTGACAGTGACATTTCGTTTTAGACACGCATTTCAGATCACAATAATATGAAATTTGCGACCGTTGTCTGGGACCAATTAAAAAATTACTTCTATAACATTTATTCGTTTCTTGACCGCTCATTGGCCGTTCACCGACTAAGGCCGATAAAGATAATTATTTCATAAATTTTGAACACGACTATATTTCGAAACTCGCTCTTAGTAACAAATCTACTTACTTTTCCCTGTGTAAATGCGTCTTTTCAATTCGCTCCTCCTAGTTTAAAAACAGAGTATAGTATTTTCCATTTATTATTGTTTTAAGATTATTTGAAAAATTATTTTTAACTTTTTAGTTTGATTAGCTCTAAAAGCGTGTTTTTCAGTTTTTTTAAACTATATTTATTTTTCACTTTTTAGTTCGATGTATTATAAAAGCGTGTTTTTTAGTTTTTTTAAACTATATTTATTTTTTACTTTTTAGTTCGATTAATTATTAAAAAAAAAAATTTGTAAGTTGAAATTGCTGAAAAAAAAAACAATTATTTTTTTTTCAGCCGTGGACGGGATTAGAACCCACAATCGGTGAGTCTGACGATCGACGACCCGCGCCTTAGACCGCTCGGCCAACCAACGAACTTGAGGTAGTGGGATATACTGACAGTAATAAGCCACTTGCTTTTAGTCCAAAGGAGAGTTACAAACATACAATATACATACATAGATACATCCATACATACATACAGGTGAGGCTAATAAAAGCGTGTTGAAAACAAATACGATTCTGGTTCCCCTGACTCACTCAAGAACTGATGAACATCGGCAGCCGTGGTAGGATTTTTAGGTTCCTTTGTCTCAACTTCGCGCGTTAGAGTTTAGAATACGTATTCCCTCGTATTTACATGCAATTGTTAAAATTATGAATGAATGCGGATTTTGTTTAGTGTCGGAAGTAATTTTGTAGTATTTAGGCTCCACCCTTAAGTTCGTCAGTGAAATACACAAAACTATCGTTGCCGACTTTAATAAAAATCACGGAACGGACATTGAAGCAGCACTGATAGTAGAAAACGTCACTGCGCCGGACTTGTCTGAACAGGTCGATTTGAGATTAAGGCAACGATATTTTATTTTTCATTGACACTGATACGGCACTGATGTGTGTAAATAGACCTTTAATATGACAGTGGACGTAATTTGTGAGCTTAAAATCTACAATTCGATGCCGGTTCATATGACCAGCACGGTGAGAGTGGAATCACCGATCCCCGTCAATAATATAACCGTCGCGATGAAATCATCTATGCCGGTCAATAAGACCCTCAGAGTCGATCTTGGTTTTAAAAGCAATAGTTGGATGTCGGATAATATGACCGTCACGGCGCAAATTAAATTACCGATGTTGGTCAATATGACCGTCGATGCAGTTAAAAGTTATTTAGGCTTTAGACAAAAAAGAAAAGGTTTCTCCCTTTTCATCCTTCAACACATAAATAACGCCTGTTTCTTACGAAAAAAACATTTTTTCTTATTTTTTAAATGATTATAACGTTAGAGTCAGCGAATTAGGATATCGCCGCCACTGGGGTCGACGGTACCACGTCTGCCCGTTGCAGTGTCCAGGACCAGGAGAGCGGGGACTTGACTTTCGACCAGCCGAACGCGATGAAGTGATAAAGGCAATATGCCGTTAAAGACATTCTTTATTTTGTTCCTTAATAAATTACATTACAAACATTGTTTACGAGATATTCAATAAAACATTATAAAACCATGTTAACACGTGTTTTCTGAAGTAGCTATACAGGGTGTTATAGTATACAGGGTTATAAATCATTTTAAAACAATAATTTTGAAGTTAATTCTTTTAACTTCTAACATCAGAAGTGTGGATCCTGTTCACGTTTTTACATTTAAAACGAAGTGTCTAAAAGTGTATCCAGGATGATTTATTAGCAGAGATGTTGCACAGTTCCAAAAAGAGCAGAACAACTCCAGAACAAGTTTATTTGCTCTTATTTTGGTCAGATACCGAAGATGCTAAGGTTTGGATACAACAGTTCGAAAAGATAAAGAGAAATTTGAGTGGTAAGACCAGCAGATACTGGTAAGAGTTGAACGGTTTTTATTGGTCGATGCTAAAATGTGGTTTGAGAATTGGTTTCCAACGTTAAGAGATTGGTCTAATTTTAAATTTGAACTTTTAAGAGTCATTGTTACACAGAAAATGGTAGTTTCTTCATAAAAAAAGGATTGTCTTATTGAAAAAACGTAATTTTAAATTTGAACTTCATTCAGTCATTTTCACATAGAAAATTGTTGGACGATTATTTTTTAAAGCCTCTACTTTTGACAGCTCAACCTAATTTGTATACATTTTATGTTCAAAACAAAAAAGGTTGCTTCATTGAAAAAAAAAATGTAATTTTAAATTTGGACTTGTAAGAGTAATTTTAATAGAGAAAATTGTAGCCGTTTCTTTTGACAGCTCACTCTTTAGTTCTTATGTAGCTTATGATCATAAAAAAAGTGTTGCTTTATTGAATAATTTTAATTTTAAATTTGAATTTTTATGAATCATTTTCACACAGAAAATTGTTGGACGTTTAATTTTTGAAGCCTCTTCTTTTGACAGCTGTCTCTAATTTTTTATACATTTTAATGTTCAAATTAGAAAGGTTACTTTAGTGAAAAATTTGGGTGCTAATGAGTACAGAAGGTTTAATTTTTAAACTGAATTAATTGTTTACGTGATTCATGAAATGTACAAGAATCCGTTACTATTAGAGATTTCAATTAAATATAAAAAAAAGAAAAAGAAATAATAATGTATAAGAAACAACAATT
Organism: Psylliodes chrysocephalus; assembly: GCA_927349885.1. Lineage (NCBI taxonomy): Eukaryota > Metazoa > Arthropoda > Insecta > Coleoptera > Chrysomelidae > Psylliodes > Psylliodes chrysocephalus. The sequence goes on along the minus strand of OV651815.1, from coordinate 30,894,050 downwards.
GTTCCTCCAAAATAATTCAAAACTCTCAGAATTTTAAGCGAAATTAAAATTTAAGAGTCAACCATTCATAATGATGCCGATATTGCCTTAGCTAGTAAAAAAAAATAAACAATGTATTTTTTTGATTTAAGTCGGGTCACGTAACTGAAAACTATTTTCTTAAAGACTCAAAGATAAAACACATTAAATTAATTTTGTTTCTTCAAGGCAAAGCGAGTGTTCCAATGGAAATAAACATTAATCAACCTATATGGGTTTATTGATACCGAGCTTAAGTGTCCCTTGGATGTGTGAAATATTTATTGAACAGTCCGGGTTAATTTACAGGAAATTTGTATTATGGGCATAACTTGAGACAGTTTATTTAAATAAATAAATAAATGTTTAATTCCAAGAGACCTTGTACAGGTATGGGAAAAGTCAAAACATGGTGTACAATTTAATGAGGTAGAATAGAAATTACAAAGTACTAAAATTCTGAAATAGATACTAAACTTAAAAAAATCTAAAACAAACTTATTTATAAACCAAAATATAATTATAATATTTATGAACGAGATGATTTATCTACGAATCAAGGAACTCAGAAACAGTATAAAATGCTTTCCTTGAAAATAAGTCCGTTATTTTACGTTTAAAGTATTTAGTACTATTTATTTCTTTAAGAGTCGGATCCAGTTTATTATACAACTTAATTCTTAAAAAATAAGGACTTCTTTCAGATAACGTCAAATTGTGAGACGGAATTACTAAAGAATCGCTATTTCTGGTACCATAATCGTGAATATTAGCATTTATCATTAACATATTTAAATTATTTTTTACGTATATTAGCAGTTCAACCATATATATACAGGGCAGCGTTAATATTTTTAATTGTTTAAAAATATTTCTACAAGAAACATATCTAGAAATGCTAGCGAAATTTCTGAGACACCGTTTTTGAAGCCTAAAAAGTCTAATTAAATGGGGCGATGATCTCCAAAATATAATACCGTATTTAATTCGGGAGTATACCAAACCATAATAGTAAGAAATTAGAATTTTTTCATTGCATAATTGTTTAAGACGTATGAATGCATAACAAGAGGAACACACTTTTTTACACGTTTCATCTATATGTTGCATCCATGTTAGCGAAGCGTCAATATGAATTCCCAAAAATTTTGTGTTCTGGCTCTGTTGTATGGATTTGCCATTTATTTTTAGTAAATGGCATTCATCAGTTATCGGTCGAAGTGTAAAATGAACAAATGTTTTTTTCTCCGTATTCATACATAACTTATTTGATGAAAACCAATTTTTAAATTTGTTAATCATATATTGTAGTTTAACTACATACTAAATACATACATACATACATACATACTAAATATAAGTTCGGAACAGATGTTAAAATTACAGGCAAGCCAGCTCAGTCTAGGCACACGTTTAATGTTTATGTTACTGATTATAATGATACGTAGATTCGTATTATGAGTTACCGGATGTTTTAAGAATTTCCGTGGATTTTGGAATTAGTTTAAATCAATTAAAAGTACTTGAACAATATCGAGATCAATTATGTCAGATTATTAAAATAAAAATAAAAATTACTGGTTTACTAGTTTTTCAGTTTCTGCAGTAAACAACTGTGTTATGGAAATTATTAATTTTATTGCCATGTCAACTTTTAGCAACATTGTTTTACAGGATTTGATTTATTTTAATCAAGTTTTAATAGCCTTAGAAAAAGCATGGTTTTTCCTAAATATTTGAAAATGTTTTCACAAACAAAAAAATTTATTTTCTTGGATGGAAGATTTCCGCCAAAGATGGTAGATCGGAGTAGAGAAAAATAGAGGCGTTGACAAAAATTTCGTCCCCGAAAAATGTTAAACCAGTCAGTCTTTGGCCGAGCGGGTTATCATTAGTGACTGATTTGCAAGACTCAATTTTTTAAAACTGAAGGTAAAGTAAATGTTTTGACTGCTTTGATTTTTATTGTTGCAGGGATGCAATTATAAGCCTTGAAACATAAAGTCAGCATACTTTCATGTTTAATGTTATGTTTTATATCTCAAGGATGAAGTAATAAGCCTTAAAAGGTGGGGTCAGCATACACCCATCTTTAATGTTATACTTTATGTATTAAGGACGAATAATAAGCCTCAAAAGGTGGGGTCAGCATACACCCATCTTTAGTGTTACTTTTTTGTCTCAAGGGCGAATAATATGCCTTAAGAGATGGGGTCAGCATACTCCCATGTGTATTGTTTTGTCTCAAGGGCGAATAATTTGCCTTGAAAGATGGGGTCAGCATACCCCCATGTGTATTGTTTTGTCTCAAGGGCGAATAATATGCCTTGAAAGATGGGGTCAGCATACTCCCATGAAATATTTATGAATTGTTTTTTAGGATTACAAATTGAAAGATGGGGTCAGCATACTCCCATGAAATATTTATGAATTGTTTTGTTTTTAGGATTACGAACTGAAAGCTGGGGTCAGCATACTCCCATGAAATATTTATTGATTGTTTTTCAGGATTAAAAATTGAAGAATGGGGTTAGCATACTCCCGCATGAATTATTTTATTTATGAATTATTTTTGAAAATTACAAATTGAAAGATGGGATACTCCCATGAAATGTTTTATTTATGAATTGTTTTTTAGGATTATAAATTGATGCATGGGGTCAGCATACTCCCATGAAATATTTTATTTATGATTTGTTTTTCAAGATTACAATATCTTGAAGTTTGGGGTCATGAAAGTATATATTGGACATTGGCATGTAGGTCACGTTTTACTTTTTTCCACAGAAAATGAAGACATCACAGTGGAAATGAATACATGTTTCGAGAACGAAACACCCGTCAGTCTGGCCGTGTTAGAGTCAGCGAATTAGGATATCGCCGCCACTGGGGTCGACAGTACCACGTGTCCAGGACTAGGAGAGCGGGGACTTGACTTTCGACCAGCCGAACGCGATGAAGTGATAGAGGCAATATGCCGTTAAAGACAATCTTTATTTTGTTCTTTAATAAATAACATTACAAACATTGTTTACGAGATATTCAATAAAACATTATAAAACCATGTTAACACGTGTTTTGTGAAGTGGCTATACAGGGTGTTAAAGTATACAGGGTGACAAATCATTTTAAAACAATAATTTTGAAGTTAATTCTTTTAACTTCTAACAATAATTTATTTTTTTAAATTTCTAAGTGCGAAACATTAGGAAATTTCTCGTTAAATATGATCGTGGGCGTAATTCGCGAGTTTAAAATCAATAGTGGAACCACCGATGTCGGTCAATATGACAGCCAGTGAAGTTCTTGGTTTTGAAATCAATAGCTGGCTGCCGGATAACACGACCGCCTCGGTGAGAATTGAACCACCGATGCCGGTCAACATGACCATCGCGGCAGTTAAATTGTATTTAGGCTTTTAGTGTACTAGAAAGAAAAGTAAGGAATCAATATTTTTCTTACATTTTGGATGGTCAAATATTTACTTTTATCCAAATAAATACAAATTAAAAATAAAGACACCCTTCAGTAACTTGCGTTGAATAGAGACTCATAGACAGAAAAACGTTGAGTATGGTTTGCGAAGATTATTGTTACGTCAAGTGTTTATTTGTTTATAGTTGTAAATATTTAAAACACCACGTATAAACATAATTAATTTAAGGGCACTCTACCTGCTTTCTCCATTCGCGTCTTTATAACTGCTAGTATACAATCCGACTATCCTATTTTTCATATCACCGCTAAATTCTATTTGTAGGTTTTCCTTTCCGGGTGTGAAATTAGATTGATCTGTTTTTCTTATAGTCAGCAACTGATAGCTTTGGTCGAGGGAGTAAGTTCCGTTCTCGGAAGAGATGTGCACATTGTCGATGTTCAACGTGTGGCTGTGCAGACTGATGCTGTCCGTCGTAGATAAAATGTCCACAGAAATGTCGACTTTTCCTATAAAACATTTTTTTTTTTTTAGAAACTTATTACATAAAATAAGTATACGCTTTAGAGTTACACAATTTTATTCAAAAATCCGACGTCTCTAATATTACATATAAGGAGCCATTTACTGCAAGAACGTCACGACTCAAAAATAAGGGATTCCAACGGTTTATTTATGGAAATCCTGTGGACCTGTTGTCATTGACAGGATAATGCTATATATAGAGTTATATAGATTGATCAAAGCAGGTCATTTGCGAGCGGCCATATTGCCTGGTAAGTGTTCATTAATTTGAATCGAATTAGCAAAATGTGTTTGAAAACTAATTTACAGCCTTTAAATTGTAAAAAAAAATAATTACCTACATTTTTACTTCAAAGCATAATCTTCTGTTTATTTTTAAAAACACGGATGATCAATCTATATAACTATCTATAACATTGACTTTATCAAATCACCAGGCCCACGGTGTTGCCATATTATAACCCATATGTGCGTAAACCCCGGTCCTCCACCAGCTTCAATCCAGCCCGAGAGAGATTCAGAAAATTTTAATATTGCGCAAAAAAATTATAGAGTTAGCACAAATAGTTTATTTGTAATTATTTAGTATACGCAGTGGAACGTCACTGTATTCTCAACTCATGAAGACTAAAATTGATAAATAATATTATTAAGGGTATGCAGTGGAATGCCACAGATCGTGTCAGAAATAGTCGTTAGAAAGAAACAAACAAATATATATTCGGGAAGCCGCCCGATGCACTTCAAGCGCACGCGTACGATCGAGAGTATTCTAGTTGCTTATTGGGGGTAATCTTAGATAAAAGAGACCAGAGATATAACATACATCGGTGTTTAACCTGCGCAAATATTGCCAATTTCTAAAGAAAAGTTAACGGAGTGGGAGAACTGGGCAGGGACCCGAACTCTGTGACAGGGACCGGACTTTGTTTATTAGCATCATAATGAACTATTAGATTTATTTAAAATATACGTTCAATGGAATTTTGTATTATGAAATAAATTTAACGTGATTTTTTAATATTAAATAGATGCCACGACATTTTATGTAAAGAGAAGACCTTTTATAGAATATTTCATTAGCTATTATTTACTACGGACTTTTCTGTAAGAGACTTCAGTAAAATGTTGAAATAGAATATTGTTAATCGAGTAAGAAATGGTACTCATTGTCTAAGAGTATTATAAAAAAAAGCATGTACGTAGGCGAATACTGCAAATCAAACATTATATTTTTTCTACGACTTGACATAATATTAAAAATAAGTCAAAATGAGAAAATGCTGTTTTGTATTATAACCTCAGAAAAAGATATATTAAAGCTTGTTTCTTTAGGAATATTAATTAATATAGAGAATGAGTCACATAAAACTCTAGAAATGCATATGTCTGAAACCAGATAACATTTTAAAATTTAAACCTATTAAAATTCATTTGGTCGCTAGGAGTGGGTGATTATCGAAATAAATTATTGATCATGAATAATAATCGATTATTTTCGATCAATCGATTATTTTCAAGCAATTTATTTTTGTTCGTATTTCCTTTAAAATATACTACTTGATTACCTTTGAAAAATCAAAATAGATTAATTTAAAAGCCAATTATAACCGATAAATCAGTGTTTACAAAAAATAATAAACGAATTATCGTTTATTTTAAATAATCGATTGTTTTTAAGTAATCTATTTTTTTTTCGTATTTCCATTGAAATAGATTATTCGATAATCTTTGAAAAATCTAAAATAATCGATTAATCAAAAATAATCGATTAATTAAAAAGTCGAATAATCGATAAATCGATTAAAAATAAAGAATTATTTCCTTTAAAATCAATTATTCGATCATATTTGAATTATAGAAAAATATCGCTTAATCAAAAATAATCCATTAAGGGAAAATAACCAATTAATTAAAAAGCCGATTCTACGATAAATCGATTTTCCAAAAAAATAACTGAATTATCGATTATTTTCAAATAATCCTTTTGTTTTAATATTTAATTTAAAATTGATTATTTGATTATCTTTGAAAAATCGAAAATAATCGATTAATAAAAAGCTAATTCTAAAAAATAACCGAAATATCTATTATATACAATAACCGATTATAATCGATCAATCGATTATTTTCATATAATCTATTTTTTCGCATTTCTTTTAAAACAAAACAAATTATTCGAATACCTTTGAATAATCGAAAATAATCGATTAATTGAAAATAATCGATTAATCGAAAATAATCGATTAATCGAAAATAATCGATTAATCGAAAATATTCGGTAAATCGAAAATATTCGGTAAATCGAAAATAATCGATTAATTTAAAAAGTCGATTAAACAATAAATCGATTTTTCTAAAAAAATCGATTATAATAAATCGAATATTTTGAATAAATCTACTCTCCTTTTGTAATTCCCTTATAATCGATTATTCCATTACCTAAAAAACGAAAACAATTTATTGAGAGTGTTCGATTAATCAAAAATAATCGATTAAAAATAATCGATTAATTATAACGGATAAATCGATTTTCATGAAAACGATAAATCAATTATTTTTGTAACCCCTACCGATCGCATGCTTTTATCCGAGCATTTAGCTCTAAAATTTAATGATTCGGATTTATTGATCCTGTTATCTTTGAAACCGTATTCGATTACATAATAAATATTGCTAGAATTTAGATTTTTTTTGTAAATGAAGATTATTTTTCGAGTTGTTTAGGGGTTTATACTATATTATATATAGTTTTACTTTGTTTTAAGACTTAAGATTTAAATGTCACTTCCGATTTAACCGCAAATGAAATTAACCTTGAAGTTTTAAGTAGGTGAACCTGTATTTCATCTAATATTCTTGTAAAAATACCTAATAAAGGGCTAAAAACCACCTTTAGTAAATATTCTTATAAAACTACTTTTTAAAAACAAAATTTCGTTAGTAACAATGCCTGTTTACTTCTTATTTAGATTAAATGTTTAAAATTTTACTCTTTTTTAAATTAATGCATTATGAAATCTATTTTCTGAAATATTGTATTTGATGCTTAATATTTATTGAAACCCCTTAATGCGGATCTGAAGTATTCAGCTCAAAGAATCATGGCGACTTTATGTCAAAAAGTCAACAAATATTTACCGCTGAAAACGAATATATTTCTAATTTTTCATAACATTGACACTTATATTATTTGTATATACAATTTTTCACCATACATCGTGACATTTTCAACTTGAAATTGAATAACTAAAACACTTTAAATTGCTAATAACACCAACAAATAATTCAAAAAACGGCGGTCCATAAATGATTTACTCACGCGGAGACAAGCATAGAATAGAAATTTCGGAGCAATTCGGGTGGCGTCGTGAACACAATGATTTTTAATTGGTGGGTTACTTAGGGTTGGAATAGACAACGTGCGCGATGTGCAATGTTACATCTCCGGTCTCTTTTATCTAAGGGGGTAATATATAAACCGCTCAGCGCGGATCACCTGATTACTTCTTAATAACTGGTAAAGTTCGCATTGCATATTCACGTGCGATCGAGAGTACAACGCGGAAAATATTCAAGCAAAAACATGTCTGGTTCAAAAAAGCGGAAAGTGGATACAGAATGTCGTCAATTCCAGAACAAATGAACTGATGAATACTTTTTTACCATGCACAGTGGTAAACCTATGTGTTTGTTGTGCAATGAAACAATTTCTGTTTTAAAAGAATACTATATGAAGCGGCATTACTCCAGCAAGCATTTTGCTCAATATAATTCACTTATGGGCCAGTTAAGAAAGGATAAAATTAAAAAACTCATTACCGATTTAGGGAAACAGCAACAAATGTTCCAATCACAAAGATCAAATCTAGACAATGTTGTTAAAACTAGTTTTAAAAATAGTTCCAAAATAGCGAAAACATCAGTCATTTTCTGAGGGACATAGTAGGTGAGTTCGGGCTGCGCACTACAGAGTGGAGTGTAGTAATTAGGCGTAAACGGAGTGCGAATATGATTTTACTCCTTTAACTCTCGGAGTGCAATGTCAATTGTCAATGTGACATACCAGTTCTTAAAATTTAATCGTACTTGTCAGTAACGACCGTATAAGTTTCTTCCATATTAATGATATTCACGGGAACCAAAAAAAAAAATTTATTTACTAAAGAATCACTCACAATTAACTTATTATCAATTTAAATCACCTTATGCGCATGCCCGATCCACACTCCACTCCACCATCTCCGAACGGTCAAAGAGGAACTTTTATTTTAACTCCTTCCGTACCCGAACGCCTTAGGTACTTTAGGAGTGAATATAGTGAAAAGAGTGCGTAGACCGAACTCACCATTAGTTAAAGAGTGCCTAGTTATGTTAAGAAAACGCGAAAAGAATCAAAGTTGTATAAATTCGTTAAAATGTATAAGTTGTTTGGATTAAAGGTAGAAAAAGAAAGAAAAAAGTTCTTTTTATCTTACAAAGATTTGTATTTAGTACTGCAATCGATTTTGAAGTGTAAACACTTTAACTTCAGGCACGCCTAGTGGGTAAGAGAAAAAAGGGAGAATTAGTGGATTTTACTTTGTTAGCAAGATGAAAAATGAATTCAGGGGATTCAAAACGTAAAAATCCGTCAAACACTCGAGGTCGAAAAAATCATCATTCCTATCCTTATCTGTATACAGATAAGAAAGTAAAAAACAATGGAACATTGATTTAATTTAAGAGAAATTAACAAAATTAATCCACTAATACCACTAATATTTATTTATTCATACTAACAAAAATTAATCAAATTAAAGTACTGAGTGAAAAAAAGAAAAAATTGAAAAAATTGCTAACGAATATTGAAAAAAGTGTTAAAACAACAATCACCACAGAAAATGGTAATAACGTAGAATCATTTTTCAGTTATTATTAAAAAACCTTTATTGGATTTCCGTTATTTGTATATTAAACAATTTTATTTTGAAATGAGCTAAATTACTAGTTTGACCATTCTTTACTTGAAGGCAGCACCTTTAAAAATTAAAATTGTTCGTTTTTTCAAATTTAAATCATTCAAACCATTTGTTGTTTAGTTTCAGTCTCCATTTTTGCTTGTTAGACAATCAAAAAAGTCGTACCAAATTTTATTAAACCCTGTCGTAATGTAGGCTCATATATTTTTAAAACTGTTCTTTTATTATTTGACGTTTTAATTTTTTAATTAATTTTAACACTTGACAAGTACCAATGCTTTTAAAAAATAAATGTTCAGTTCGTTTCGTTTTCTTTGAAAAAATCGTAATTCCGTAGTTTTATCCCTAGTGGATAAGAGACCATGGTTAGTTTTTGTGTTTTTTTCCTATATTATATTGTGTAGTCATTTCTACATTATTACCATTTTCTGTGGTGATTGTTATTCCAACACTTATTTTCAATATTTGTAGGAGTTTTTTTATTGTCTAACAAGCAAAATGGAGACTGAAACTGAGCAACAAACGGTTTGAATGATTTAAATTTGAAAAAACAAACAATTTTAATTTTTAAAGGTGCTGCTATCTAGTAGAGAATGGCCAAACTAGTAATTAAACTGATTTAAAAAAAATTGTTTAATATACAAATAACGGAACTAACCAGTAGGTGGAAATCCAAAAAAGTTTTTTTTTTAAATACTGAAAAATGACAAAAGCTATATTATAATATTGTGTAGTCATTTCTACGTTACTACAACTTTCTGTGGTGATTGTTGTTCTAACATTAGTTTTGTTAATTTCTCTTAAATAAATCAATGTTCTATCGTTTCTTCATCTTGCTAACAATGTAAAATTTACCAATTCTCTTTTTTTCTCTGAAGATGAACTTCGAAACCGGTTGCAGTAATAGTAATAGTAAAAATCAAAGCATGGGTTACATTATTATATATGGTGTATGCTACGTGGTTACACTATTTTATATACTTTGTTGTCCGATTGACGTTAATACTCGATTTTTTGTCCGACATCTATATATATATATAAAATTGTTTGTCCTGACTGACTGACTGACTGACACCTATCAACGTACAGCCAGAACTACTGAGCCCCTAGAAAGCTGAAATTTGGACCATAGGTTTGGTGGGTGAAAGTTTGTACGGGACTATCGATTTACTGACTACAAATTATCAATGACGTGTTTCAGGGTTTTTCGATTTTCACATTTTAAGGGGGGGAAATGGGGGGGTGAAAATTTATTTGGGAGTATCCGTGTTTTTGGTTCTCTTTAAAGTTAAAAACATGAAAATTGGAATTGCAGCTACTGAGTACAAATTAATAATGACGTGTTTCAGGGTTTTTGGATTTTCACATTTTAAGGGGAGAGAAAAATAAAAATAAATAAAAATAAATAAAAATAAATAAAAATAAATAAAAATAAATAAAAATAAATAAAAATAAATAAAAATAAATAAAAATAAATAAATAAAAATAAATAAAAATAAATAAAAATAAATAAAAATAAATAAAAATAAATAAAAATAAATAAAAATAAATAAAAATAAATAAAAATAAATAAAAATAAATAAAAATAAATAAAAATAAATAAAAATAAATAAAAATAAATAAAAATAAATAAAAATAAATAAAAATAAATAAAAATAAATAAAAATAAATAAAAATAAATAAAAATAAATAAAAATAAATAAAAATAAATAAAAATAAATAAAAATAAATAAATAAAATAAGTACTTCGTGCAATCTGGTGATATTAGCAGATGAGAGCCGTACCAGAAATGTGGTATAAAATGAGATTATCAATTAGATTAATATATTTAAATATTTGAATAGTCTAATTAACATTAATCTATAAAACTATCATCAACATACCGTGAACAGTAAAACAACATATTATAGCGTCTTTTTTTAGGAAGTCATGCATTTTTTTTATACTATAAACACGACTTCACGCGTGCGAATGCCCTATTATTAATTTTAGGAAAAAAGTTATTCTTCATAAAAAGTTCTACATTATCTAAAACCTAAAATACAGTCATCAAATATTAACTTTTTTCAGTGGTATACGAGGTTTGCCAAAAAATATGAGTTTTACTCAAGAGTAAAGTACTTTTATTCTTTATACAACTGATAAAATTTGATATTTGATGGTTGTATTTTAGGTTTTAGACTATGTTCGACTTTTTTTAAAGAACAACTTTTTTTCCTAAAATTAGTAATAAAAAAGCTTTCCTATGCCACCAACTGTCTACGTAAATTGGCGGCATATGAAAATCTTTTTTATTATTAATATTGGGAAAAAAGTTATTCTTTATAAAAAGTCGAGCATGGTCTAAAACCTAAAATTAGAGTTACAAAATCCAAAAGTCGATATACTGCGGACATATAAAAGTCTTGAGTACTACACATGCTAATTTTGTTACAGGAAACATTTTTGAAAGGTTTGTTTTATAAATATTTAATTAGTTTAAATGCATTTTTGTCAGAGCATTTCCATGTTAAAATAGACAAATTAATGATGCGGCATTAATTTTTGTAATAAAAAATTTAAAAAATAAAATATATTGCATTTTATTTCAAGTTTGAAATTAATGAAATATTATAATGAACTAAAATCAAATCAAAATTTTAATTGGCAAAATATTTGAGTAGTTTCAAATCATAAAACAATCATACGATTGTTTTATGATTTGAAACTAGTCAAAATAAACAGATTAATTTTTTTGTTTGATTGTCATCATTACATTTTTGCCCACTCCAATTTGATAGATAGCAGCACATCCCCTCAGAATTTTACTATTGAGTTTCCCATCTATTCACACTCCTCTGACTCCCCTAATGTATATCCATGATTCGAAAAATTTCAGAGGTATGATAGCAAATGAAATCACGTCGAGTTCGCGCATGACGTATTGTGGTGTGAAATCTGATTGAGCAAGAGTTATTTAAAACAATCATAAATAATATGTGTTATGAATTGACTAATGACATCAAAATATTCATAAGTTTCTGGTTCAGATGTTAAGTGCGGATTACCTACGATGTTGTTCAACAGAGGATCGAAAACAACATATCTCCGAAGAAACGACCTGCAAAATACATGCAAGTTGATAGGCGCATAAATAGGATTGTTGTAGAATTGTCTATTAATAACAATATAGGGGCAGCACTCCATATGCTGTCAAATATAATTACCATTTGAGATAACCACATAACCAAAAGTCTGGAACAGTTAAATTGCGAGACCTTGGCGGATATGCAATATGGGCGTTTTTCGAGATAAGGCGTCCAGAAAAAATTCTGATAATCGACGAATTATTTTGATAAAATAATTTTACGATTTCGACACGTTCTCGAGGCGTATATCGATTCATAATGAATTTCCCAAGTATCTACTTTGCCATTGACAGAAAAACTGGAACAGAAGTCAACTACAAATAAAACCATGACAATATTACATAGAGTACTTAATTTTGCGTCACCTTGTAAATAGAAAATACTAGTATTATTGTGAAAAAAGCATGGCTTCGTCCATATTTCTCGTACATCGAGCGCCCGACGCTTTTTTCACAATAATACTAGTATTTTCCATTTTTTATTGTTTTAAGTTTATTTGAAAAAATATTTTTAACTTTTTAGTTTGATATGCTCTAAAAGCGTGTTTTTTAGTTTTTTTAAATTGTATTTATTGGTTGAAAATGAGGTTGAGTGATTTCCGGTAAGCAGGTACGTAGTAATCCGCACTTAACATCTGAACCAGAATGAATCTTTTGATGTTATTAGTCAATTCATAACACATATTATTTATGATTGTTAATCTTCGTATTTATTAATTTAGTTTTAATTTTATTTTCGAAAATAACCGGGTCAATTGATTTTCTTATTGTTCAATTATAAATTAAATAATATTAATAATTAAATAAAATAAGAATTCAATGTATAATATTACGGGGAGCGTTTAATATAGTTTCCAACTGAAAGCGAAATAAAAATATTCCTTATCAATAATTATTAAAATGTAAATTACTAAAACTAAATCAGTTCTTTTCAGAACTACAACATATTTATTTTGTGATAGAATCTCGTGGTCGGTAGTGGAATATACAAAAAATAAGTAAACCCTGCGCGGGCGGTAGTGGCACCCGCGCAGGTAGTTTTTGGTCGCGGTCGGTAATGGGACAATCTGTACTGGGATATAGCCACTGTACTTAGGTATCCTATTTTAACATTATGTGACTAAATTATGTATGAATTCATGCAAGCCATGTTTATCATATTGTAAAAGACACATAGGGTCATTTGCAGCGACAGTCGTTAAGAAATAATCTAAGCCTAAAATTTTAAGCTTGGCGACACGTCAGATAAACGTACAACAAATAACTGCTTATTGGTATCGATGCGTATTTCTTACGTGTATACTTTTCAAAATCAAGCCACATCTTCTTTAGCTAAATAGTTGCAACTTTGACACCTAGAAATCTTCACAAGTGGATGTTTCCTGAGGCACTGCTGAAAGCTCAAGATCGTGACTCAAAAGAATTAGTAGAGAGGGCCCTTTCGCTACAAACCACACGTAAATTTTACATACGATACCACTCTAGGGTTAAGGTAGGGTGAGTTAATTACATACTAAAAAGTGTATATTCCACTAACTTAACAATTTGAGAGGGGAAGGCAGCAAAGTTGTAAAAAAAAACGTCATCTCGACATTCTCATGCGTAGCTAATTTTTTTTTTTATTTTGAAGGAAATAATTCAAGAATAACGAAAAATATATAATCTGACGATTTCCGCAAGCCAAAATAACAAAAAAATCGTCGATAAAGTTTAATGCGTGCAGCTGCGTGATGCCTATCACTCAGTCCCGGTTTATCCGCTGGTCGCTCAGGGGCCCGGAGGAGTCTGGACCCCATAGTAATTAAAAAAAAAAAAAATAATGAATTAGGTAAAAATTTAAACAATAAGTTCCCCAATATTTTAACTTTACTTCAAATTTAGATACCAATTTATAATGTTTCGAACGAGAGGTCTTTTTCGGCATTAAAAGAATAAAGACAGATTTAAGGTTAAAACGAGGTCAAGAAAACTTAGATATTAACACTAACAATCAATTATAAAAAATTTAATTTTTTTGATCACTTTTTTAAAATTATTTTCTTATAAATACAAGTAGTACTACTTAAAAAATATACACTGTTTTATTTGCATGCTATTTCCTGAGCTTTTAAATTAAGATCAATGATTTAAAAAAATAAAAAAAATTTTTTTTGTCAGATTACGCGAATCCCTCTATATAATCGTCAGATTATGAGACAGCACGTCTAGGACATAAAGATGAACCATATACAGGGTGTTAAAAAAAAAGTGTCACAAAATGAAATGGTGAATAGTATGACCCAAAATAAGCAGAAAAGTCTTAATAAATATATGACCGCAAATTAACGGTTTCGGAGATACGGACCATTTTGTGTTTATAACAATTTTTTATTATTATAAAAAAACAATGATATTTATAAACAATCAATAACAACATAGAGTTAAATGAGATGTTCAAAGTGCCCTCCCTCCATTTCAATGCATTGCCATTTGCACGACCGTACATAAAATGCATGTCAGCTAATTCAATATTAGTGTAAACAGGCATAACGAAAATTTATAAAATTATTCACCCACAACAAAATAATAACTGCAAATAGTATCTATGAAAAAACATCGGTAGACTCTGATAAGAAAAGCAAGTTTTTGAGAATGAAAAAAGATAATCAAAAAATGATACAAAACACTCCATATCTCTGAAACCATTCATTTGCGGACATATATTTATTAAGACTTTTCTGCATATTATGGTCCTTACTACCCCCCGTTTTATTTTGTGACACTTTTTTTTAACACCCTGTATATCTTAATCTGACGCGCTTGATTATTTCAAAATGGCAAATTTTTTTGCACATTTTAATAATGGCCGCGAGTTTGCGTCACATCTAAATCGTCAGATTAATGAATGAGAGCAATTTTTTTGGTTCACTTAACACCCCCTTAGAAAATCTGACGCGCTCGATTAATTTTTTTTTTCATTTTAACCCTTACGTACAACCACCCGCACCATGCAAACGATCAGATTAACATACGTACATTATTAAAAATACGTAGGACATTGATGCTATCAATATCTGACGCGCTCGAGTATGTCCATGCAACAGTATTTTTTTACATATTTAAAAATTTATAGCCGCTTCCCCCACCGATGAAAAGGTATATATTATATGACATTTTTTTCTTCTTATCATCTGTACTTTGGAATCCAATAGGTCTCTATGACGCTCGAGCAAATCCCGATTTAGCATCGTAGGCTCCCCTACTATTGTGCATAATATGCATAAAAAACATGCATATTCAAATTTAATTTAAATGGAAAAATATGCAGTAAACTGATTTTTATCGGCACTCGTTTTGTATAAAAAATAAGTACAGAAACGCATACTTTTAAAACTTACCTTTGAATAATCCTGTAGATAGATTTGGATAGAAGTAAAGTTCATACAAAATTGGTTTCACCATACCAGGCAGCCTGTATTTGTTCATCTCGGTCAAATTCGTTTCTTTCGCAATTAATTCATCAATTTCATTTCTTAATTTTCTATTTTCGATGGCTAGTATAATCGTGGATAAGGCCAAACTGATAATCACTGCAATTAAAACCACCAATAATTTGTGTGTAAAGATCCATACTATTAAATTCATTTTTTTTTGTCAGTTTGAAATAAAATAATTAACACCCGTTAAAACGAACACTTCAACAAAGACAGACTAAAAGTGATTTCCAAATTCTACAGACGTTTATCGACATGCAAAAAATGATATAATTATCGCTCGAATCTCAACAAAAAGGTTTAACTTTTATAATATGTACATTTTATTTACACTACGAGATCCTTTATTGACACCGGAAATTAGATTGATATACATGGTGTCCTTTTAGTGAGTAACGGCTCGATATTTCAATTTATAATAATAATAATAATAATTTATTTTTCACAAAATAATATAAATATAAGAACAGATTTACAATAGTAAATTTAAATAGTTGCGGAAAATAAACTGAGCACCCACTGAAATCTCAAAGAGAGATTTGTGCGTGAGTTTTGCGTTTACTTTAAGGAACTATTTTTAACATTTTTAATATTTTATTGTTAAGCCCTAAGAGAAAACAGAAAAAAGTATATAAGGAAGGTAATATACGTAATCCCTGTTTGTTTAGTGAGTAGGTAATTTTCTTTTTAACATTTTTTTTTTAACAATTTTTTAACAATTTTTTTTTATTTTTTTTAACATTTTTTTTTCATGTGTTTTATTTTTTTTAATTTTAACATTTTTTTAACACGGCATTTAATATCTTTTTTTTACATAGCTCTTTATTATTTTTTTTATTCTTTTTTTATAAATATCTCAGTGCTAGTTAAGAAGGTGAGTAAGACATAAAATAAGGTAATTTAAAATTTTTTTTGATATATATTTTTTAATTTTCAATTATTTTTATAATTTCTGATTTGGGCAGTGTACTCATAAATTTCTTCACTTTATTATTAAAAAGGTGTGTTATATTGTCAGGTAATAACATGTATAGTCGAGATGATATACAGGGTGTCTGTAAAAGGTCTTTACAAAAACATACCACATATTCCTTAGACCAAAGAAAAGGAGTTTGAGTTTGAAATTTAGATTTCGCAACTCATTTACTTTAAAAAAGATACTCTTGATAAGACTCGATTACTCTCATGGTTTTGACGAAATTTGCATTTTAGTAATTTTAGAACATAAACAATAATTATTAAAACACAAACTTTGTCAAAACCATGAGAGTAAATCGAGTGTTATCAAGGGTACTTTTTTGTAGTAAATGAGTACCCAATCCAAATTTCATACTCGAACCCCTTTTTTGCCATTGGCGTAGAATTTTTAAAGGTGCAATTATTTAAAAAATCAAGTTCTACGCCTATGTATTATTATCGGACAAAATTGAATACGATGAAAAATATAAAAATGTACTTTTTTCATATCTTCTTCAACACCTCTAATCGAGACTTTTAATAAAAATACTCGATTCTTGCCATGTACGATTTTTTGAGGAATATTAATTATTTGCCTGCAATACGTATACAAAAACATTCATTGTTGGTTTCCATAGTTTCATCTAAATAAAAATATTATCAAGTTTTAACACCTAATCTCTTGTTAACGATTGAAAGTGTTCTATCTGACTCAATAATTAAAAAACAAATGCGTGGTTTATTAATATGGCTGTACAATATATCAATGCAGAATATACCGATATGTTACTGACATTAGGATTTCGTGAAGGAAATGCTCGAGAGAGTGTTAGGGTGTACTCTGAAAGGTTTCCAAATCATCGTGTACCTAGCCACCCAACTTTTACTGCTGTTGAGAGACCGGGAGACCGGTTCCTTTGCTCCCAACACTGTTGATAATGGAAGAGAATGTTTTGTAAGGATTCCTGAAGTTGAAGAAGACATTTTAGAACGTGTTGAAGAAGATCCAGAATTAAGCACCAGACGAATTGGAAGGGAAATAGGAGTAAGTAAAGATGTCGTTCATAAAGTGCTTAGAGAACAATTGCTATATCCATACCATAAGAAGCCAGTACAAGAATTATTAGTCCATGATCCTCAAATTCGTTTGGGTTTTTGTCGATTTGTTAATATGCAAAGAGAAAGAGATTCATACTTTGTCAAGAAGGTTCTCTTTACCGATGAAGCGGGTTTTACAAGAAGAAGTATAACTAATACCCATAATGGACATGTTTATGCCGTTGAAAATCCGCATGCAATAAAGGTAAACCATTTTCAGCACGAATTCAAAATTAATGTGTGGGCTGGAATAATTGGTAATTTCATTGTTGGTCCTGTCATACTTCCACGAAGATTAACTGGAGAAAATTATTTGGATTTTCTACAAAATATCATTGCCAGAACTTCGGAGAGATATGTGGTTTATGCAAGATGGAGCTCCACCACATTTTTCTTTAAACGTTAGAAACCACTTGAATGAACAATATCCACACAAATGGATAGGCAGAGGTAATGACACACCTGTAAACTGGCCACCACGTTCCCCAGACCCCAGACTGATGGGTTACTTTTTATAGGGACATCTGAAATCCACAGTTTACAGGGAACCTGTAGAAAATGAAGAACAACTCTGGCAACGTATTTAAGATGCAATAAACAATCTTAGAGGTGATGAAGAAGTTATGGAAGATACATTTTAATTTTCTTTGACGTATAAATCTTTATATGCGTGAAAATGGTGAACATTTTGAACAATTTTTGTAAAATCTCTATTTTGATTATGTTGTAAATAAATATTTTTGTGAAACCTATACACTCTAAATTATTAAAACAGAAATTTAGCGAAAAGTATGAGAGTGATCGAGTCTTATCAAGAGTACCTTTTTTAAAGTAAATGAGTTGCGAAATCTAAATTTCATACTCAAACTCCTTTTCTTCCATTGGCGTAGAATTTTTAAAGGTGCAATTATTTAAAAAATCAAGTTCTACGCCTATGTATTATTATCAGATAATATTTTAATACCATTTTTTTTGCCACATAGAACTCTACCAATTTACCAAATTTTAGCAAAATCGCAAATGCCGTTTTAATATTATATGGGAAAAACGATTTAAAAATTGTAACTTCAAGGCCCTCTGGAGCCCAAACGAAGCAACTTTGTACTAAGGTAATTTTACTTAAATCGACTTATTTTGGTCTAAGAAATATGTGGTATGTTTTTGTAAAGACCTTTTACAGACACCCTGTATAACTAAAAGACCGTTGTCCTAGTTTTTTATATGCTTTCATTGTCGCTATAGAGGCTTTGTTTTTATACCGTGTATTATATGAATGTTTTATCATTTGAAACATGTTTTAATTTTTTTGTTGTAAAATGAGCAATCTGTAACATTGCAATTGTCTAATGTCAAAAACAGCTATCTCTGAAATAAGGCCTCAGTTGGGTAAGTTCGTTTTTTATTACTCATTATTTTAAGGAAGGTTTTTTGAATAATTACTAGCCTTTTTAGGTTTGTTTTATATATTCCTCCCCATGCCGTCATTCCATATTGAATAAGCGATTCAACTAAGGAAAAGTAAATCGTTTTGAGATTTTTATAGTTGAGAATACCTGATAATTTTTTAAATTTAAATAAAATATATCGTAATTTTTTTAGTAGTTGTTTGACATGAGTTTTCCAGTTTAAGTTATTATCAATTTTATTGCCCAAATATTTAAACCTATGCTATTTGAAGATTTGGTCCTATATGTAAAGAATTATATTGGGGTCTGTTATTATTTCGACAGGAGAAAGCTATATATTCTGTTTTATCTATATTAATTGTTAGGGACATTTCATCGAACCAAAGTTTAATTTTTTTATATCATTTTCTAAATGAACTCTTAGTTCTTTCCAGGTATTAGCTGTATACTGTATAACTGTATCATCAGCGAAAAATACTTCCAATTGAGTTTATTTGTAATAGACCGTTTATATATGTTCTAAAAAGTATAGGTCCCAATACAGTACCCTGCGGAACATATTGTATTCTTTTATTAAGGTAATTTTTTATTAGATCTAATGCAACCCCTCTAATACCAAGGTCCTCGAGCACACCTAGCAACTTATTATGACTCACTGTGTCGAAGGCCTTTGCTAGGTCGAGAAATACATAATGGCTTCTATTTCATTTGAGTCAGTAGGGTGGAAAAATATGTTATGTTCAGTTATATTTCGTTTTATAGTAAGAGTATTAGGTTTATTTATTTTACGTGCCATTTCTTCTCCTATTGAAGAGAAATAGTCGTTAAAATAATTAGCTATATCATTTTTATTTACCTTTTTTTTATTATCATTTGTGATAATTTTCTTTATATCTATTTTTCCTTATTTTTATTGAGAAATTTATTAGCAGTTTCCCATGCTTTATTACTTTGGGAAGTAATAAATAGATCCAATGATTTTGTTTAATATGAGACGATCTTTTATGGAATGTGTAGATAAATGCATCGACAAGAATGGAGGACATATCGAACATTTAATGTGACACAATTAAAGTTATAATGTTATTTAACTTAGTTTTTTTTTTAATTTGTTTTCTAAATGTTTTCAATAATAATCATGCAGCTGATCCCTAAAATGCGATTATATCGTAAACCGTTAAGTTTTAAGGTTAATAACAAGTATACTTTTCTTCTATTAAAATAACGTGGCTTTAATATTCTTTTACAAAAATACCGCTAACTTAAACAGCAAAAAATTTAGGGCACGTAGACTATGTAGCGCCTTCTATAAATTACATCGAAGTAGGTACTAGATTATGATTTTTCGTGCCCAAAAACCTCTATTTCAAAATTTTTATGTATAGGGAAGAGTGCCCTACAGTGAGACAGGTCCCACAGTGAGATATTTACTATATCTCTCTGAAAAACTGTAAACACATTAGGTTTGGCAGCTAAGACGGGTTGGATGAACACCGATTTATTTATTGATGTAATGAAACATTTTATTAAATGTAGTGGGTCCTCACAAGCAAATCCTTCTATACTAATTTATGACAATCACGAGAGCCACATATCAATACATTGTATTGAATTGGCAAAAGAAAACGGTGTAACGCTTTTAACTTTTCCTCCCCATTCGACGCATAAGTTGCAACCATTAGATGTTGGAATTTTCGGGCCTTTTCAGAAGTTTTATAACGCTGCAGTGGATAGCTGGATACTTCACAATCCTGGACATTCATTTAGTATATATGAAGTTGCGGCATGTGTTGGACAATCACATGAAAAAGTAATGACACCGGCAACAATAACGCATGACTTTAAAAAGACTGGAATTATGCCATATGATCGAAACATTTTTACTGAAGACGACTTCCTAAGTAGCCAAGTAACCGAAAAACCTTTAATTGAAGACAACAACAGTGAAAATGACCATTTAACCCAGACTAAAATTATTGAAATTAATGAAATCCAGACAACTACTGAAATTAATCAAATTCAGGAAACTGCTGCCGCTAATGCGATTCCAACCGTAGAAATTCATGAAATTCAGACAACTGCTAAAATGATTGAAATTTCTGACAAGGTTCTAAAACCAACTTCTGGTCAAAATAGTCAGATATCAACTCCACAAGAAAATTTGTCTCTTGAAATCCAATCTACGCCAAGTACATCGAAACAACAATTAGTGGATCAGGAAAATCAAAATTGGTATTTTTTATTTTTTTGTACACGAAAACTTTAAAAGTTATTGACGAAATAAAAAAAATGTCCCACTGTAGGGCACTTTCCCCTACATATCCAAAAACGTTAAAGTTATTGCAAAAAAGAAATCTTAAAATTTAACCTTTAACACCCTGTATATTCCTTATTAGCAACATTTTATTAAGGCAAGTTGGTTTAAATCGTAATATTTTAAAGTGAGGAATCTACCATACTTATATGTACAATTACTTAAGGACCACCCTGTATATGTCACATCATTTGTTTTAGGAATATTTTGTCTCATGTAATCACTTAAATTTATATTAAACTCCTTAGGACATGTACCGCAAGGTCTGTAAAGAGCATGAATAATTTATATTATTACTTGATAATTTTATTTTTAATATAATTATTTTAATAATACCAATATTTTTAGTTTTACAAGTAAAAGCCCCATTGTAAACATTTTTATTATCCTATCTGTATAAGGAAAGTATAGGAATCGTGATTTTTTCGACTTCGAGTTTTCGACGGATTTTTACGTTTTGAGGTCCCCTGAATACGTTTTGACTATTTTCGCGATGATTATGTGATTAGGATCACATACTTTGATTACTATACGAGGCAAGAGAGAGGTCCGACACGCCCAACATAGGGCGCGGCCATTTTGAACCCTGTGACACAGTTTACAGCTAAAGAATCAGACCGCTCACTCTACGTCGGCACTTTGGATCTCAATGTTTCAGTTTATACACTGTGCAACTAGGATAATTTAATATATGACAACCGCTTATAATAAAACAGCAGTCTTCTGCGTATCCTGAATTTGTATCCCTGGAGTGGATGTTATTTTGGAACTTTCAACTGGTCCGAGTGAGCTAACTGATTCTTTAGCAATAAACTGTGACTTCAAATATAATATCTGTACCCCAGAGCCAGACTATGTTAAGTCCAAATTTACCAAATTTTAGCTAAATATGTTAAGTCACTCAAAATTGTATGGCGCATTTTTTGGTATTTTCCACTGTTCCGCATCTTTTAAAATAACGAAAATACCTGATTTTAAAATACGTCAAGTCCACAAGTCACCCTAAGCCAAACAATGTTAAGTCGGACTAACCTTGTCTGCCTCTGGATTCACGTTCAGTTTGTAATGTCAACTCCACCTGTTAACATACCTAACCTCTCGCGTTTTTTGTTCAGCACATTTTTTAATATGTCTCTTAATAAAAATGTACCGTGGTCCTCTAGGACAAGTAAGATAGTAAAAAACTACATAGAAAAGAAACAAAATGTTCAAAATATTAAAAATGTTCAAATCGCAGATGCCAGTACCACAGAAAAAACAGGTAAGTACTTGCAAAATATTTGTTGCATGCTGTGGTTTTCGGTTAAATTGTAGTGATTTGGTTGCTTTCTCAATAATTACCTTTATATCCAACAAGTTCTTACTAGTTAGTGAAGCATAAAATTATTTTTTGTCGGAGTAACGGACTTAACATAGTTTAGCACTAGCATTATTTCATAATAATAGTGACTTAACTTGATTGATTGGTTTTTATTTTTCGGCTTACAGCAAAAATTTTATGTTTTTTTTTTGTTTCAGAAAATAATAGAGATGAAAGCCAAACTCCCATGACATGTGTTATTCCGTCTTTGGGTTTTTTATGTAATCAAATGCTACAACAGTCACATCTTGTGCTCCAAACAGGCGTTAAACAAAACGTAATAGAAGATACTCCCAAAGAATCAGTAAAAAATATACAAGAAAAAGTAGTACAAAATGCTGATCTCATAGAAAGTCCCAATGAAGACGAAGAACCAAATATTTCCCAAGAAGTTTTGCACGTCACTCCTGAATATGATGAAGAGCTACATAGAAGTCCTGAAAGAGAATTTGTAGATTTTGACGACGATGATGATGTGGCGGACCCCAACTATTCCGATGAAAATGAATCTGACGAGGACCAAAACGAAGAGGCAAAGAAGAACCTAACTCGCAAAAGGAAAGCAAACCCAATGAATTGGAAGAAGAATGTTACGAAAAGGAAACGGTACTCAGGATTGGGATACAAAACCGATAGCGGAAGTCGTGTTATGAACCCAAAGTTCCTAAAAGAATCTTGCGGCGATAATTGCAAACTCTCATGTAAAAATAGATTTCCTGAAGAACGCCGGCAGACTATACATTCCAATTTTTGGAGTCCATCAAAAACAGTAGACATGAGAAGACAGTACATAGCATCTATAGTTACACAGGTACCAATAAAAAGACGCAGAGAAAAGACTGGTGAAAGAAGAGGAAAAAGAATCTTTACCAATTGTTATAGCTTCGAAACAGAAGGAAAACAAGAAACAGTTTGTAAGAAGTTTTTTTTAAATACCCTAAGCATCTCCCAGCAAACAGTAGACACTGCAGTTAAAAAGAAAAAGGAAGGAGGTATTGTAACGCCTGATAAAAGAGGAAGGCACCAACCTGCAAACAAAATCTCAGAAGAAGTTCGACAAAATGTTCGAAACCACATTTCAAAATTTCCAACGTACGAATCCCATTACTCTCGGGAAAGAACCAAGAAGAAGTACCTGGGAAATCATTTAAATATAAGTAGGATGTATAGACTTTACTTAGAAGAATGTAAAGAAAATGGTTTTGGATCCGAAAGTATTGCAAAGGAGTGGCTGTACTCGGAGATTTTCAACTATGAATATAACTATTCATTCAAGAGCCCAGACAACGACACCTGTGACTTATGTGATCAACTTCAGCTTCAGATTCGTGAGTCAGAATCACTTGATTCTCGAAAGAAGCTACAAACTGAATACGATCAGCATCTTGCAGATACGACTAACAGATACAAACTGAAATCGGAAGATAAAAGAAAGTCGAGAAATAACTTACAAGAAAAAGTCATAATGATTGACCTTCAAAAATGTCTACCGACACCGGATTTACATAATTCACAGAGCTTTTACTCTCTAAAGCTATGGACATATAACTTAACTATCCAAGATGCAACTTGTGAAAAAAGTTTCTGCATGATGTGGGATGAAAGCGTAGCCGGACGGGGAGGAAATGAAATTGCATCTTGTCTAATAAAATGGGTTGAACAGAACGTTTCAGACGAAGTCAAGGAAATAACAATTTGGTCGGATAACTGTCCGAGTCAAAATAGAAATATTTTAATGATTATGTGTTATTTTTTGATCCTGCGTATTAAGCCAAATATTACTGCTGTTAATCACAAGTTTCTAGCCAGAGGACATACACACTTGGAGGCTGATGCCGTTCACTCCACGATAGAGCGTGAAAGAAAGAAACTTTCACAATTTCAAATCATAACCCCTTGGGATTGGCAGCAGATGGTCCGATTGTGTGGAACAAAAAAACAATTCACCGTAGTCAATATGGAATACTCTGATTTTAAAGAATTTAAACATTTATTCGAGGGATCAACTGCACTATATATCAACAAGAAAAAATCTGATGTGTCCAACACATGACTTTCCTATCTAGTTATTACAGGCTTTTTCCGTTTATTGTGTACAACCTATTGCAGCATCTCTATAAATGTTTAGAGGATAAACTAAATACATATATTGTCCACATACATCTACCGCGAAACATTTTTCTATAGATATTCATTGAAAATGAAAATACTGAAAAATTTAAATTTAGCACTTTTCCTACAATTTTTCCATTACGGTCCATTTAAAAAAAATCATGTATAAACAAATATTATAGAGATCGATATCGCAAACAACTTTTATTTCAACAATTTTCATAAAAATCAGAATTTTGCACATTTTGTCAAATTTCTCGAATACGGACCATTTCAGGAAATTTTTACATAAGCAAAAATTATAGATAAAAATATTAGAAGTAACTTTTATTTGAACAATTTTCTTCTCCAAACATAAATAACAGATATATTCAATAAAATATAAAAACGGCCTCCCATAAAGTACCCCCCCAGATGTTCCGACTTTGTCCAAAATCTAATCATTTCACGTCAGGCCGAAATAAAACTTAAGTTTAAAATTTATTGATTTTTTCTTTATCCGTTTTTGAGTTTTCTTCAAATTTCGAAATTTACACATTTTCTCAAATATCTCGAATACGGTCCATTTTAGACAAATTATCTATGGGCCAAAAATTATAGAGAATTATATTACAAACAACTTTTGTTTAACCAATTTTTATAAAAAAAATATTTTTTTACATTTTGTCAAATTTCTCGAATACGGACCATTTTAGGAAAATTTTGTAAATAACAAAAATTATAGATAATAAAATAAGAAGTAACTTTTATTTAAAAAATATTCTTCCCCAAACGTAAATAACAGATATATTCCATAAAATATAAAAATGACCACCTATAAAGTACCCCCCCAGATGTTCCGACTCTGCCCAAAATCTAATCAGCTCATTAGACGCTGGAATAAAGCTTAAGTTTGAAATTTGGTGTTTTTTTGTGTATCGGTTCATGAGTTATGCGTTATACAGACACACACACACACACAGACACACACACAGACATCATCACGAAAATAGTCAAAACGGATTCAGGGGACCTCAAAACGTAAAAATCCGTCGAAAACTCGAGGTCGAAAAAAATCATGATTCCTATACTTTCCTTATATCTGTATACAGATAGGAAAGTAAAAAGACAGCGCAGGCAACGATTTTCTGATATCTCATGCAGTTCACTTGCAAGTAAGAAGAAATAACCCTGGAATCATCTACTACAAAACCGATTTTAGTAAGGATTTTTCAGAAGTTAACTTTCACAGAAGAAACAAACCAAATGACTATGCTCCTTTAGTGATTTCACCAATTAGGGAGGGTCCTAAAAAAATTTCAGCTAAAAAGTACAGCCATTTACAAAAACTTCTAAAATGGGTACCAAAAAGATTCCATGACTATTACAAAAATTTGGAATATGGAAATAACGAAGATGATGGATAAAAAATAATTTTTTTTTTATTAAAAGACCAAACTGTAATCACTTAAGCATTAAATTATATAATAAATAAGTAGGTAGTATTTTTGCCTTCCGATTTATCTAAATGTTATGTCCACTGTAAATATGTCAAGTCCATACCTTTGTACTTAACATGCGTGTTAAATCCAAAAAAAATATTTTTTGTTTATACAAAACTATGTTAAGTCACTTAAATCAAAAACAAAAAACAAAACCAAAATTTGCCATTATGCCATTTATTCTTATGCCTAAAACTTATTTAATTATGAAATAGTTACAATATTTAGTAAAATCAGTGTTTCATAATTTGAAAAAGTCTAATACGAAATTAATTAAACAGCTCTACTGAAAAATAAAGTTTTTGGACTTAACATACTCTGGTTCTGAGGTACAGATATTCACTGACACTGACAGCAGCAAGCAACATATCAGGTGCGTTTTAATCATCCGCTTCTGCTTCCGGAATTAACGGTTTAGTCGTTTTAACCTGTCAGATTAAAACAAGAAAAATGACAATTCCGAAGCAGAAGCGGATGATTAAAACGCACCTATTAAAAATATTGCGCCAAGATGTAGGCAACACGTAATAAGGGTTCAAAATGGCGGAGTTTTCTATCTCCTTTTAAAAGGCACTCAGAAAGCTGCGCAGTGCGACCATTCTCCGTATAGTAAAAGAAAATCAAAGTATGTGGATTAGGATAGATACGCCTTACCTGTGAAAGTAGTGGGTTTAATGATTATCTAGACGGGGAGAGAGGAAAGGTACACAAACGGAAAACTTGGCAGTGCCGTACCGTATGGAAGGGGTTATATATATATTGTCAATTACTATAAAATGCTGTAAATGAAAGCGGATAGACATGATTTTAAAAATATTGTTTTATAGCGTATGTTCTTAACTTTCAATGTAGGAATAGTATTTCACAGTATTGTGATACTACATAGACCATGCACAGGCTTGTTATTTTGTATATTATTTACTTAATTTTATAGGATTATTAATTTTGTACTTTAAACAATTTGTATACATTTTGAGTAAATAAACCTACTATAAAGCTTGACTGATGAAGGAGAAAAGAAAATAGAAAAATATTGTGAAGAACCCGTTTTATATGTGAAGCAAGAATATTATACATATTTTCGACTACATACCTTCCTTTACAAAATAAAATAAAGACCAATGAAAGCATTTTATTTATCAACCAAAAATAGTTATACACAAATACGGAGATTAATCAACTTTATTATTTGCAAAGTACTGTAGCAAAATTTTGCCGTACACAAGTTAGAAGGAACAGAAGAAATAATGGCATTGTGTTTGTTCTCTATTTTAACAATAATATATTTTTAAATACCTATAATAAGAATTCCTTATTTAAAATGGTTTTATTTTGTTAGCTGGCTATTTTTTAAAAATTTAAATGCAAATAAAAACCTATAAAAAATATGTACCTACATTTTATTTAAAAATTAAGTTCTATATTGTAAACTATGTTAATTAATTTTAAATGAAATAAATCTGATTTTAATATAGAATCGAATTTAATCGGTGTTAAGAATAATAGTACATAAAATGAAACGTATCGAATGAATGCCTATCAAAGAATGCCGTGCTAATCACCAAATATTCTTATGTGTCCCAGTTCGACGTATCGTTCTACGAAATATGAGTAGCACTCGTGAATCATGACAGGGTGGTCCTAGCCTAGCGATAAACGAAACATCCGAGTGGTTACAGTCGGCTAGCCTGATAAATTTTCGCGTCCTCGCGAAGAGTAATCTGTAACATACAAAACAAACAAAATATTAATTAAACTGAAACTAATGAATGTGAGCGCGAATATTTCTATAACAAATATACGGCTCCACTAGTATCGCTTTCCGAAACTTTCGTAACAGTTTCATTTTATCTGAAGGACCAATGCGCGTATAAGCTGTCCTACAACGTTTGGACCCTGGCAGTTCGTCAACCACGTACCGATCGTCATTGAGTACATTCCTAACTAGAGTCCTTTACAAAGGCTCAAGCTTCCTGCTTCGTCCGTCATTGGAGCCTTTATTTGCTTGGCCAACCTTCAATTTTCTTAACTGGGCATGCTCATTATCGTAACACATATTTTGGTACCTCTGCGCATCCTATCGGGGTTATGATGGACAAGCAATGCTATTTCTAACTGACAGGCCATTTGTAAACATATTGTTATTTCTGTGTTTACAAAATAACAGACCTGTCAAAAACAACACAAGTTGTCAATCATAAACTCCTTTATCTTTTCAGAAAACTTATTTCTGATCATTTCCAAATCTGGACATTCGTTATCGTCACAGACTTCAGCCGTCAAACATCATTAACTCATCCAGGACCATCGAGATAGAATGAAGTAGAGACGACATAAACACTTTTTTGCCTTATAACAGATGAACGCACTTCGAGTAATGGAAAAGTGTAATAAAAATGACGACTTAAGAGTCGTACGTTGATTTATTTGAATTCAATAATTTTATGTTTGAAGATTGACGAAACGAAAATGTTTTTATATCACTTAATTGAAGTTATTTTACAAAAAGGCATTTATTCTCACCAACAGTGACTAGTATCGTGATAGTATCTCCTCTTCGTTCCATCTCAACATCCAAATAGTTCGAAGGGAGTTTTCCCTATAGTGGAATTAACCGTAAAATTAATTCCCCATTTTACATCTGCTACAGCTTCGTCTAACGATTTTCGTCATTAGTTGAAGCTATAACTGTTCACTCGTTCTACTTCGCCGTAAGCCCGATGAGTCGAAGTAGTAAATACTACATGTTTAACACCTAAAGTCAAACATACCTGTTTAACACCTAAAGTTAAATATACTTGTTTAACACCTAAAGTTAATTACACTTGTTTAACATCTAAAGTTAAACATATCTGTTTAATACCTAAAGTTAAACACACTTGTTTAACACATAAAAACACACTTGTTTAACACCTAAAGTTAAACAGTATTCCTTAAAATTCTTGCTCGTAAATTCAGTGTCACGGTCGCAATAAACCTGCAGGAACCCCGAACATTTAACCTCCATCTATAAATTTCAGTTTTGTATTTTTGTATCACTTTTAAAAATACAAATTTCGTAAAGCTGTCTTCTGCTACTCGTATACAAATTTCTTAAAGCTGTTAATCGATATGATCAGTTACGAGTTTTCCTAACACTTTTACAAATTTCTTAAAGCCGTTAATTGATATGATGAGATACTAGTTTTCCTAACACTTATACAAATTTCTTAAAGACGTTAACTGATATGATGAGATACGAGTTTTCCTAACACTTTTACAAATTTCTTAAAGCCGTTAATTGATATGATGAGATACTAGTTTTCCTAACACTCTTATACAAATTTAGTAAAGTCGTCAACTGCTAAATGACCTATCACGAGGGTGATACAATTTACTAACATTAAAATTATTAGTCATGCTGTTTTTTTGGGATAAACCATCTCTTTCCTTTTGCAGTTTTTGAAAGTCGTCTATTCTTTATAGAATATTCTTTATAAATTTGTCGTTCTTCATTTCGTAATTATCTTTAGGATCTCGTGACAAAACATTCATAATATTATTACAAGCGTTGCCTTGAAGTATCCGGTCATCTTCTTTAATATTTACAATCATTACGTCAAGTGATTGATCCGTAGGTATAATAGTACTTCGGCTCAGATCGTCTACGTGGCTGATCTTAGTGACATACACGGTATTCAATACCAAAATCGAATTCTTGAATTGATAGCCACTATCTTGCGATGCGAAGAATTAAATCTCGTTTTATACGGCTGTTACAAAGTAAATTACAATCGGTGACGATTTTAACTTTATGCCACTTAAAACTGAACTTTTTAAATGCGCATACAGCCGCCAAAGTTTCACGCTCATGAATAATATTTTTGCTCTTCTTTGGTTGTGGCTCTACTAAATATTATACTAGCCTAAAGTGCTGTAATTTTGATGTATAGAAGTATTCCTACTGGTCCGACTTTACTGGTGTCATAATGTTCTTCAGTTTTCACTTATCTGTTATAAATAGCATATATGGATCGTTCTACTAGCTTCTTTATTTTTAAAATCGCCGAATTTCGTTGATATCCTCAGGTGCTGCAAAATCTGCTATAGTGTGCTTGGTGTGTCGACTTCCATTCCGATTTAGGCGTCCTTTGCGTCATCCTGCCTCTTTTTAGAGGTCTTTCGTCCTCCTCTCCGTCATGGGTCTTCATCCTCTATCCACCGGTCTTCATCATCCAATCCGTTGTGGGTCTAAATATTTTGTTCATAATCCTTTGTAAATACAGCAGGAGCATCAAAAGTCATACAGTATGAATCGTACATTACAGGTTCCCTATCGTTTAGTATGATTGACATTTCCGTAACAGTCATTTTAGCAACCTTTCGTAAATTAGTAGCGAAACAATCGCCACACTCGTTAAGTAATTTAAGTAATTTAGAATGTTCAATTCTATTTAATACTGAATTAGTTTGTTCCTCAAGATCAAATAACGTAAAATTTGGTAATACAGCAATATCTGTTGCTTATCAAGTGTTAAAAGGTAACTATCTTCGAAACTCTGTTACAGGTGTAACCTCTAGCAAGTATTCTGTCTTTTTCATAACAAACAGATTTATCGGACATATTGGCAACATGAATACAGCAACAATTACGTTAATAACACATGGTAAAATAATATGAAATTGTTATCCTAATTTGTATATCCTAAATCAACAAAAACATCTTAGATCTACAAAAATATCTTAGATCAACAAAAACATCTTAGAACTACAAACATATCTTAGATCAACAAAAACATCTTAGATCAACAAAAATATCTTAGATCAACAAAAACACCCTTAACGTTTTCATTTTTAATTGGAGAAATGTCACCTACAAAATTCTGCGGAATAATAGTAGTTTCTTCTACACATACATTAATTTTCTTAGACAAAGAATCGTTAATATGTGTAACGTTGACGTTCTTTTAAAATAAAATATGTCATACTTGGTTGCATCTAACGAAAACTGTAACCATATCATTATTTAAAAATGGCTAACCTACAATAACAGGGACATCCTGTATAATAACCGGTACGTCATTGATAGCAGTAGCTAAATCAACATTCAAAGTTGTCGTAATCTTTGAAAGTACTA
The DNA here is from genome assembly GCA_927349885.1 of Psylliodes chrysocephalus. Lineage (NCBI taxonomy): Eukaryota > Metazoa > Arthropoda > Insecta > Coleoptera > Chrysomelidae > Psylliodes > Psylliodes chrysocephalus. The sequence goes on along the minus strand of OV651815.1, from coordinate 30,862,665 downwards.
TAACAAAATCTCCCGCATAACCACACAAACGTAATAATGTGGGCTCACCCTGTAGATACAACTTGACTGCATCCGATTCACGAATTGTAACTGCAGCACAACCCGAGTCTACAAAGCCTCGTATATATTCACCGTTAATAATACAATCAATAAAATAGCAAGTACTATATAGACGCCTGATTATTAGATAAAATTAAAATTGGTTTCGACTCACCCTTATTTTGTCATCAGCTGGTCTTTTACTTACATTTATGCACAACGTCCTGCTTCGTGTCCTAACAGATATCTGTGCATTCAACGAGTGGTTTCGGACACTTTGACTGAAAATTACATTTATTTTTACATTTATCATACTTTTAAAACATCAGGTTTTGTATACGGTTTAGTACTTCATGTATTCGAAAGTGAATAACCTAACTCCACTTTCAGGGACGGCTTTATCAAACCCTATTTTTTTTGAGTCGATATTTCAATGATACTTTCTTTACGTAGCATTAACAGGTATCCTTCAAACAATGCCTCTGGTTTTTTGTAACGATCAGCGCGAGCATAATTGTGGATTGTTACTTATGATTCCGTCTTAACATTCTCTCTATTACTGTTTCAAACTGTCTAATTCAGATTCATATGTAACACTTGAATTTTGTTGACTGGAACAGGAATATAAACCATGAGATGCTCTTTGTACTATATTTTCTCGCGATGTACTTAACTATCGCTTCTTTTTACGACCCCCTTCGTTAAAGGGTGACCTATTGTCACTATTGTCTCGTCTCGTCGGAATATAATTACGTTCAGATCGTACATCTACAGAGTCTAAAATCTTTGCTTATTGTTCTTAACACGATCAAAATACCAAGTTCTTAACACTATCTTAACACGAATCACTGAATAACTTAACTAATGGTATCCGTTTTAGTAACGTGCACGATCTGTAAAGTATTTCACTTACGCCACGTACGTTTTTCTATAACAAAGGTAAGCAGTTAGTTCACCCCACACCTGAACTGTAAACTATGTTAATTAATTTTAAATGAAATAAATCTGATTTTAATATAGAATCGAATTTAATCGGTGTTAAGAATAACAGTACATAAAATGAAACGTATCGAATGAATGCCTATCAAAGAATGCCGTGCTAATCACCAAATATTCTTATGTGTCCCAGTTCGACGTATCGTTCTACGAAATATGAGTAGCACTCGTGAATCATGACAGGGTGGTCCTAGCCTAGCGATAAACGAAACATCCGAGTGGTTACAATATTAAATATAATTAAAAATAAGCTTCAAGATTTAGATTTTAAGACTTTATTTTCAGTTTCTTAAAATAATATTTAAAGTAGTACATTCGTAAACACGGCTTCTCTTAAGAATTCAATAAAATTGAAATATAAGGTTAATGAAAGTGTCTTTTACGTACCTAACTAAAAAAAAAAATAAATAAATTTTTTGACCGTCTTGAAACGAGATAATAACAATGAAATTGTGCATAATTAACAGTCTTGAAGCCTGTCATATACACAATCAATGCATTCATTTCAAGATATCTCGAAAACGGTTCTTACTATATTTTTTTAAAAACTAATGTAATGTAAATCAAGAGGTTAAAAAAATTTCTAAAAAAAAACGCTGAATTTTTTTGACCGTTTTGGTAAAAAGTAATAAATTTTTAAAATAAAAATATTGTTAAAGAAGTCGACACGTAGTGGGGTACAATGATTAAAACTTGGCAACATTGTTAGTTCAAAATCACTGAATTACACTCGATCAGCTAAGAGGTTGTTATAACTTCGTGACGTGTTCTTGAAAAATTAATTTGTCTACTGTGTTTGAGAACTGGAATCGATGGTTCTGTCTGAACCAAAACAAACCCTTAAAATTAGTATGAGGAAGTCACAAATTTCTATAGGTATGCACTTGATAGCGCACCATTCATATATTTGTGACGTTGCCGGATGGATTTTACTTAAAATAATAACGTATCCGTACATAATATACATGTGTTGTGTTCAGTCTCTTACAAAAATAACATTTTTCAGCATTGACAATCTCAAACTTTTGGCGATCATTATGTTCCTCCGTAATCAAAGGGGGTTTATCGTTGAAATTGAATTCTGATATTTCGAAAGAAGAGTCACTTCCATGGTTTTTGTGCAATATTCAACATTTTAACTGATAGTTGGCAACGTTGTAACCATTTGCAATTATTATATAGGCCCCTTATGAGCGCAAATAATAAACAATATTTTCATATCAATTTACTTCTAAATGCCCAATTAAACGAATACATGAAGAATTGCTTGGACAAATAATGTCAAACTCCTTTTAAATCTAATATCTAATCTATCCTTATTTTTGACAAAAGCGTCGTGACATGCCACACATATTCTGGTAAGCTTTTTTTGTACAATTAGCTATCGCATCGTCATTTTTTATCCTTATTGTTACTTGTTATTGCTCGTTTTATTTGAGGACATTGGAATAAATATAGTACTAGAAGTAATCAAGTTAAAAAGGTGTGTTATGAAAAAAAAAAAAATATATTGCATTCGACTGATTTATGTTAAATGTTTTCGTGAAGTATTTCCAATATGCTAGTTACTTGAATGGTTGTAAATTGTAAGTGTATAAGTGATAGAAACTGATCTAGTGCTTTATGCTTCCTGGTGTTTTTTGTTGTTGTCCCAGCCCAGCATTCCTAGCCAGCAGTAGTAGCAAAAACATTAACATTGTCTACATTCAACCCATTTACATGTACATGATTTATCAGCTAAAGGCAGAATACAATATTTATCTGCAAAATGTAAACAACGCTGCAAGGAAAATTGCTCATGTATAAATTCAACAATTAAATCAAAATATATTATTTTTAAAGGACTTATATCAACTATTATGTTAATTATAAATATTATAATATAAGTATTTGTAACAAAATAATATTTGTGTATTAATAAACCTGTTGCTACTCCAAAAAATATATTGTTTATTGATTATCAGGTATCAAAAATATGTGTACCTATAGACATTTGTTGAAATGTTCTATTGCTCTTAATCTTTTTAATAGTGTAAATAAAAATCAATCAGTTTACAAAAACAGAAAAGTCACAGTGGTGCTATAATTTTTTTTTTTAATTATTATAATATTACTGTTTTAATGTCGAGAAAAGACATTTATTAATTAAAAAAAAATTTTTTTCCTCCATTTGTTTATAAATTTTTTATAAACAAATGGAGTATTTCAATTTTTTTCAAATTTTTTTTTACAACTTTCTAAATAATTGCCAATTATGATTTTTAAAAAAAAATTTTTCTTAATAACAACTTTTAATTGTTTATAATCGTTTTTTTAATATATCTATTGTTTAAATTATTAGTTAAGAAATGTGTTTTTTTTTTTAAATCATAATTGACAGTCCTCTACAAAGTGACAGCAAAAAATTTTTTTTTATTAATAATTCCATTGTTTATTAAGTTAACAATTTGTTATAAACAAATTCCCAACTTTGGTTTATTTTTTTCCTGAAAGAAATAAAAATTCCAAAAACGACTTAGTGCATTAAAATTACGGAAAATTTTTTATTTTATTTGTTTTTATTAGCAGATATTACCAATGCGAACTTTTTAAATTGACACCATGTATTTTTAATTTTGAGAATTTGCTGCAATTATTTAATTATATATTAATTAATTAATTATATTTATTTTGGTTCTATATAATATATCTATTTTTTTAAATATTTTGCTTAGCTTTTTATTATAATAATTTTTTTCTAATTTTGACATTATAAAGTGACAGTTTTGTACGTGTCAAAATGATCTACTTTACGAAAAATGTAACCAGTTGCGAAAAGAAAACAAATAAAAATAAAGACTTGTTTGTTTTATAATCAGTAGTAATACTATAAGTACTTCAAAATAATCAGGTTATACATCCATAACTTGTTGCATACTTATAAAGAGTGTCAGTTTGACAGTTTAAAACTGACACGGTTTGTAATTATGCAGGAAGTTTAAGATGTATAACCGTATTTATTTTGAAGTACGTATTGTATTTGATACGATTATTTTTTGAGTAAATTAAGTAAATATCAACAATTTATTAATTTAAATACATATTGGTACAATGAAAATTACAATTATTAATTATTGATAAACGTCAAAATTTGACAGTCCTGTTAGTTAGTGTATTGTTGTCGATGTGGTTACTACGGAAATGAAATTATTGTAAATATTTTTGATTGGTGGAGCTACTCTATGTATAATCAGGTATTATCGAAATTATACGAGGTAACTTAACTAAATTGAACGTTATAATTGGTTAAAAGTTATACGAAAAAAATAATCAATATTATATACATTATTATTGAAAGATTATATCAAAGAGCAGGTTAACTTATAAAAATAGAATTTTGTTAAACTTACATTCTAGTAATAATAATATTGTTTTGGCCCTTATTTTCCAGTCTAAATCAACACAAAATAATTACTACACATTACATGACAAAATAACCCACTCTTTTTAAAACTAAATAACTTTAATAAGCAATATATATAAACACTACAAGTCGTTGAGAATAAATAATTAATATGATGTTCTTATTTGTTAATTAAATTAAACATATGCAACTATGTAACAATAAAAGAAAGTAATATTGGTTGCCTAGAAGTCAGTATTATTTTATCAAAACACAATTTTATAAATAATATAGTCAAAATTAGAAAACAAATTGCATGTTACGCGTTACATAAAATAAGGCATTTTATAACTGGTTGCATAAATAGCCTTTGTTTTACGGAATAATATATTTATTTGTTTAATATTTATTTTTGGAATATTTTGTTTAGTTATTCTGTTTATGTATGTTTAAATAAAAATAAGGTAAATTTTGCAGTACCTAGAAGGAATTAGGGGACAACATCTGAACTATGGTGGGCACCTGACCCCTCCTGCCTCTCACTCTGGGTACGTCCTTCGACTCCAAAACATTATTGTAGTGTCCTCCCCCAAGAAGTATTTTCTGGCTGAGCCACTGAATATGTTTGAAAAATAATACAGGGTTGACAAGTAGTTAATTTTTTTTGTAAAATTAGAAAATTCAGATTCTAAATACAATTAGCTATCATTAGTTTAATTAACAAGTGCTTTTTGGGTCAAACTTTTTTCTCCGCCTCCGAAAATATGAACGAGGTTATCATTCGTTTCGGAATAGCGTGTAGATGATTTTTGAAAAAATTAAAGAGCCGCTTGCAAAAATTGCAAAAGTTATAAAAAATTAACTGAATAAAAAAATTGGGTTAGGTTTATTGAAAATATCTCAAAAAACTATTTGACATTTTCCAAATTTGAAAAAACATTCAAAAAGAGGAGGAAATTTCCCCCAAAAAAAGTCCTATCACCCGGATCTGTAGGACCAATATTTATAATCTTCCCAGATGGTTGAAAATACGGCCGAAAACAAAGACTCTGGTTTCCGTAAGCTTCGTCCACTGTGGACCTTTAATAAATGAACAAATATTATTAAACTTATTAAATATGAAAATTACGAATTTAAAAAATTCTAGCATCTACTGGATAGATAAATAAACAATAATCCGCGGTCAAAAATAATTTTATCGCGATTTTTCTATTAATTACGCATTAGTTAATCAACAATTTTTTTAAGTGCGATAATTGTTAAATAAGAAATCTGAGATTTTTTTCTTTTTTTCGAGCAATTTTTGAACGGTCTCAGAAGAGATTCCCATTGGAAAAATTAAAAAAATTGTTATTTTTCACTTTCTTATTAACAATTTAGTAAGGTTAACAATTAAAAAGCTTGATTAATCATTGAAAAAAACATATTTTTTTTATATTTTTTTTTTCTCTCCTGGGCTCGTCTGACTATGTGTCTCCGAATGACACTGAAGCCTATTGGCTTATTGTGTTTTACCCCATGTTAGTTCATAGCATCCACTCTATCACCTTTGTACCTTGTACAAGTTTGTACAGATCCTTGGGTGAGTGGGTTCTATACTTTGTTGGATCAACCTGGGGTTGTCCAAAAAGAGCCTGTCTTTTGCGATCTAGAGCTTCGCATTCGCACAGTATGTGTTTGGCCGTTTCTGGTTTCTTGTGACATAGTCGGCACATGAGTTCCCCATTGTACATGCCAATTTTGTTCAAGTGTCCCTTTACTGGGGCGTGCCCAGTCATGAACCCTGTTATCACTTTCAACTGGTTCCTATTCATTAAGAGTAGTTTTCCAGTTCTTTTGGGACATGGTCTGCCTATGAAGGCTTTTCCATGTGCCTGTTTTGGGGTGCTTCCCCAATAGTTGATATGTTGTTCCCGAATCCAGTCATTTATAAAACCCCGGACTGTACTTTTTGGTACTCCTGGGTTTGTGTCTGGTTCCGGTGTTTCTTCTGACCCTCTTTTTGCAAGTTCGTCAGCCTTTTCGTTGCCTTCGATCCCTTTGTGACCTGGCACCCAAAATAGTTTTACCCTATTACGGTCTGCCAGTGTTCTTAGTTCTTCGATGCATTCCCATACCAGCCTCGACGTAACTTTCTGACTCGATATGGCCTTAAGTGCCGCTTGGCTGTCTGACATTATTTGAATATGCTGATTTTCGACAGCTCTTTCATTGTTCGTTTTTGTACATTGCAAAATTGCGTATACCTCGGCCTGAAATGCCGAGGAATGTATTCTTATAGCATAGCTATGGTTAGTATCAGGGTTTTTGGAGAATACTCCTGTCCCAGTGCCTTCCGCAGTCTTAGACCCGTCTGTATACCAGGTTTGTTCCTGTCGTTGGGCATTGGGCTCCCTTATGGTGATCTCCGCTTTTTCCTGTATTAAAACCTCAAAGGGAGTATTAAAAGAGTACCTCTTGGTTAAGTGGTCTGATCTCATGTCTAGCACGTCTCCTGTCACTAACCTTGAGATACTCATGTGACCTGGCCTAATGTCAAGATTTCCCAGTGTATTCCCTAATAGGGGCGTTTGATTTGAAACTCGATCGAGCGAGCGTCGAGGAGACCGAGAAGTGATGACGTCACAATAGAGCATTGAATCAAATCAAATAAAACAGAGTAAAAAACATAACCTCGCTTTTCTGTGATTCTTGTTTCTGGTTTGTATGTTAAAATAGTGAGCAAAAAGTAAAGAAAATGGAAAAACTTTTAATAATAAGGGGTAATGGCCCTGATGTGCAGCATTTACCACAAATGCCCGCTTCGCTCTTATACTCCATGACTGTGATTACTGGTGATTAGATCTGGACAGAAAAAATGTATTTTCCAAACACACATTTTGTGTTTTTTTATGATGAATAATTTTAGCTAGACAAAAGCGTCTAAGTAATTTGTTGACTTCTTATCTGGTCTTTAATTTTGAGATTTAAATTTGTAAGTTAATTAAAAAGAGATAGGTAGAGACAAAGACAAATTTCTCCCTCTTCTCGATCTTTCTGCTCTGAGAACATCGAGCTCGCTCTATGTTCTCGCTCCAAAGCGAAACAAACACTTTAGGGATCTCTCGGAGTGTCAATTCAAACACTTTTGATGCGCTCGGAGATCTCCGATGATCAAATCAAACGCACCAAATCTGTAAGCACCTAATCTTGCCTCCCCTTGTATCACATAGTGAAGAGGTGGGAGTCCTATTAGTGCTTCCATTGCAGCAGTGGGGGTTGTTTTCATTGCCCCCGTTATTCCGAGGCAGGCAAGTCTTTGTACCTTGCTAAGCCTCGTTATTACTTTCCTTTGCTGTGTCTTTGGCCACCACACCAAAGCTGCGTATGTTATTATGGGTCTCACCACCATGTTATAAATCCAATATACCATGTCTGGTTTTAACCCCCATTTTTTCCAAAGGATCGCCTTGCCATCATTAATGAGATTTCCGCTCTCCTTGTGGTTCTTTCTAGATGCTGGTTCCAGGTAAGTCTCTAGTCAATCATAACCCCAAGATATTTTACCTCCCCCTTAAGCTGGATGCTTGCACCTCTTAGGTTTAGAGGCCCTAGTCCCTCCAATTTCCTCCTGCGGGTGAATGCAATTATGTCAGATTTGTTTGGGCTAATGTTTAGTCCTTCCGCCTCTGTCCATTTTGTTACTATATTTAGAGCCTCTTGCATTCGATCTCTTACTATAGTGTTGTATTTTCCCTGTGCCATGATCACTAGATCATCGGCATATCCCAGGGTTCTATGTCCCTTATCTTTGAGAGCCCTAAGCAGCCCGTCCACTACAAGGTTCCACAGGAGTGGAGACAGCACTCCACCCTGTGGATATCCTCTCGCTACCCGTGCCGCTGTTGTCTCTCCCATAAGGGTTGTGTGTATAGTTCTCTCCCTTAACATAGAGTCGATCCAGAATTTATTTATATTACTATTGATGCGTTTTTTTTTGTCATCAGAAACCACATGAAAATGATTTTTTTTAAATTTTTATTTCCTATTGTTTAAAAAATTGTTATAAACAAACGCGTTGTTTATAAGATAATATTATATTTATTATTAACAATTTTTTTTTACCACATGTAATTATTATTAAGGAACCATTTTTTTTTAATAATTTATCTTGCTCTTTGATAACTAAAAAAAATTGTTTTTATTTAAATTTTCATTATTCATTTAATAAATAATTTGTTATAAACAATTAAATTTTTTTTACTATATTTTTTTTATTTTTCTACATGATGAAACAAAAACAACCATGCATTAATTTTTGTTTATTTATATTTTTTCAAGTTTTATAATTACCTTTAGCTGTAACTCTACCATTCTCACCTGGTTTTTCGTTTTTAAAATTAACTAATTAAGATACGATGAAAAAAGACTTATTTATTATTTAATAGTTAAAGAACAAATTAAGCCCAAAATGTAATTGTTTATAACAAGTTGTTTATTAAATAAATAATGAAAATTAAAATAAAAACAAATTTTTTTATCAAATAGCAAGATAAATTATTATTTAAAAAAATGGTTCCTTAATAATAATTACAAGTGGTAAAAAAAATTGTTAATTAACAAATCCGTTTTTAAACAATAAAATTTTTTTTTAAAGAACGATTATTTTTTTTAATCATAATTTACATCAAAGATTATTTTTCGAAAAAAAAAAGTTATAAACAACGCATTTGTTTATAATAATTTTTTAAATAATAGAAAAACATTTTTAAAAATCATTTTCATGTGGCTTCTGATGATAAAAAACGGATCAATAGTAATATAAATTTTTTTTTCAATTATTAATCAAGTTTTTTAATTTTTAACCTCAGTAAATTGTTAATAATAAAGTGAAAAAAATAATTTTTTAATTTTTAAAAAATCAAACCCAATTTTTTTTTTTTCAGTTAAAAGGAGGTCCTTTCGCCACACCTCTCGCCTCAAATGTTAAAAAAAAGTTATTAGATTATGACTAAAATTAATTTTTTTCTAATAGTTGAAGTCCCTATTTATATAATACTGAACTTTTAACTATACCTTACCTTGCAAATTTTTGAGAATTTTTTTTTTTTAATGTGAGTATTTGTACAGTGCCTAATGAGAAAGTAAGTCCTCAACAACAATTCTCGAATTATACTATTATTTATTGATTAGATGGAGTAGAAAAAAACTAAAAATAAGGTTTTTGAAATATTTAGATTTTTTTTTATACAATAAAATATATAGTAAACCGTGGAACTTATTGAGAAATTAATATTAAAAAATCACAAAAAATTTTCAAGTAACCTAGTTGAAAATTTTTTGTGATTTTTTAATAATAATTTCTCAATAAATTCCACGGTAACCTATATATTTTATTGTAAAAAACAAAACCTAAATATTTCAAAAACCTTATTTTTAGTTTTTTTCTACTCCATCTAATCAATAAATAATAGTAAAATTAATTATAATTCAAAAATTGTTGTTGAAGTCTTACTTTCTCATAAGACACTGTACAAACACACACATTTTTAAAAAAAAATTCTCAAAAATTTGCACGGTAAGGTATAGTTAAAAGTTCACTATTAGATAAATAAGGACATCTACTATTAGAAAAAAATTAATTTTAGTCATAATCTAATATTTTTTATTTAACATTGGTGGCGAAAGGACCTCCTTAATTGTTTATAACTTTTCCAATTTTTGCAAGCGGCTCTTAAATTTTTTTCAAAAATCGTCTACACGCTATTCCGAAATGAATGATACCTACCTCGTTCATATTTTTCGGAGGCGGAGAAAAAAGTTTGACCCAACAAGCACTTGTTAACTAAACTACAAAATTTAGAAAAGTTTTAGCAATGCTTTAAAAATTATATAAATTACAGAAATATAAGACAGCAAGGCTAAGAAATAGTGATGATAGAAATGGTTCAAATTATAGAGAAAGAATAATAATTCATATTTAAACAATCTACAAATTGTACAAATCTTAATATAAAAGTAGCCGCCGTCCGCCATCTATTGTTGGTTTTCAATACTTCAGCGAAAAGTTTATTGACATCATTCTCGTTCTATTTTATTCATTTTCCATGCATTTTATACTTTAATTTTTACTACTAATAATTATACTTTAAAATTATTATTCAACTTAAAATTATGTTTGTAATATAAATGTGTAAATTTGCATTATTAGTTTTTACTTACAAAAATAAGTGAGGTTAAAATATTATTAACAACACTTCGCCACTACGCGTAACTGACACCTAACTGGAGAATTCTAATCAAAATACTTGATTGTTAATAATTTTATCTATGGTATATAGTTATCTAATCTACTGTTTGAATCATTTGGATTAATTTAATCAATGTGGAACAGAAGAACGAAACCCCGACGTAAGATGGCGCTAGTGTTAAGTGTTGAGTTCTTTTTAGAAATCCCATATCAAGTAGATTCTTACAAAAAAGGTAAATACATTTTAACTCTTCGAAATAAAAATTTATAAAAATATAGGTATACAGGGTGTACCAATAAAAACTATCAGGCCGGATATTTTAGTAAGTAATAGAGATATTTTAATTCTGTAAAAGCCAGTTCACAGGGCACTAAGAAAGCTTCAGTTTTAGATAAACATTGATTTTAAATAGGTAGATAGATAGGTCAATATGTAGATGGCGCTAGGCTCAATAATTTTCTTTCTTGTGTGTAGCGCATCTAGTAAAAAATGTACTTTTAAGCAGATTTTGTTCTATGGACTAATTCGATAAATCTAGCCATTTTTGATATACAGAGTGGCTTACTCAAAACAGTTTCATCCTGTTTTTCAGCATTAATCAATGGATTTTAAGAAAATGCTAAAACAGGTCGATTTTTATTCCAAATTAAAAACAATTTTACAATACAGACATCTGTCATGTGTCAACCCCCTCCCTTTCACTTCTCCAACACCTTAATTTTAAATAGGTAATGTATCATGTATGGTACATTATTGAAATGGTAATTTAATGGGGGATTTAGAAATATTTCTGTACATTGCTTTACTTAAATTTTATCGCTCTCTAACGGGATAAAAAATACTATTTATTATAGAGTGTGACACTACAATGTGTAGTACATCATTAAAAAGGTAATTTTATGGGGAATTTTTGTACCACCCTCTATCAGGATAAAAAAACTGAACGTATTATAAAGTGTGACACCTTATTTGAAAGCAAATTTATTTACTAATTCAATGCACCACATAACATTAATTAAATATCCTCCATATTGCACTTAAAATAGTTTGAAAATTAATCATTCATTATTTTAAACATTATTGCTAAATTTATTTTGTTGCAAGTGCAATATGGAAATATTTATATTAAGGTTATGTGGTGCATTAAATTAGTAATTAAATTAGCTTTCAAATAAAGTGTCACACTTTGTAATACGTTACAGGTTTTTTTATTCCGATAGAGGGCGCTAAAATTAAAAGTATCGCAATAAACGGTCATATTTCTAAATTTTCCATAAAATTACCTTTTTAATGATGTGCTATACATGGTACATTCCTTATTTAAAATTAAGGGGTTGGAGAGGTGGAAGGGAGGGGGTTGACACGGGACAGATGTCTGTATAGTAAAAATGTGTTTAATTTGAAATAAAAATCGAGCTGTTTGAGCATTTTCTAAAAATCCAATGATTGATACCTAAAAACAGGATGAAACTGTTTTGAGTGACTCACTCTATGTATTAAAAATGGCTAGATTTATCGAATTAGTTTATAAAACAAAATATGCATTAAAATGCATTTTTTATAAGATGTGCTATATAAGAAAGTTCCTCCCATCGAAAAAAATATATTGAGCGCAGCGCCATTTACTTATTGACCTATTTAAAATTAATTTATATCTAAAACTGAAACTCTTCTAGCGTTCTATGAACTGGCTTTTACAGAATTAAAATATCTCCATTACTTACCAAAATAACCGGCCTGGGAGTTTTTATTGGTACACCCTGTATACAGTTGGCGAAACCTAAATGTTAACACCAAAATTTAATGATGTGATGCAAACTTTGCATCATAGTCGTTTCTAATTCACGGAGAGGACTTTTGGAAAAGACGTTCCAATTTTTCAAGAGCGGAAGGCTACGAGGTTACCTTCCTGGAAAATCAACCGAAGAGAATTATGTAGTTAGGGAGTTAGGTACTACCATTTATACAATGGTACTACCAATAGTAAGCGCTTTTGCGTCACGGTTTGGGCGTGGATAGGCATTATCGGTCCTAGAATGTGCTGGCTAATTGATGGGCGATTAATAGACGTGGATTACATTAACATCTTAGACAACGCGATGTCATTAGTAAAAGATTTTCCTGGTAATTTTACCTTTTAACATGCAAAAAATCAGTTTGCTATAGCCGTAAATATTTATATTAATTGTTTTTTACTTTCCTGTCTGTACACAGATAATGATAGTACCTATAGGAATTATGTATTTTTTCGACCTCGAGTTTTTGATGGATTTTTACGTTTTGGGGTCTCCTGAATCTGTTGTGATTATTTTCGGGATGGGTGTGCATGCGCGTGTGTGTACGTGCGCCGGTTAGGGTGCGTGTGATTGTGCGTTAGTGTGTGTGTGTGTGTGCGGGTTAGGGTGCGTGTGATTGTGCGTTTGTGTGTGTTTGTCTGTATGTGTCTGTAAACTCGATAACTCATTAACGGACACAGAAAAATACACCAAATTTTAAACTTAAGCTTTATTCCAGCCTGCGGTGAATTGATTAAATTTTGGGCAGAGTGGGAACATCTAGGGGGAAGAAATTATTTTAAATAAAATGTACTTCTAATAATATTCTCTATAATTTTTGTCTTATACAAAATTGTTCTAAAATAGTCCGTATTCGAGAAGTTTAACAAAAAGTGAAAAATTCTAATTTTTAAGAAAATTGTTCAAATAAAAGTTTTTTGCGATATCATACTCTATAATTTTTATTTTATATATATTTCTCTAAAATGAACTGTATTGGAAAAATTTGAGGAAATATATCAAATTTAAATTTTTCAGTTTTTTCCTTGGCAATGAATATTTACTGGAGTGATACAATAGATTTTACAAAATTACCGGAAAAAGCTTGTAATAACAAGACAGGAAAGTTATGTATTGGACAGATCATATTTTTACTACAGGATAATTCTTCAGTTCATATTCGCTCCGTGCGCGACAGCAGCGCCAATTCGTTTTGGTACTAATGGGCTATTTCTGCGTATACTGACAAATACAATTTTTATTAGAATTCGTAATTAAAAAGTATATATGTTAGTTTTAATAAAAGTATATGGATTTGTAAAATAAGTAAAACATTAATTTATTATTGTTATATATTTTTATCGCCTAAATTAAAGAAAATTATGTATAATCAATAACATTCAATAATAAAATATAGGTAGGCAACACTATTTACTGGAAAATGTATGAGAAGTTGCCTAAGTCTAATAAGTTGTCATTGAAGAATTAGCTTATTCTGTCAGAATAAAAAAATACCATTTAATAATAGCGTGAAGTTAAAATGTATAAAAAAGGATCGTTATTTATATTTTTATTTTTGTTCGGAAGAAAATATAGAATGAATGATTAAATATGGTTTCCCATCAGTAAGTCACAAAATTGCATTCGAGCTACATATAATAATCAAAGGCAGAAATCTTGAAATCTAGTCCTTGCTGAATAAACATTTAAGAAGAAAGGGATATTAAAGAACATCGTAACATGATAATGTATTGTTTATTTAAAACCTTTCAAGTTTCTGATATCTACTATTTCCAGCATTACTGTTATTATTACAAAAATAAAGGTAATTTTTCTTCTTATTGTATTATTGTACACCTATCCATTTATTTCTTTGATTTAATTTCCACTTTGCTACTGAAATTTTTTATATAAGTTTCACTGCTTTTTTTTGCTAGTATTTGTACAATTTTCAACACAGCAACTCCGGTTGCTTATTGTATTGTTTTTACCTACTTTTCTGAAAAAAAGTAAAATGTATACGTGTATTTGATATGCCAAAATTACAAAATATCGCCCTAAAATGCACGAATTATCCGCAGCTAGCGCTAGTATCGCTTTTGCTTCCCTTTCCATGACTTCGCACGGAGCGAATAGCTCGAATAGAAAGCGAGGTGATCAACAACCATAACATAAATGTTTTGCCACAGCCAGCAAAAAGTGCTGACTTGAACCCTATTTAAAATTTATGGGACTTCATAGTCAAAAAGATATATCAAAGAGACTTTAGGTCGGCAAACCGCAATCAACTATATATAATAATAATAATACTCTCCCTAATTCACCCCCTTAGAAATGAATTTAAACCCCAAGAGCTGAGCTTATCTGAGGAAAGGGACGGCTATTATTATTTGTCGTAGCGCTCCGGGGCGACTTAAAGATGATTGATGGTTCCATTTGACTTACAGGTGAGGAAAACCCGGAAAACCTCACCCACCATATGAAGTTATTAAAAATACTTGGGAAGAGCTCGTAGATTCCTACATACGACATTTAATTTTGTGAATGCCAAAAAGATTGGAAAGTATTTTGATAGCCAATGTTTCTGCAATAAAATATTATTAACACTATTATTGTTATAGCTGTTAAATTTCGATGGGAGCATTTTCTTCACTTTCATTATAGAGAATTTTCCTGTATTGAAGATATGAATAAACGTTAAAAATTATGCCAGTGATTTAATTATCTTAACCATTAAAAGTAGCTAACAATAGTATACTTTTTCGTTTTGTAGTACATATGTGCGTAAATTACCTAATTTTTTTCAATTCTGTATTGGTCGCTAAAGTTTGCGCTACCCTTATAAAACAAAGCTTACTTTTGTGAGGAACTAAAAGTTTCTCGCCGCCGCTCCCATTCTGAATTCTGATTATAAAGATACAACCTTGAGGAGCGCCAAACATCAAATAATCAGGCACCGTTGCCGAATATTTTTTCCCTGAGTTAAATACATTTTTATAAAATTTTATGATTTCTTCTACATTCAACACTACGATCTTTTAATCTCTGTAAAATAATGAATTCATAGGATATGTTCTTTCGTATGATGCACAGAACACTCACTTTCTGTTATACCTAGTTTAAGTTGACGACAAAATCCTTGTACCTTAAGGCTGTATGTCACGATACTAAATTAAGTACTAAATTTAGCACTAAATTAAGTTATTAATTTAGTACTAAATTTAGAACTAAAAATTTTTTTTTCCGTTTGCAACGATACCAATTTTTAGTACTAAATTTACTATAGGCGCACGCGCATTGACGTATTAATACGTAAAATTAACAGAGAAATGAAATATTATGTGTAAAACAGACAAGTAAATGGTGTTTTTATTATCAATTTGACACTAGTTGACTTGACAACAACCAAATACAGCATAAAAACCACGAAAAAAACACAATAAAACCTACAAAATCAAACAAGCGAACTTTATTCAAGGCGATAATGTAAAATTGTCGCTAATTAAAAATAAAAGGGTACAGAAAATACCGTCGTGTCAACTTTTTCTATGAAAAACTTCTGCGCAACATTTCGGCGCACTTTTAGTACTTAATTAATGACTTTTTTTAGCACTAAATTTAGTACTAAATTTGCTGTTTGCAACGTGAATTTTTTTAGTACTTAAAAAATGCATTAATTTAGTTCTAAACTTAGTACTTAATTTAGTATCGTGACATACAGCCTTTAGCATCGGTAAAGGGGAAAGGAAGGTTCTGACTTATAATGACAATAATAAAAAGAACGTACAACCCCAGTATATATACCAATCAGTATTGGCACTCTGAGGCGGCACGTTTGATCTTTAAAAGTAGAAATTTTAGTTGACACTTGACGTTTTCGGGATATGAAAAGTTTTCTTTACACGGACTTGGTATACATGGTTAGTTGAATTTTTGTTCTGCTGCTTTTCAAATTTGTGTGTATGAGGGAGATGTGAGATACCTTAATAGACAACGGTTGAACAACTTAATTACTTTGAAGAAGAAAATAGATTAGATATCAGGGCAGTCTTCGCAAATGTAAGAAGGACAGAACCGTTTTAAATTTTTTTATATATGTGAAATATTACTTTTTGGTGAAAAGTTTAATTACTTTTAGTTCAAAATATAACGTTAGTTTGTCAAGGGAAATATATAACACACAAGGTTAGAGTAACAAAATAGAGGTATTGCTTTATTTTTTAACTCTAATCTAAAACTTTTCTTGTATATTGTAAAAATTTATTCTATACGTTATTTAGGTACTGCAAAATCTATAGGAAAGTATGTAGTTTTAAATTTAAAAATTTGTAACGGAGACATATTTAGTGTAGTTTTTTTACAAATATATACTCCGTGACTTGTTTTTGTGAATGAGTTCAAGTATGGCAGACTAAAATCGTTATTTTTTATTATGAATTAATTTGAATTTATTTTAAAATGGGAACTATATGTATATGGTTTTCGCAGTTTTTACACTTGTGATAAAAATATCAAAGTTATGTATATTGGCCATTTACTACACACAGCAAATTCATAGACACAATACATATTACTATTTGACATTCTTGTAAAACCACTAATTTAAAATTGACTTTAAACTAAGTGACTACACAAAGAATTGTTTGAAAGCAGCCATAAGGTATAATTTATTTATTGGATACTATAAAAAAATTAATAGTAGTTACATGTAGAGTTAAGTAACAAGAAATTTAAGACCAAAAACAAAACAAACCTTTATATCTAGTGAACTTAATTTAGTACAGTCCTCAACTTTCTTAGGCTAACATTAAAGATATCTATTTGGATCTCGCTAAGAAACTCATTGGTAACAGCCATCATCTTGTTAAAAAGAGATATACTACTTGGATCTAAATCAAATAATTTATTGTTACTTGGGTTTCTTAGATTAATCTTTGCCGCATTAACATTTATATAGTCAATCAATTCACAATCTTTGTACTTAAAATAGAGTACAAAATATATCACAGCCTGTTGCTTTCTTCTTTGTAAAAGAGATTTAATCTTAAAACTATTGAGCATAGTTTTATACGAGATCTTAGGTATAAGGGTACAAGTATTTTTTATGACATAAAGGTACCGTAAAAATATTTTTTGTACTTTTTCAATATGATCAATTTGTGTGGCTTCCAAGGGCATCCATATTTGTGAAACATACTCAAGATGGAGTCTTACTAAGGCATTATATACTCTGATTTCGGTGGTAATCCTAAATTTGTATTTCTTATTTAAAAACCTAATGCTTTTATTGCTTTTTTAGTTATGTGTAAAAAATGGTTATTGAATTTCAAATTAGACTGAAAGACTACTCCCAAATCCTTTACCTCATATTAATGATTTAATGTGACATCACAGGTTTTATTCCTAATGTAAAACATTAAGAGGCTATGGATCCTTACAACTTAAAATATGCATACGTTTGTAAGTGTTAAATAGACGGATAAAAAGTGTTGATTTTTATTTACAACTATAATAAGAACCCATTAAAAAGATTAAGAGCAATAGAACATTTCAACAAATTTCTATAGGTACACATATTTTTGATACCTGATAATCAATAAATAATATATTTTTTGGAGTAGCAACAGGTTTATTAATACACAACTATTATTTTGTTACAAATACTTATAATATTTATAATTAACATAATAGTTGATATAAGTCCTTTAAAAATAATATATTTTGATTTAATTGTTGAATTTATACATGAGCAATTTTCCTTGTAGCGTTGTTTACATTTTGCAGAGAAATATTGTATTCTGCTTTTAGCTGATAAATCATGTACATGTAAATGGGTTGAATGTAGACAATGTTAATGTTTTTGCTACTATTGCTGGCTAGAAATGGACACCAACAGAAAAAAAGGAAGCACAAAGCACTAGATGTTTTTATCACTTATACACGTACAATTTACAACCATTCAAGTAACTAGCATGTTGGAAATACTTCACGAAAACATATTAAACATAAATCAGTCGAAGGCAATGTATTTTCTTTTTATAACACACCTTTTTAGCTTGATTACTTTTAGTACTCTATTTATTCCAATGTCCTCAAATAAAACGAGCAATAATAAGGATAAAACACACACTGAAGTGTATTTGGGGTATTTTTTATCTAAATCCACTATCAAAATAACAAATTTTCCGTTTTTAAGCTGTGAATGTATTACAAAAACTACTGAAAACTACTTCGATAAAATGTAAACAAAAGTTTATATTTGTGTACGAAATATGGGTTGCCTGCTCATGGTAGCGAGTTTTTAACCGGATTTATGACAAGTGATAGGTTATATCCCGAAAACGTCAGCGCAGTAAAAGCTGCGCGTCTTTTTCCCGCCCAGGGAGTGTCATGGGCCTGGTACAACTTAGCTTAGTCGATAAGTTAGCTCAGATTAGTCGTAAAAAGAAAACGACTATTGTCAAAAAAGAATAAAAAGTCGATATCTCCTAGATACGATACTTGAAACGTATACCTAGTTCTTGTTGGTAGAGATGGTAACATCTCGAACAATTTCGGTAAATGCAATACACGTTAAACAACAGTACTTTTAATGTGTAACTTTTATTTTCATAATGTTGATATGTATTTATTTATATCTATTTATTGGGAAAACAATACCTATTTTTCCTCGGACCTTATATCTTTAGCTATATCTGTCGTACTGAGTTACATCGAACTTTAGCTTCCCTGGCTGTATACCCAACACTCATAATCTAATAATTTGGTAAACTTTTAGTTGCTTATTAATCCATAATCATGCGTGGTACTAATCATGCGTAGTACATTAATGCTGTAAAGATCTAGTGTCATATTTTATTAATTCGTAATATGATCTATTCAACAGAACTTTTGATATCGGGACTATGGCTAATCACAACAATTAATGTACTCAGGATATTGCTAAACAAGTTTCGAGCATCAGCCTATATGTGATTATCGATAGCAGTGGCGCTGTTGCATAAATGCCGTAGAGCTGCAGAACTGCCAAAAAATGCAAGTATCTCCTCTACATTTCACAGAAATTATTTTAGACATACGTATTTTAATATACGTAAAATTGATTTTATGGGTAATCTCATTAATTTTAATTATAAATAGTAAATAGTGTGTGTGCACTGCACCGTTTCGGCCGCCTGCGCTCATCGTCTCCTTTAGTTGTTCTAGTAGTCTTGATAGGCACATGACTGTCAAAAAAATAAATTAACAAGTTTGAGAATAGCGAAACTTTCTTGGCGAGAGTATTTTGATCAAAAATAAAAAAAGCCTATTGAAAAATTTTAAATTGTTCAGTATATCTTTTTTATTTTTGATCAAAATAATGTTGACAAGAAAATTTTGCTGTTCGCAAACTTGTTAACTAATCTTTTTGACAGGCATATAACTATGAAGACTACTAGAACAACTGAAGGAGACGTTAAGCGGGCGACACTATTTACTATTTAATAATTAAAACTAAATTAAAATTTATATTATCCATTAAATCTATTTTACGCATAGTTTAGAATGTCTAAAATAATTTCTGTAAAATGTAGTTGAGATACTTACATTGTTTTGGCTGTTCTGCAGTATTTATGCACCAGCCACCACTGATCGATGCCGAACCACTTATTTTTACCTACACTATTACCATAGATATATAACCAAGACATATATGATTATTAACAAAATTTCTGCGGATGATCCTCGGCAGAAATGCTATATTTGGATAAAACATTGATGCCAAGTTTGCGATGTTTTTAACTATAGTAATGTAATAACGTTTGCTTACAATATGAAGACTAGAGGCTTGCAATGCTGTTAAGTCTTTAAATTAAAAAAAAAAAAAAAAAATTACGTCTAAGAAGGCTCGACCATTATTGTAGTATTTGTAAGTAGGGTCGTAGATTTGTTTCATTCATAAAATTTTTTCGATACAGTACTAGTCGGAGCCAGTGAATTTTTTTCGTACTTATTTTCCCGGTCGGTGTATATTTAAATAATATTTTCCCAGTGAACTGTATATTTAAAATGGTACGCCATTCTCTATTAACAAAAGTAAGCCAAATTGAATTTGCACATTAGATCACAACGATACAGGTGAGATTGCACACAAAGTGCATTTGGGGGCCTTTTTTGGCCATTTCATATATTTATCATGAGAAATTAATATTTTTGAAACTCAACAAGAAGAAAATCCAATTAACTCTTCCGTTATATTTTCCTAAAGGTGTGTCCTTACCACTAAGTAATACATTTCACATATTTTACCATGTACGGGAATGTCAAAAAATAGAAATTAGGGCAGTTACTTATTTTTAAAAATATGGAAACATTTTGTATGATTAGAGCCACCTATCTCAAAAAACAAAATTGTTATGCAATAAGTATCGACAGATTTTATTATTTCTTACTCTAAGAATAATACACGTTTGTTTTAAAAGTCATTTGTGATAGATAAACCAATTTATAAATTTGGTAAAATTTACCTTCAGATAGTCTGGAGGCTTTTTCCAAGAAAGATCTAATGGAGAGTTGTTAAGCCTGGTGCAGCGGTCTGCTGCGTGTCTATAAGCTGGTTTCGGTCGTAAATTGCAATAAAATCTATTTAACAATATGACTTTTTATATTTTTTATTTGACAAGTTTACAGTATTTTTTCTCTTGCTATATACAGCATGTTTTAACATAAGAAAACGAGAAAATATACAAAATAACTAAAACTAATCAATAACATTCTCCGGCCCCAAAATGAGGAATTCATTTTTGTTAAACATCTAACACGCATAATTTTGAAACAGGTCGTCTAAAGGTTCCATTAATATAGTCTTAACGTCAGCAACTCTAACTCTGGCGTCCTTTCCGGGGAAAACAGCCGTGACTATTCTTTTAGCCACGTAATGCTTGGCGACTAATCGTCCACAATAATAACCACATCATTGACTTCAATGTTTTTTTCTCTTAATGCCACTTGGATAGCAAACGAAGAGTGGGTAAATACTCATTTATCCATCGTTTCCAAAATTTGTTGGCAAGGTCTTGAATATACATCCATTGTTTTCGCGACCTGAAGTTTTCCATGATAAAATTTTTAAGGAGATGTATTTGACTGGCATTATACTTCGGCTCCAAAAGGAAATGATTTGGAGTGATGGCTTCTTCGTCTTGGTAATCTAAGGTAATATCAGTCAGCGGTCTAGAATTTATTGTGTTCTCAACTTCCAACATCAAGGTATGCAAAACTTCTTCATGAAGAACTTGTTCTTTTAATATAGTTTTGAGAGTTGACTTAACGGATTGTATCATCCGCTCCCAAACTCCACCCACATAACTTGCTGTTGGTGGATTGAAATTCCACTTGATACCTTTAACTGAAAGGTTAACAGATATTTTTTGTTGATCAAATTCTTTTAGAGCTAGCTGCAGTTCCTTATCAGCTCCTCTGAAATTAGTACCATTATCACTAAAAAGCTCTAACGGGTGGTAAACAAAACTCCATCGCGTTTTTCTCGTCGTCTTCCAATTTTTACCAAATAGGGTCCAAAATAATCCACGCCACAAAATGTAAATGGTTTTATGTAAGGAGTGGTTCTTTGAGTTGGCAAATTTCCCATAGAAGGAATTTCTGGAATTGACTTTAATTTTTTACAGAACTGACAGTCTTTAGAAATCTTTTTTACCAAACTATTTAGTCTCAGTATCCAATATAACTGTCTAATTTCATTAATTTGTATTTTACGACCCTGATGCTTAAATTTTTTGTAATAAAAATCAACAAGTAGTTCAGTAAAGCGATTTTTTGAAGGAAGTATAACAGGATTATTTTAAAATCCGGGAAGATTCGCATCAATTCGACTTCTTAGTCTTATTATCTCAAATTCGTCCAAGTAAGGATTTAATTTAAAAAGTTTGCTGTTTCTACCTACAGAACCATTAGTTTTTAATGACTGAATTTCATCATAAAATGATATTGACTGCAAAATTTTCCGCCATACTTGTTCTGCAATATGCAATTCCTCCACAGTTAAGTTCTGTGTGTGGAAGTGATCTTTGCGACATCGATTAATAAATCTGAAAACCCAAGCAGATGACCTTAATAACCGTTGCCATGATGAAAATTTATCACAATCAGGTAAAACTACGGAAAGTGTAGTAACATTTTTAGTTATTCCTACAAATGTTTGTTTTATCTCTGGCAGGTCTTTCAGACACTCAATGAAACCTTGAGGCCAATGCTCATATTATTTCAGAAGAAAATTTGGCCCTGAAAGCCATTTTGAGTTTTTATTAGGTTGATCTCTGGTGGTACAATCTGTAGGATTAAATGCAGTTGGTACCCACTTCCACATGTCTCTGTCAGTAAGGTCTAAAATCTTTTGTATTCTGTTGCCAACGAATTTGTTTAAATTTAATTTTGTGAGACATAATCCATGAAATGACAATCGTAGAGTCTATCCAGAAGAATGTATTATTGATTTTTATCTCTAGACATCGTTGAATGCGATCTGCAAGTTTACTACTTAGGAGGGCTGCTTCTAACTCTAACCTGGGTATCGTTATTTCTTTAAAAGGGACAACCTTATACTTTGACGACAAAAATGCTACTTCTACACCTCGTTCACTTTCTATTCTTAAGTAAAATACACAAGCATAGGCTTTAGTACTAGCATCAGAAAAAGCATTCAATTGTATAGAGGTATAGCGTGGTATTTGAATGATAGTTATGAGTTATAACTCTTGGAGCCATTGTTGCCATTTGTAATTTAAATTAGGTGAGATTTGGCTATCCCACCCAGTCTTTTCTCGCCATATGTCTTGCAAAATAATTCGACCTCTAACTTTAATATTGTTTAAAAACCCTAAAGGATCAAAAACACTTATAACTACTTTTAAAACTTTTCGCTTTGTAGGAATAAAATTTGAATTTAAACTGTTTCTGGTATTTTTTCCAAATTTAATTTAAATCTAAATACATCATTTTCTGGGTCCCACTGAATCCCCAAAACTCTTTCTGTTGGCAATTTGGAATCTGAATTAAAGTCCTTAAAGTTTTTGAATCTCATATCTGTTGGCAAGTCAGTAAGTACTTTTTTAGAATTTGAAACCCAATTTCTAATATGAAACCCACCCTGACTATGTATGTGAATGACGTCAAAAATTAGTTTTATCTTCTTAATTACAAGAATCTAAGTAATTATCGACATAATGCTTATTTAGAATACCATGAGATGCTTCTGAAAATGCTAATTGAAATTCAGAAGCATTCTAATTTTTAACATATTGGGCTAATGTTGGCGAGCATGTAGCTCCAAATGTCATGACCTGCATTTCATATATGCATGGTTCTCTAAATCTCTCCCGCCCTCGCCATAGGATGCGTTGGGCATTTTGGTCATCTTTGATAATTTTGACTTGATAGAACATCTCTGCTATGTCTCTACAAAACGCTATCTTCCGCTGTCTGAAAGTCCAAAGTACTTTGACTAGAGGTGTCAGTAAGTCAGGACCTGATAAAAGCATGTCATTAAGGCTAATTCCATGCGATTTGGCTGCGGCGTCGAAAACCATTCTCAGCTTTCCTGGCTTATTGATATTAAAAACCGCAAAGAGAGGAAAATACCACGTCTTTGGAGACTCTAAAAACAACTCCTCCTTTCCAACCTGCCTAAGGTAACCTTTTTGAGATGTAATCGTCAATTTTTTTACAATAAGCATCACAAAATTCTGTATTTTTCCATAATAGACCAATCTCAAAACGATTGCCAGTTCTATTAGTTGTCGTTTCCATAATTGACATGGCATATTTATCTTCAGCAGATAACATTTTATCGTTTTCAGGAAAGTCGTAATCATACAATTTAAAGGAATCTTGAACTAAAGAAAAAAGTAAATCATCCGAAATTTTTTTCTCACAAATGTGAAATGCAAAGTTTTAGTCAACTTTTCCTTTAAAAGTATAACCATTAAAATAACCCAGCCTAGTTTTGTTAACGTAGCTTTAGGATCATATCGATTATTTTCAATAAAATTTCGAGGTATAGTTAAGTCATAATTGCCTGTTCCTATTAATAATGTTGGTCGTACATTTTTGAAGGACTTTATTGGGACATTATTTAATTACGGCCACTGCCGTTTAATTAAATCCATATCTACAGATTGTAATGGTAAATTTAAATTGTCTACTGTACTAATATTTTTATATTGTAGTCCTTTGCATCTGGTAAGGTACCTTCAATTGAAGGTTTAACTTTTCTAGAATTATTAACTTTCTTTGTATAATTATTAGTCCATTGTAAACAAAGTCCAATTTCATCAGCAACAATTTTTTCTAATAAAGTTATAGTTGAACCTTCATCCAATAAAGCATAAATTAGCCTACTTCCTGTAGGACCCTGCACATAAACTGGAATGGTTCTAAGGAGAATTGCAGAATTTTTAAGCTGGTGAGTTTGAACTGGTTCCTGATTATTTAAAGTGGTATTTTCTGTTAGTCTTTCGGGTTGTTTAGGCAGTAAATTATGATGCTTAAACTGACAGTTGTTAATACCACACAATTTTTTGACAAAACATGTATTTAAACGGTGGTTTGATTTGAAACAAGCAATATATAATTTATTTTTTGTTATGCATTCTCAACGGTCGTCAATAAACTTTTGACATTTATCCAAATTATTCATTTTTTCACTGCAGCAGGGACATTTTTCGTTTGAAGTTTTTCTAGTTACTAACATACTTTTTGTTCGTTTATGAGTCTGTAAACGATCGTTTTTGTTACTTGATGACCAAAGGGGATATAACAGATTATTTGCTTTACCTATTTTCTTTAACCACTCTAAAGTCTATCAAGGATATTTCTTTTAGTGAAGCTGCATGAAGTGACCATTAAAATTTAAGATTAGTAGTTAAATTGGATACAATTTCGTCAAGAAGCACGGGATTTTTAAAATATACATCATTATTCAAATGTTTGATAGTTGTGACAAGATTACATATATTATTTGAAAATTTAACAATTGTATCGGGTTTGTAGTCTTTTAAAGGAGGTGTAATTTTAATTTGACCGATCAAAAATTTTATTATGTAATCCGGACGCCCATAATTACTTTCTAATGTATCAATTATTTCAGGTACATTTAAATGAGAAATAAATAACATCTTAACTGCCTCTCTAGCTTCGCCCTTTAGACATTTTCGAAGTCTAGCTAAATTTTCACTATCCGAGTAATTACATAGTTTGGTTGTTTCATTATATTCAGTAATAAATAGTAACCAATCAGAAGGATCGCCATTAAAAAATGGTAACTTACGATCAATGACTTGCCTTCTTAACATGCAAACATTTAAATCTTCATTTGAAGTAGAAAGATTATTTCTTACTTCCTTTACGTCTATATCTTCAACACAATCATTTTGAAATAGCTTTGTCATAGAATTTATTAATTCAATTCACTATATTTGAGACTCACTGTATTTGATCTAAATTGTCAAGTTGTTATTTTAGTCAGTTAGTTGTCAGGTTGATTTATTCAATAGTTTATGTTAATTAATATTAATATTAATGCTGTAAAGCCTTAATAAAGGTAAATCATTCACTTCGTTTAATCTTTACAAAAATTTACAGCATTAATATACAATGGATTGCATTTTACGTCCTCAAAGATTTGACCTCAATCCAGATAACGCAAATGCTTCTCAAGAATGAAATCACTGGTTTAAAACCTTTCGTAACTTTATTTTTTCATCAGATATAGAAGATACAGATATACTAAAGGTACTAACGAACTTTATATCTCCATCTGTTTACGAATATGTAAGTGAATGCGGAACTTACAGTGATGCAATTAGCGTTTTAAAGAACATTTATATAAAACCAGTAAATTAAGTTTTTGCTCGACATAAACTTAAGACCCGGCACCAGGAATCTGGAAAAACGATTGACAGGTATCTCGAATCTCTCAAACGCCTAGCTAAAGACTGTAACTTTAAAGCTGTTACTGCAGAAATTAACAGAGATGAAAGTATTCGTGATACATTCATAGATGGTCTGCAATCATCATATATTCGACAGAGATTACTTGAAAATCAGACTTTAAGTTTAGATGACGCCTTCAAACAAGCAATATCTTTTGAAGTTGCATCAATCTCAAGAATATTTAACTCCCTCAATCAATGCGGTGGCTAGTAAAAATTCACCTTCTACTTCAATTACATCAAACGACCAAGCTGACAAAATATCCACATCTGATTCTGTTGATTATAAAACAACGGTAGCTGCTATTAGTACTATAAGCTATTGCTTTTGCGGGTTAAGAAAGCACTACAGAACTTAATGTCCTGCTAGAGATGCAATTTGTAGATCATGTGGTACTAAAGGACACTGGCAAAAGGTCTCTAAGAAAAACAATAGGACTGGAAAATCAAATCTGTCCAATCATTATTCTAATTGTACAGCTTCCATGCCGACTTGTTTGAAAAATGCAATTGTTTCTGTTTCTATAAATGGTTCTATGGCTTTTAGACTGATAAATACAGGAAACTAAGCTAGTTTTATTAGTGAAAGTACAGTTCACAAACTCAATATTCCTATATTTCCGAGTAAAAGCGAGAAAGTATCTATGGCTTCTACTTCTCTTTATTCTTCAATTAAGGGACGATCCAAAACAAACCTTCATCTATAAGGTCATGACTACAAAGATCTCATAGTTAGTATTCTTCCAAGTCTCTGTTCAGATATTATTGTTATGTTATGTTGATAATGGGGTGTTAATACACGGCCACCTAAAAGAGCTATTGTGTCCCCTTCTGTTGCCACTGCACTAAGGAAATGTCTCAATGCCTATAGCGACCCCTCCAATCCTATTTTCTCAAGGAAGTGTAGGATTTGAAGTGGCTTCAAGTTAGGTAAGTCTCCCTCTTCTATTTGATATCCTCCTAGATATAGTGCCCTTGGATTCTGGAGTGCTACACATTCAGTTAGGATGTGAATGGAGGTTTCGTCCTCCTCCTCACAGAATCTGCACTCACTATCCTCTACTACTCTCAGTTTACTTAGGTGTCCTTTTAGTCGGCAGTGCCCGGTAAGGATCCCTGTTACAATACGTAGCCTGTTCTTGCTCAGGCAGATGCAGGCTTCCGATCTTTTTTGGTTATATTCACCCAGAAGTATCTTGGCCTGTCTCAGCCCCAAGAGATTGTTCCAATTATCGGTTCTTCTACTACCCAATTCTTTTTTAATCTCTTCTAATATTATGTTACTGCTGATACCGCAGAACGGCTCAGGTCCTACAAAGGGTGTTTGAGCCCCTTTCCTTGCAAGACTATCTGCAATCTCGTTACCCTGTACCCCGTTATGTCCCGGGACCCAAGTGAGAGTAACTCTATTTTTCTCGCCTAGCTCATTCAATTGTTCTAGGCATCTCCATACCATTTTTGAGCTGATTACGTAAGAACTCAGCGCTTTGATGGCTGCTTGACTATCGGACATGATGATAATCTCTTGTCTATGATAGTTTCTCTCGATGTTAAACTGGATACACTTCTCGATGGCGTGAATTTCCGCCTGGAAGATGCTTGGGTATTTTCCCAAGCTTTCGGAGTGATTGGTTCTCGGCCCATACACTCCTATTCCAGTTCCTTCTATGGTTTTGGAACCAGATATTATTGTTGGACATGATATATTAAAACGACATTCTTGTGTACAAGTACAATTCGGTAGAGAAGAAGCACCTCTTAATATATGCAATGTTGCAGTAGCTAATCTAGAGCCAGCACAACTTTTCACAAATCTGTCACCTAACTGTCGTCCAATTTCTACTAAATCTCGTAGACATACCGTTTCTGATACAAAATTTATTGAATCTGAGATCCAACAATTACTAAAAGAAGGAATAATAGAAGAAAGTATTTCACCTTGGCGAGCGCAAGTATTGGTAGTATCATCAGAAAATCATCGTCGTAGAATGGTTGTTGATTACTCTCGAACAATGTATCGATATACAGATTAAGAGCGTTCCCGTTACCTCGAATTGACGACATTGTCAATGAAGTTGCCTCTTATCGGGTATACAGTTTTGTTGATCTCCGAAATGCATACTATCAGATCAGTGAAAAAGACAAATCTTATACAGCGTTTGAAGCTTGTGGTAAGCTATACCAATTCATAAGAATTCCGTTTGGAGTAAGAAATGGCGTTCCTGCATTTCAACGTGCTATGAATAGTATAATTTCGGCTGAAGATCTAGATTGTGTTCAGGTTTACTTAGATGATATAACAATTTGTGGAAATAATCAAGATGAGCATGACAACATTTAAAAAAATTTATGGATGCTGTAACAAAATACAATTTAACTCTCAATATGCAAAAAAGTTCATTTTCAATGAGAAAAATTCTTGTTCTAGGGTATATAATTAGTCATAAATCTATAAAACCGGATCCTGAGCGTCTTCAACCTATTCGTAATTGGTTGATCCCTAATGATACTGCTTTACTTCGAAGAGCTCTTCGCATGTTTTTACATTATGCTCAATTTATTCCCCAATTTTCTACTAAAATACAGCATCTAACTAGAAGTTCGTTCCCTCTACACTGTGAATCAATAAAAGTATTCGAGGAATTAAAACTAGACATTCAAAATGCTGTAGTTTTTAACACACCTACGTAGGTTACACGAAGTTCTATATCACCCTGGACAGACAAGAATGTACCATTGGGTAAGAAGTAAGAACTTACCTTTTTCCTTGGAAGATATACGAAATATAATATCAAGTTGCCATGTGTGTAATATGATAAAACCTCGATTTCATAAACATGATGGTCATCTTATCAAAGCAACTCAACCTTTTGAGAGAATTAATATGGATTTCAAAGAGCCATTGCCTTCATCATCAAGAAATCGTTATTTACTTATTTTAGTTGACGAATTTTCACGATTTCCATTCACTTTCCCATGCCAAGATATGTCTGCTAGCACTGTCATTACAAAACTTAAAGACATTTTTACATTGTTCGGAACACCTGCTTATCTACACTCTGATCGAGGTTCAAGTTTCATGTCTCGTGAACTTAAATCATTTCTTTGTGATCTTGGTGTTGCTACAAGTAGAAGCACAGCGTATAATCCACAAGGTAATGGTCAAATTAAACGATATGTTGGAATCATTTGGAAGACCATCGAATTAGCACTTAAGAGTCACCAACTTGACATTACTAAATGGGAAATAGTTTATCAAGAAGCTCTACATTCTATCCGTTCATTATTATGTACATCGACAAACGCAACACCAAATAAAAGAATGTTTAATTTCTCCAGAAGATCTAGCAATGGTGTAACAATACCTTCTTGGCTAATGAATGCTGGGCCTGTTTTAATGAAGCGACCAGTTCGTCAGTCAAAGTACGAACCTCTGGTTGAAGAAGTGTTACTATTGGAAGGTAATCCTAAATATTCATACGTTAGGTTACCTGATGGAAGAGAAACAACTGTCTCTACAAGACATCTTGCACCAATAGAGAATGCATTTGAAGAACCATTGCAAACAAATGAAAGCCCTAAAACATTAGAAACACATTTTATCACTCAGAATACTTTAGAAACTAATTCTCCCACTCCTAATCAAATTACTACTCATACTCAAACTGTTACTCCAACTCAAACTATCAATCCAATTCAAACTGCCACTCCGACTAAAACCATAGATCACATGACGGATGTTTCCGTTTCTACCCCAATGCATGAAGCTCAGCAATCTGCAAGACGAACTATGCGTGAACGACGTCCTCCGTCTTATTTAAAAGACTACGTTACTTAGATATTTTACACTAGTTAGTTCACATTATCCAGCAGGGAAGAATGTCATAGAATTTATTAATTCAATTCACCATATTTGACCTAAATTGTCAAGTTGTTATTTCAGTCAGTTAGTTGTCAGGTTGATTTATTCAATAGTTTCTGCTAATTAATATTAATGCAGTAAAGCCTTAATAAAGGTAAATCGTTCACTTCGTTTAATCTTTACAACAATCTTACTCCCTTTTTCTACCTTTCCCGATAGACAACGTCGATCTTCTTGCTCTTTATCTTTACATTTCTCTAACCAGTCTGTAACTTTTTGTTTCTTGCTAATAAAGCTGCACAAATCTTCTTCATCTATACTATTTATACTTGCTGCTTCATCTAATTTTAATTTATCTATAGCTAGCTGATCTAGAATTATCTGTTTTTCTATTTCCATTTCCATTATTTTTCGTTATGCATCTAACTCTAGTTCCATTCTAGAGACCATACTTCGTCTGCTTCTGGCTGTAGTTCTAGATTTTGTCTTTGTTTCTTCGCCATTTCCATGACCATTATGTTGGTCTTTTTCACATGTTAGCGCATTTTGTTCGTTTTGTCCAATTGTCTCCAAATCACCTTCAGTTTGGGCTTTTGCGCGTCGTCTGGTATTGTATACCTTCCTAACTGCTCCTAGCGATTTTTGGCTGGCCATAACGTTGACTTATAGATCTATTGCCGTCTTAAGACTCGAAGGACAAAATGCAGCGGTCTGCTGCGTGTCTATAAACTGGTTTCGATCATAAATTGCAATAAAATCTATTTAACAATATGACTTTTTATATTTTTTATTTGAAGTTGATAGTACTTTTTCTCTTGCTATATACAGCATGTTTTAACATAATAAAACGTGAAAATATACAAAATAACTAAAACTAATCAATAACACCTGATAAAAACAATAGATCTCTTTACACACACCTATCAACTGGGAGCATAAAAATGTTAAAGTGATGAGGCCTAAAGCCTTGATTATCGGCATTAATTTCATTAGGGTAATAATACATTTACATTTAAATAAAACGCGATAAGATAAATTACCTGTAGTTTTATTAGAAAAGTAGTAACATTAAGATTTTCCATAAAAACGACCCCATCTCAAGAAACTTATTTTCAGTGATTTAGGTTATCGATTCGGGTTTTATTTTTGTTTTAATAAATTGAAAGTATTCTTTACGTTTTTTTTACATTTTTACTGTCATTTACAGAAAATAGCTAGGTATGTATTTTTTTTAAATAACTTGACAATTTATGAAAAAAGGGAGTAAAAGTGAAATGGCCAGCGGTCAGCAGGTCAATACAATGTAGCATAACATATCTAAAATACCTACATCTTTTAATCATAAGGGCACAAAAACCATTTTAATATATACTTTAGAATAAAGTAATATTAACTTATTAAAGAGACGAGGTTTTAAAGTAATAGCTGGCACAGCATGTTTTTTTAACGTTTCCTAGTTCCCGCTATAATGAAGTCACTTTCTATGAAATGTGCACAATAAACGACATTTTTATGGCAGTCAGCATTTCAGTCTTAGGATCTCTTCCTAAAGCTCTCATCCAAGCTGCATACCTATTAAAAGTTATTTAAAAAAAAAACGTGATATAAAACTGTATACTTAGTTTTCGGTTCTGGGGGCCCCAAAAGAGGCACTCAGATAACTAAAACCCAACAGTCGCACCCCGAACCAGGACGTATTGCTATCTTAAGTAAAAAATAACTAGTCATCCTTACCTGAAAAATGGAGGCGTCTGACTTTTACACCACAAAACTAGACACTTTTTCCCATTGTTGCAAGAACCCGATGACGATTAGGTAGATACCTACCAGCAGCAGGTACTTAATGGTTATGGAGCTTATTTTAATATAAAAAGAACGAAGCACTAATCAAAAAGCAGCAATAAAATATAAGTAGATAATTTATGGTTCCGAAAGTGAATTTTGTCAAAAACAACAAAAACTATAAATTAAATCAAAAACCAGACATAAGAAAATAATTCTCGCTCCCTACTTTAAAAGGTTGGATAGAAAAAAATGGCTCACCAAAATTGGTAGAGGGTTCAATATTTCTTGTAGGTGGGCACTCATCGTCGAATCAGCATAAAGAAAAGTTTAAAAAAATAAGTCAAGTTTTTGAGAGACATGTACTACTTGTAATGCCTATAGCGCCTCAGTCTCAATGTCGCGCTTTCGTGAATTCGTTGGACACGTATCATAGCACAATTTAATAATAAATCCAGCCATAAGAAAATAAATCACAAATCTGCACGTCGGCTGTAGGACTATTACTGTTGTGTGTATCCAGTCAAAAATAAATAAATAAAATGTTGCGGGGCGGGAAATTCAAACATGGATTCAGAAATAGTTTCTCTATACAAATTTTAGAGGAGGAACAAAAATTATTGTTTCACTATATATTAAAAAATGTAAAAGCTTTTAATAACAAAATTTTTTATCATACAAATAATTAATTTCAATGCAGGAACTTTCAATCATAGTTTAATATACGCAGTCAACTTTTTTACTACGGTTTTTTTACTTTTGTAAATTTCGCTAAAATAATCATTTTGTGACAAATTACAAAGAAATGAATTCACAATTGTTATTTAATTAAAAAATATTACAAAACCAAGAAAAATTGAAAAAATAGTTTATATATAGATATATATATATATATATATATATATATATATATATATATATATATATATATATATATATATATATTTAAAAAAAAAAAAAATGTAACAAATATTTTATATGATTGTTTAATTTAATAGAAACCACAGAAACAAAACAAACAAATACACACACACACACACACACACACACACACACACACACACACACACACACACAGATGTATAAGGCCTGAGTCGGGTAAGTTCCCATACTGTAAACTGGATCGAAATCTGCTAGACCCATCCCGTCCACTTCCCCTGCTAACTTCTCTTAAGGTCGATCAAGATAAAAAGATGTGTATGCCATGCCTTTTAAAAGAGCTTGAACGATGATATACTATCATCATTTAAACAGGACGTTGCTGAAGGCTTGCCCATGTCATGTCGTCTGTTGTGCATCTTGTGCGTGTGCATTCTGTTGTGTCCCAGTCTTGTGAAAGTGCTCATAGGTTCTAATTTGGTGACTATGTGGACCTTCTCCAAATTAATTTTGTCATTAACTTGTCAGTTGAAAGTAAGGAAAAATAAAGAACTTAAATTTCAAAACAATTAATCGGCTTTAATTTCAAATTGAATTGATGAATTATATTACAATAAAAAGAAAATAAAATTGATTGATTGCAACAAATTTTACGGTTTACGTTATTTGACTGATAATGAGTTTAAAATTAAAATTGACTAGTATGACTATGACTCAAAAATTGTGTGTGTGGTCCTGGCCGACACTTATCTTGTGTTTCCGGATTTCAACGGTTGAACTGGTCCGTGTCGCTGTCTTAATGGTAGCTTAGCCTACGATGACTTCCTAATATTCTGCAGTAACTCAGCATGTAACTCAGCTTACAATGACTTTAGACATTCTGCAGTTCTAGATGTAACTCAGCTTACAATGACTTTAGACATTCTGCAGTTCTTAGTTATAAAGGCCAATTACTTAGTCGTTACAGAGCCAGTTCCTTATATTGGCCAGTTCCTTAATTTTAAGAAAGAAAAAACGTGTCAGTTACAACAAAAAAAAACATATCTTTCCATTGCTTCAAAAAAAAAGAAACAAAACATGTGGTCAGCCATAAAAGCTTACTATTTAAATTAAACATTTTTAAATTGAACATTTCAAGTTAACAACAATACTAGAGTTTTGCAATAGTATTTAAATTAAAATACATGAAGAATGGAAAGATTTTTTAAATAACTGAGAAAAAAAAAATATAAAATTAATGGCAGCCATTTTGTACACTACATGTGGTTCTCATATTACGCGAAAATCTCGAAAATAAATAAGTCACAAATAATTTCACCGGATATACACATAATAAAATTAATTTCTATCATTAATTATATATATAAAAAAAAAGATTCTGTTACCTTAGTTTATTCGGACACACTTAAACAAAGCACTAAAACCAACCGGTTTATTTCGCTGCTAGATTGAAAAAGAATTTCAGAAACGACCGAATGTGAAACGTGAGTATTCCACATCCATAGGTAAGCCAAGCGTGCGCACAACCTCTGACAATAATTATTGATTTTTAGAGAAGGAGCATCATTGGTTGAGCCATCGAATGTCTCAGACAGAGACAAATTCCCGTTTTAACCAAAGAGGTTAGAAAGGGTAGAGGTAACATAGGAAGCATTTGTCGCTGCGCAAATTTTGCCAAAACCGAAAAACTGGGTGGAAGGAGTAGGGAGGTGTTCTGGGCCGGACTTAAATATTTGTATTGTAGTACCTAATTTTGGTGGGTAACTAAAAGATGAAAAATTATGAGACGTTTTTTTGACTTTATTTGTTAGCACGATTCATGTATGATGAGTGCAATAACACTTTATCAATATATAACTAGCTAAGGGCCGATTCCACCGTTGTTTCAAACGAAGTTTAAATTATTAAACGAAGATTAAAATGACATTGTTAATGTAAAAATGTCATTTTAAACTTCATTTAGTAATTTAAACTTCGTTTTTGTTAATATAAAAATGTCATTTTAATCTTCGTTTAGTATTTTAAACTTCGTTTAACAAAACGCGCGGTGAAATCGACCCTAAATAAAAGTTTATAAAATTATTGCAACAAGATAGCCAAAGTACTTTTTGCTCGAATTACACACAAGATTTTTTGTACGATCACACCAAAATAAAATAAATAATTAAATTTTATTAGAAATGGGTTACCTTTTCGTTCGTTATAATATTTTAAGTTTATTTTACAGGCCTACTCTTCGAAGAGAAAAAAATGTTTTGGTACTTATATGCCGGTAATTATTTATGATTTAATTATTTACCGAAAATACCGTTCAATGAATTAAAATATTAGGAAGTCAATTAATAGTTATTTATGTAACCAGTTACGAAATGCCTTATTTTGTGTAGCGAGTAAATATTTGCGGAACGAGCGGAGCGAGGTTCCGAAAAATGAACGAGTTACACAAAATGGCATTTCGTAACGTATTTACATACAAGATTTTTTCTAATTTTGACTTGAATATTTATAAAATTGTGTTGAAAAATGACTCACCATAATTCTTTTGTAGGTACTTCCAATCAAATATTTTAGAAAATTGTTGTATTTGATTACCCTACGACGTTTTTTTTTTCAATAGTAATAATAAAAATAAGGGACATGTGCAGTGTTGCCGATCTAATTTTTGACATTACCAGCGAGAAATTTGAAAAAAAAACATTTTTACCCTTTATCCTTAGGAGTACGTCAAAATTTTACCCCCAACATTTCTAAGTCGTTTTCAATAACGGTGTTATTTTAAAAATAAAACGCAATTTACAGCTTTTCTTTTTTGTTTTCTTTTTGTTGTTAAATGTAATGTCATATTTTCAAATGTGAAATGTCACTATTCATTGCCTTTTTTTCGATATTTGGTTTTTTTCGATTTTTCGTTTTTTGGATATTTGGATTTTTCGATTTTTAGATTACTCGATTTCTCGATTTCACGATTTTTCGATTTTTCGATTTTTCGATTTTTCGATTTTTCGATTTTTCGATTTTTCGATTTTTCGATTTTTCGATTTTTCGATTTTTCAACTTAAAAACCAAAAAAGAGGCAGTTTTATTTATTTTCATTTCGTAACTGGTGACATAATCAACTTTTCGTAGTCAGTTGCATAATGTTCTACTTTATGCAACTGGTTGCATAAAGTAGATCGTTTTGACACTTGCTGCGATTACAAAATATATTACTTTATATGTCAAAAATGCAGAATGTAAATTAAATGGATAGATCCCTTATTATTATAGAGCAGTGTTTCTCAAACTTTTTTGGCGACGGTACCTTTTTGAATAGCGAAATATTTAACGGAGCCCTAAACACATAAAACACATAATTTAAAAAATGTATTTCAAATGTTTCTTTATTTTGACTCTCATTTTGACTTTCAATAGGTAAACATGATAAAAAAATCGGCTTTATATTATGCTCCGATTTTACATATTCAATTTTATAATTGTAATTTGACAATATTACTGCCCATCTACGTAGTCTGTTGGCTGAAAATTGAGGTATACATTTAGCTGGGTTAAAAATAGTTACCAGAGGTAAGTGATCTGTAACTAGGATAAAGAAATGTCCATATAAATATTCATTAAATTTATTTAAGCCAAAAATTATTGCAAGGGCCTCTTTTTCAATTTGGGAATATTTTTGTTCGGACTTTGATAAGGTACGCGAATCAGAAGCTATAAATTTCTCAATATTTTTTTCAAAAACATGACATATCATGGCCCTTATTCCCACATTTGATGCATCTACGAATAATTTAATCGGCAACTCAGGCTGAAAATGCACAAGATCATCATTTGTTGTTAATTTATTTTTGATTTATTCAAAAGATTCCTTGCAAGAATTATCCCAAATCCATTTCACCCATGAAAAATAAAATTAAAAAAAGTCCTAAAGCAAAATCATATCCTCCTTCCTCTTAGTGACTTAAAAAAATTATTTCTCAAAAAAAAGTCCTCAAGCCAGGTCCCTCCATTTTTTGGCGATAGAACTGTTTTTTTTTATTGTGATTATTTTCTTCGCGAAGCCCTCACACTTTGAGTAACACTGTTATAGAGAATTACTAAATAAATAGTTTTGAGAAAACTATTGAAACCAGTTGTCAAGTTTGAAACGAATAAATTGGCAATGAAATTGGTATTTTTGTATTTGATTGTATGTTTCTCTTTTCGCTTGCTAAAAAAAGATTCCCCATGAAACAAGAAATAATAAACAGTTTATAATAATAACCTTTATTTGCTACTTATAACATGTACCAATGACCAAGTCCGATTCTGTTTATTTTCAAATCAACAAATATGGACGTCGACAGAATCCTTAAAAATTAAATATCTCACCGAAATAAATGTAAGTTTCATTTATCTCAGTCACATTTCGCAGGTTTATTATAAATAAAGCTTTTTACAACACATCTTGGCATTTTCAACGTTAATTTCCAAAATTTTAGTCACTAAAATACCAAATTAATTCTCGTTGACACATTAAATTTTGATGGACAACGCTCTGACATGTGATGTTCTCAACTGCGATTGGTGGGTGTGAATAATTTCGAAATGGGATTATGCGCAGTGTCTTATGTTCCATCTAAGGTTTGTATAATCTAAGGTTTTAACATAATATCTATATTTCCGAATACGAGGGGCGCTCAAAAAGTATTAGAATATATTGGAATATTTGAACTAATTAAATATTGTAATTATTAAAAGGGAGTGACGATTACAACGTAACAACACTTGTACTTAAAATCTGTGGTTGATCTCCATGGCATAACATATGTCACTTAACTTTTCGGAAAAAAGTCATATACGATTTGTTTTATTTTAAAACCAATTTATCTATGTGTCTGTGGAAAAACAAACGCAGGTATACGTTGTTGATTTATTTGACATTTCAGTTTTGTGTTTTGTTGACTCATGGCTTACAAATTGGAATTAAGACGAAGCATTTATAACTTAGTTGGCAAAATGCCGAAACAAAAAATTGTAAATATTTTTCGAAATGAAAATATTTCAGTGTCAACAATTTATCAAGCAATTCGTGAGTGTGAAGAAGGGAATATTGTGTTTCAATTTGCCAAAAAGTGGTCGACCACGGAAATTATCTGCAGTTCAAGCTAACAGATTGGCCCATCCACAAGAAAGTTGGATCGTCGTTTTGGCATATGTCGAATGACTGTTAGTTGCAAATTCAAAAGAAATGTCTTAAAATATAGAAAACGAAGAAAAAGCTCCAAGTATACCGTTAATCAGTTAGAAAGAATTCCTAGATGTTGTTGATCTTTACGAACTCGTCACTTCGCCAATAATAAAATTATAATTATGGACGATGAGAAATACTTCACATTTGCTAACCCGGAAATTTCTGGCAATAGTGGATTCTATACAGATAATTTTAATGTCTGTCCTGATAATGTGAAATTTAAAGCGAAGGCAAAGTTTGAGGATAAAATCATGGTGTGGTGTGCAATTTCAGAAGCAGGCGTTTCTAGACCGTATGTGGGTCTTGTTAGAGGTCAGGCGGTTGATGCTAATGTTTATACACAAAATTGTCTTCCAAAATTTCTGGATTTTATTAATTTATATCATGCTATCGACGAAATAATGTTTTGGCCTGACCTAGCTTCATGTCACTATACCCATGCAACAAGACAGTGGTTAGAGGCAAACCACATACCATTTGTGCCCCGTGAAGACAACCCTCCTAACGTACCCCAGGCTAGACCGATCAAGACTTTTTGGGCATTACTTACAAGAAAGATATACGACAATGAATGGGAAGCCCAAACTCAATATCAATTGAGGAGAAGAATCTATCAGAAGGTGCGCGAAGTAGACTTTGAAGCTTGCCAAGTGCTTATGAGGCAAGTCAGAACGAAACTGCGCCGCATAGAAGAACACGAACCACTATATCTGTATTAATTATAAGTTTTAAAGCTTACATTATTTTAGGTATTGTAGTGATAAATAGTTTAAATAAATAAAACTTTCTTAAACCACAGTATTGTGCATTAAATTTTTTTCCGAAAACTTTAGTGACATATGTTATTTCATTTTTGAGACCATATATGATGTAACTTGATTTTATGCATGCTCCTAAAAATTAACGGACACTTAGATTCTATGTCATAGTTCTTTCTAATATAACTATATTTTACTTGGAACACAGCATATTGGTGCGTAGGAACTTCAATTTCAATATTATGTTTTCTAAACAGAGATACTGTATATTTAAGTAAAAGGGGTGGGCAATATATTGAAAATTTTTTGTCCTCCAATCAATATGTAAGAATCCAATACTGACGATTCCAGAGCTTCATTGGTATCACAATCATTATTTAAACAACACTGTTAAATATTGCTATGGTTTGACTTCAATAATATTGTTTGCGAGTTT
>OV651815.1:30549169-30822811 GCA_927349885.1 Psylliodes chrysocephalus | reverse complement strand
AATGGCAACCCTAGTGTAACAGCAAGTGCCACAACAGTGCACTTGGCTTCAATAAAAAATAATTTTCTTTGTTTTGTGATTGCAATGTTTTAAAGTTTCTTATTAATATTTTTTCAGACAATTAGTATTTTTTACTTATTTTTAAGTAGTAATAGCAATGTTATATTATACCTATAAATAAAATTTATTTTTTAGCAAGAATTATTTTATTATCCTAAATTAAATTAACCAAAGAGGATTGGTGAGTTTATAAACTAACCGATGAGCTGGTTATTATGTATTACCTACTAGGAATATTAAGTTCACACTTTATCCAAATACTGTGGATAGTTTGTAAACTAGCCAAAAATACCGGTTAATTTGTGTAATTTTCTTGTGGTTTGTACTTTGGCGATAAATATTGTATAGGTTGTAAACTAGCTAGTTAGTATACAAACCAACAAATATTCATAGCTGTTTTAGTGGAAATATGATTTTCCATCAAAATAACAGGACATTTGGATAGTTTGCATGCTATCCAGCTAGTCTATAAACTAGCAAAGTAAACCCTTTAACCGTAACAGATATATTATTCTCATAGGTCAGTTTTAAGAATTGAATTATTTTATAAATAAATAAGATCTCTTAAAATAGTCTTTGTGATTAGTCAAAAAGTAAAAACGACTCACCTTGTTAAACAGAAGCTCGCGACTTATTCTTCTAAAATGATTGTTTAACAGCCAGTACAAGAATGGGTTCCAGAAGCTGTTGCTGAGCGCCAACCATGTCGCTAAAAAGTCGAGCGCAGCCGGGGCTCTAGATCCAGTGCAGGCCGCCACCACTTCTTGTATAGTCCACGGCGTTACTAAAACTATAAAACCTAGGGACATGGCGGCCATCGTCCTCGAGGCCGTCGTACTCAACCTGCGTTCTTGAGTTACTAACTGAAAAAAAAAGTGTATATTGTATAAATATTAATATTATGATTGTAAGTTTAGTTAGTAGTTAGTTAAAGCATTGTATAAGTAGTCCTAGTAGGTCAGCCCAATCCATTTATTTAATACCAAAAGGAGACCACCACCAGGTGGCCAGTCTAATTGAGTTTCTTTAAGCTAGAGACGGCTGGAGCTTTTGCTAGTTTAAAATAGATGGCAGAATAAACTTAATGAAAGTTGCCATTTTTATTCCACTCTGTATTGTTTTCATTGGATTTAAAAATATGTCAAAGTAAAGAAAACTTATTTTCGTAATATTGTTAAGAGTTATTGCTCCGCTGACCGCTGACAATAGCAAGAAATTTGTATAAATAGTCATTTTGGTTTAATCCTAGAAGACACAATTTTAAAGATCAAATTAAAAAAAAAAAATACCATTATTTTTTTATGTGCAAAGAGAATAAGTGGCACTAGCCCCGGGTTAGCATATTTTTTCGAAAAAATGGCCCGTTTCGTCAAAAAAAATTATAAAGTTCATTAATTTTTTTAAAAAAGGGCAACTTTGAATAGAGAATTAACACTATCAAACATGCATTATTCTTTAAACGATTAGGTACTATTAAGTTGTAGTAAATCATTTCCGTAACAAGATCAAAAAATAAATTTTAAACTTGGACGTAATATTATAAAAGAATAATTATTAAATCAGCAAATTAAATTCGGGTATAAAAATGATTGGAAAATATGACTACAATATCCTTTCTCAAGACGTTTCGTGTTCGTACCAAAGGATAGGCGATATTGTCTTCCTCGTCTACTCAGTATTAAAAATTGGACAGATATAGAATAAGGGGTAGGGGTACATATAGGATAGATCTAAAATTTAATAATGCTCGATGGTGCAAAGTGGGAATATTTATTACATGAGATAATTTTGTTTTAAGATTTTTCAATATTTATAAAAGTGTTTGATTAGAAAAAGTTAGGTTAAAGCACTATATTTATATAATGGGTATATATTTTCTAAATTATTTCATTGTCCCAAGAATATCAACTAAGCTACTAAAATAATAAAATCAATAAATCAGTCTTTTAAATAATGTATTTAACAAATGTTTCACAATATATTAATGTACATGTTTTCTGACTTATCTGTGAAAGAACCGTGGAGAAAATACTTAGTTTTCCTTACAAAGTTTTGTTGCTGTTGTAATGATATGATAATTTTTTGCAGAAAGATGTCTTCTTTTTACCTTAAAATAAATAAAGGAAGAAGATGACTTAATTTTTTTTTCTATACAAATATATAAAATATATTAAATTACATGTTTTAACGTATAATAGTATTTTGCAATTTTTACAATACTTACGGCTGTTTTTATTCGTAACTTATGCTATAAGTTCAAGAGAATGAAATTCAAAATTATTTCGGTCTGTACTGGTTGAAACTCAATAAGATCTTCTTATATAATTAATATTTAAAAAACTAACTGACTAAACAGAACCGCTGTGTTTTGTTACTCTCCGGCTTTGATTGATCCGGATTTTATGTTGCTGCCGTTAAATGAAGTAATCATATTTTGTTGTTGTCAACTTTGAGATATATTACATGATACGAGTTCGCGCATGACGTATTGTGGTGTGGAATATGGATGATTGGCCATGAGCTGACTAAAATTTATTTTCGCGCGCTATTTTCGATCACCACAATATGTCGCCGTGAGTAGTATCAATCGGCTTAATACAATGTTCTTTTTATAGTATCATGGATATATATTACAAGTTTTCTCTATTTCACTTCAACGATCTTATAAACAGACTGAGATGAGGTATGCGGATTCTTCTCAGTTAAAATCTTAAATTCAAGGTTATGAGTTTCTGCTTTTAAAATAACTGAATAATATAAAAGAACAACCAAACCAAGTTGCGTGATGTTTTATGAACCCTAACATCGGATATTTAAAAATATTTGAATTAAATCAGAGACAATAACAAACGAGGACAAAAAATGTATTCTGTTGTTCGATGAGAGCAATTAAGAAAACCATCGAATATAATAAAAAATTAGATGTCATTGAAGGGTTTGAATAATTCGAGAACAACAAAAGAAAGTCAATTTTTTCCGGACAAGCTTTAGTGTAATTTCCCAATGAAAAATTCCAGTAGCTTGTTTTCTAACCCAAAACGGCGACGATGCTTAATCCCTCGATTATTAAAGGTTTAACACAAATTCGAGACTCAGATTTGGAACCTATAGGGATAGTGTGTGATTTATCTACAGTTAACCAAAAAGTCTATAGATCTTTGGGCATTACTGTAGATAACCCTAAATTTGCCATAGGAGAAAACAATTACTTTGCATTTTTTATGTGGCTGACCTAGTAAAATGCGTTCCAAATATGTTTTTACAAGATTTTTTATCTTCAATGGCAAATTTATTAGATATACTGATGTTAAATAGGTTTACGAACTAGACCAACGTAGGAAATCTGGAAGAGGTTTATTAAAAATCACTTTAAAAAACCTTTTCTCAAATGCATTTGAAAAAATGAGCGTAAAGCTCGCTATTTAGTTATTTAGCCATTCTGTAGCTACAACCATTAAAACGGCAACAAGAACTGGAGAATTAGTTTCCATAACGGCTGAAAATACAGCCGATTTTATTAAAACAATGAACAACCTATGTGATGGCTTGCATATAGATCGAAACCTTGTAACCGATTGAATGATATAGAGATAAAGAGGTGATTTTAATGCAATTTTAATACAAGGATACAAACTTTTAAAGAATATAGCTGAACAAGCTGCCAAAGGTAAATTAACGAGACAGGATTTATTCGATGGTTTTCGTCTAACCATAAATGGCGTTAAAAAGTTTTATTCCTATATTATTACGCAAACTCAACTTAAATATGTATTAACAGAAAGACTAATTCAGGATCCATTAGAAAACCAATTTTCTGTCTATAGGCAGAAAGGGAGTTTTAATCGAAAACCTACTGTTAGGGGTTTCAAAGCAGCTTTTAAGCTAAATATCGTTCATAATTTCATGAGGCCCCCACTTTAAGCAAATTCGGGAATGAATCAGGACAAATACCAAAATCTCTTGGGGTATGGTAATGCTTTTAACGTTTTTAATAGAGCCTCATAATGATGAAGAATACAATAAGAGTTCTGGAATCGGTATTTCATTAGAGAAGACGCTTCTTGTAACATTAGAAGAATGTTCCACTATGTACTTTGCCGGATACTTTAAAATTTAAATGCGAGGAGTGTCAAAATTATTTTGAAGAAAAAGAAAATGTTTTGAATGATGAACACCAGTTACTCATTTTTTTATAAAACTTACAATCTAAACGAGCAATTTGGGCTTAAATATCCATTATCACTATTGGACCAATGTGCTAGAATATCCCTACAAACTATTACGCAAAACAAAGAAGAATATTGTACCAAAAAAGATTTTTATTACTTGCGAAAAATTATAATTGAAAAATAAAAACATTTTTAGCAGAATGGTGTAATTGTAATAGTAACTGTGTAAAACACAGACAGTATATGTTAGATTTATTAATTACAACTCAAATATTGTAAGAAGCGGTAAAGAAAACGAGGTAACTTCAAACCAGTAAAAAAAAATGTAGTTTGTCTATAGTGCAAAATACATAAATAAATTAATTCCTCATTTTTCTTATATTTTTAATGTACTTAATTATTATATCTAACAAAATCTCTAATAATAATACATTTATTATTTAATAATAAATAACCTCTGCACGTGTAGGTATTTCCCCCAAGGAAGCTAATAATTATTGTAAGAGGCTGGTACTTAGGTTATTAAAAAAATTTGTCTTATATTATTTTATATTACAAATTTTTTTTATCCAAACTACCTAACTACATTCTATTAAAAACTATAAGTATAATAATTTCGTAAATTACGGTCCTGGATAACAACCATTCATACGATTTTATTATTTCCATCATATTTATACGAAGATGAATGACAAAATTATCGATTTACATAAAGACAAAAATGTTAAATACTTACCGATGGCTTGAATTCACGCCAAATAT
The DNA here is from genome assembly GCA_927349885.1 of Psylliodes chrysocephalus. NCBI lineage: Eukaryota > Metazoa > Arthropoda > Insecta > Coleoptera > Chrysomelidae > Psylliodes > Psylliodes chrysocephalus. The sequence goes on along the minus strand of OV651815.1, from coordinate 30,817,820 downwards.
GAAATATGCGTAATACGGTAGACCACCAACTTAAAGTCCAGCTAAGCGACTTTAAATCGCAATTATAAAGCTGGTAAACTATTTTTCGATAGTTGCCAGTTTTGTTAAAATAGAGCGAAACAGAGACGATGTACGATCCAAAAAATTCGAAAAATGAAAACGTTGTACTGTTGAACAAACAATCCCAACTTCTTTTACCGGCATTTAGAAAACTATCTTCTGTTTACGACTTTTTTTGATTTGCGCTACTGCCCACTTGGAACCGCCGTGTGACAAGCATAATAAAATCAAACTTTTTCTTCACAAGCATTGACTTATTAGATATATTTATACAATGGTTAAAGTTGTAAACATGATGAAATAATTGACATAGTCATGTCATATAGTTTTAATTAACAGAGTAGTCAAACTAAACGTGGATAAAGTTGCTCCAGAAGCTACTGAAGTGGCATTCGACAGTGAACAAGTACCAATTGCTCTAATGTGATAAACAAAATGGATAACATGAAATAAAAAAATCAAGATTCAAGATTTGATAATAAAAATTTAAATAGAAAATAGAAGAAGTTATGGATAATAACACTGAAGAGGTTGAAAGTAAAAAGTTGGATAAAAGAAGAAATAGAAGAGATAGAAATAGAAATTTGAAAGAAAAGGAGAAAATAAAGAAAGACAAAGTAAAGAATATAGAAAAACATGGAAATAAGAATAAAGAAAATAAAAGAAAAATGAAAATTAAAGAACTAAAGAAGAAAGTGAAAAAGAAAATCAAATAAAAACCAAAGTGCAGAGGAAATTAAAATAAAAGAAAAGATAAAATAAAAATATATGGGATAAGGAGGAAAAAATATAAAGGTATAGAAAATAAAAATAAATCTATGCTAAAAGTAGAACAGATACAGTGGGGGATGAAAGAATAGAATAGTTAATAAAAATAAAAGTTAATAGTAAAATAAACCTAAACAGATACAGAAGGATGAAAAAATAATCAAACAATAAATAAAAATAAAATGAGAACAAAATTATAACAGATGCAAAGGAAAAGGGAACCAAATGGGTAGAGATAAATATTTCAAAATAATTAAGAATCGGCAAGAAAGTGTGTACTTTCTATAGAAGTAGGAGGAATATTATATTAAAATACAAGTTGTAGAAGGCTACATATTCCCGCATGAATTCGAAATTTGGTCACAGTATTATATTATAACTATCTACCCAATTTTCCAAAATCCTTATCATTGGGTAAATCATCTAATTCTGAGTAACAGCTTGTCTATCTAAACATGACGAGACGAAATTGAAATTGATGTGATACATTGTAATTTTATTTTTCTACTCCCTTACTAGTAAATTGCCCATTACCTGCTATTTGAATGTTAAGTAAATATGTCATTACAGTTACTAACACGTAATGACTAGCACGTAATAAAAAAAATTACGCTTTAGTTCCATGAAAATATAATGTATCACATACGCTTTGTAAGTCAATTGCCATTATTTTGACAGAATTAAATTAATAGTATAAGCTGTCAATGTAAATGTACAAATAATTTAAATAGAAAAGAGTAAAATGAATTCATCGGATAGTGAAGATGAATTTAGTAGCACACCACCCAATATTATTCAGTTAGCTGCGAACACTACCAATAACCTATTACCAGAAAAATCAAAACGAAGATATAAAAAGGTATATCAGCAATTTATGGATTGGCGTACAACAAATAATATAAAATCATTTTCTGAAAACGTACTCTTGGCTTATTTTGGAGAAATAGCTAAAAAATTTAAACCGTCCTCATTATGGGCAATATATTATGTTAAGAAGTGTTATAACTTTGAAAAATAATGTAAACATTAAAAATTATCCGAAATTGCGAGCTTACTTAAAGGGACAGTCAGAAGGTTTTCAAAATAAAAAAATTTAAATTTTACATGCTGATCAGATAAAACTTGGTTTAAATAAAGCTCCTGATGTACAATATTTATTAACAAAGGTATGTTATTTAATAGTACCTATAACATAAATATATACTTATATTACTTTTATTTTAAGGTTATTGCAATTGTTGGAATATGTGGAGCTTGTAGGAAACAAGAATTAAAAAATATTAAAATTAGTGATCGATGATTTAAGTACCATATTATTGGTTAAAGTCCCTGATACGAAAACCAAAGTATGTAGATCTTTCGTAATTTCCGGAAATTTTTATAAAATCTGCAAACAATATATAGAGATTCGGCAACAAATTAGCGATCCGCAAATAAACATTTTTTCCTTAACTATCAAAAAGGTAAATTTACGAAACAAGTGGTAGAATTAAATAAAATAGGTGGTGTTCCTAAACAAATAGCCGAATATTTAAAGTTACCAGATCCCAAAATGTATATAGGTCACTTTTTAAGACGAACTTCTGCCGCTCTTAGGTTGATGCCGGTGGTGATCTAATGGCGGATGGAAATCTTCAACAACAGCCGAAGGATATGTCGATGAGTCAATAAATAATAAGACGTCAACAGCCAATAGAATTATAAATTCAATTGAAAATAATCTACAAACCTTTACATATACTGAAAATACCAATGTCCAAGAAGAACACACCGTACAGTTTACGTCATCCCACCATTCACCGCGTAAGAGAATAGTTATAAATAATTGCCAAAATGTTACAATTAATTATTACAAATAAATGTTTAATTTAAATTGTTCCAGAATTTTGTGAAATAAAGTTACTTGTTATGCTTTTTATTTCTATAAATTAAAATAGTCGTAGAAAAAGTATAGTACACAACTAGAGTTGCTCATAAAATTACTGCGCTCGCCGCTACGCGGCTCGCGCGCAACTTTTTTACTCGCATGTAATAAGCTCCTTACAACTCTCGTTATGTAATATACTATTATTATGTATTTGTTTCAGTTTTTTTTATGACTATTTCTTGATTGAATTCTTAGGGATAGTACTGTTATTTCTTAAGAGGTAATAAAATGGTTCAAAAAACCTTTGACTTATACAGGTAGATTCAAATTATCGGACAAAAAATAAAATCGTCATTTATTTAAATTCATTAATTTTTTGTCCGATATTTAGAATTTCCCTGTAAATTTCCAAGGTTTGTTGGCACCATTTTAATTAGCACAAAACTGCCCAACTTTTGTCTAATTTAACTAACTTTCTATCTGTTACCGTTTAAGAAATAGCAATACTGTTCCTATGAAATAGTAGGGACCCTGTATATTGTTTTTTTGTGTACCTACTAAATTAGTGTATTGGTATAATATTCATATGCTTACTTTATTGCACCTCGTTAATGTATAATATATTCTCTCATAAGTGAGATAACGCTCTTATTTTATCTGAATTTTTTCAGATTAAAGAAAGCGAACTTTGCCTGTTGCTCTGCAGGATTCCTTCTATTTCTTACCTTTTAAGTAATTTATTATTTTAATTGATTCTACTGTAAAGGCCTGTATCATAATCGTTATTATTATTCTTATTATTATTATTAGAATTGATTTTGAGTGTCATTTCTTACTAGATATTTAATAGTTTCTATGAATATTTACAACTTTAGTTGTATAATATTTCGACGTTGTGAGAAATTTCCATCAGGATGATACGTGAGTATCGCTTGTTTTTCGAAATTCATAAAAGATACCAAAATACGCCTTGGGCTGTCGAGTGCGCTAAACGCAAGAGGAAGGGCAGTTTCATGAGTTTAAGCCTAGAGGGCAGTTTTCTTCCGCGTTTCTCATTTCGTACCTTTGGTTTACATAAAGTGTAAACAACGAACGACCCTTGTCAGTTGAAAAGAGGCAAAGAATAAACTCCATCCTGGATATATCCTGTCTATTGGATAAACAAAAGTAATGGGAAACGAAGGAAGTTTTTGCGAGTCCATATATTAACTACTAAAGTAGTGAAACTTCCTATTTTGGAAGTTGGTCATCGGGAATAATATATATAAAGGGTCGATTTTTCATCGATTCCAAGAGTCATTTGCTTGCTTGAATTCGGGTCAAAAGCCATTTATTCACGGATCTATGATTCTCTTACTGTTTTCGAATTCGATAAAAATATACGATACTTTGATGTCTGCTTTCTATAGTAGTATGGAAAATTTACAAAACATTTCTAATAGCCACTCTGAGAAAATAACCTCAGCTAAACAGTTTATCTGAAAATGATTTGTGATATAAATTTTTTGAAGGTGAAAAAAGAAAGGTCCATTATTTCTCACAAAGATTTGTTCTTTTACTGTCTTGTCTATATACAGATAAGAAAAGTTTATAGGAATTATGATTTTTTTTGACCATAAGTTTTCGACGGATGTTTACGTTTTGAGGTCCCCTGAATCCGTTTTGACTATTTTCGCGATGATGTGTGTGTTTGCGTTTGCGTTTGCGCTCGCGTTCGCGTTGGCGTTTGCATTTGCGTTCGCGTTGGCGTTTGCGTTTGCGTTAGCGTTAGCGTTAGCGTTAGCGTTAGCGTTAGCGTTAGCGTTTGCGTTTGCGGTTGCGGTTGCGGTTGCGGTTACGGTTACGGTTGCGGTTGCGGTTGCGGTTGCGGTTGCGGTTGCGGTTGCGGTTGCGGTTGCGGTTGCGGTTGCGGTTGCGGTTGCGGTTGCGGTTGCGGTTGCGGTTGCGGTTGCGGTTGCGGTTTGTGTTTGTGTTTGTGTTTGTGTTTGTGTTTGTGTTTGCGTTTGCGTTTGCGTTTGCGTTTGCGTTTGCGTTTGCGTTTGCGTTTGCGTTTGCGTTTGCGTTTGCGTTTGCGTTTGCGTTTGCGTTTGCGTTTGGGTTTGCGTTTGCGTTTGCGTTTGCGTTTGCGTTTGCGTTTGCGTTTGCGTTTGCGTTTGCGTTTGCGTTTGCGTTTGCGTTTGCGTTTGCGTTTGCGTTTGCGTTTGCGTTTGCGTTTGCGTTTGCGTTTGCGTTTGCGTTTGCGTTTGCGTTTGCGTTTGCGTTTGCGTTTGCGTTTGCGTTTGCGTTTGCGTTTGCGTTTGCGTTTGCGTTTGCGTTTGCGTTTGCGTTTGCGTTTGCGTTTGCGTTTGCGTTTGCGTTTGCGTTTGCGTTTGCGTTTGCGTTTGCGTTTGCGTTTGCGTTTGCGTTTGCGTTTGCGTTTGCGTTTGCGTTTGCGTTTGCGTTTGCGTTTGCGTTTGCGTTTGCGTTTGCGTTTGCGTTTGCGTTTGCGTTTGCGTTTGCGTTTGCGTTTGCGTTTGCGTTTGCGTTTGCGTTTGCGTTTGCGTTTGCGTTTGCGTTTGCGTTTGCGTTTGCGTTTGCGTTTGCGTTTGCGTTTGCGTTTGCGTTTGCGTTTGCGTTTGCGTTTGCGTTTGCGTTTGCGTTTGCGTTTGCGTTTGCGTTTGCGTTTGCGTTTGCGTTTGCGTTTGCGTTTGCGTTTGCGTTTGCGTTTGCGTTTGCGTTTGCGTTTGCGTTTGCGTTTGCGTTTGCGTTTGCGTTTGCGTTTGCGTTTGCGTTTGCGTTTGCGTTTGCGTTTGCGTTTGCGTTTGCGTTTGCGTTTGCGTTTGCGTTTGCGTTTGCGTTTGCGTTTGCGTTTGCGTTTGCGTTTGCGTTTGCGTTTGCGTTTGCGTTTGCGTTTGCGTTTGCGTTTGCGTTTGCGTTTGCGTTTGCGTTTGCGTTTGCGTTTGCGTTTGCGTTTGCGTTTGCGTTTGCGTTTGCGTTTGCGTTTGCGTTTGCGTTTGCGTTTGCGTTTGCGTTTGCGTTTGCGTTTGCGTTTGCGTTTGCGTTTGCGTTTGCGTTTGCGTTTGCGTTTGCGTTTGCGTTTGCGTTTGCGTTTGCGTTTGCGTTTGCGTTTGCGTTTGCGTTTGCGTTTGCGTTTGCGTTTGCGTTTGCGTTTGCGTTTGCGTTTGCGTTTGCGTTTGCGTTTGCGTTTGCGTTTGCGTTTGCGTTTGCGTTTGCGTTTGCGTTTGCGTTTGCGTTTGCGTTTGCGTTTGCGTTTGCGTTTGCGTTTGCGTTTGCGTTTGCGTTTGCGTTTGCGTTTGCGTTTGCGTTTGCGTTTGCGTTTGCGTTTGCGTTTGCGTTTGCGTTTGCGTTTGCGTTTGCGTTTGCGTTTGCGTTTGCGTTTGCGTTTGCGTTTGCGTTTGCGTTTGCGTTTGCGTTTGCGTTTGCGTTTGCGTTTGCGTTTGCGTTTGCGTTTGCGTTTGCGTTTGCGTTTGCGTTTGCGTTTGCGTTTGCGTTTGCGTTTGCGTTTGCGTTTGCGTTTGCGTTTGCGTTTGCGTTTGCGTTTGCGTTTGCGTTTGCGTTTGCGTTTGCGTTTGCGTTTGCGTTTGCGTTTGCGTTTGCGTTTGCGTTTGCGTTTGCGTTTGCGTTTGCGTTTGCGTTTGCGTTTGCGTTTGCGTTTGCGTTTGCGTTTGCGTTTGCGTTTGCGTTTGCGTTTGCGTTTGCGTTTGCGTTTGCGTTTGCGTTTGCGTTTGCGTTTGCGTTTGCGTTTGCGTTTGCGTTTGCGTTTGCGTTTGCGTTTGCGTTTGCGTTTGCGTTTGCGTTTGCGTTTGCGTTTGCGTTTGCGTTTGCGTTTGCGTTTGCGTTTGCGTTTGCGTTTGCGTTTGCGTTTGCGTTTGCGTTTGCGTTTGCGTTTGCGTTTGCGTTTGCGTTTGCGTTTGCGTTTGCGTTTGCGTTTGCGTTTGCGTTTGCGTTTGCGTTTGCGTTTGCGTTTGCGTTTGCGTTTGCGTTTGCGTTTGCGTTTGCGTTTGCGTTTGCGTTTGCGTTTGCGTTTGCGTTTGCGTTTGCGTTTGCGTTTGCGTTTGCGTTTGCGTTTGCGTTTGCGTTTGCGTTTGCGTTTGCGTTTGCGTTTGCGTTTGCGTTTGCGTTTGCGTTTGCGTTTGCGTTTGCGTTTGCGTTTGCGTTTGCGTTTGCGTTTGTGTTTGTGTTTGTGTTTGTGTTTGTGTTTGTGTTTGTGTTTGTGTTTGTGTTTGTGTTTGTGTTTGTGTTTGTGTTTGTGTTTGTGTTTGTGTTTGTGTTTGTGTTTGCGTTTGCGTTTGCGTTTGCGTTTGCGTTTGCGTTTGCGTTTGCGTTTGCGTTTGCGTTTGCGTTTGCGTTTGCGTTTGCGTTTGCGTTTGCGTTTGCGTTTGCGTTTGCGTTTGCGTTTGCGTTTGCGTTTGCGTTTGCGTTTGCGTTTGCGTTTGCGTTTGCGTTTGTGTTTGTGTTTGTGTTTGTGTTTGTGTTTGTGTTTGTGTTTGTGTTTGTGTTTGTGTTTGTGTTTGTGTTTGTGTTTGTGTTTGTGTTTGTGTTTGTGTTTGTGTTTGTGTTTGTGTTTGTGTTTGTGTTTGTGTTTGTGTTTGTGTTTGTGTTTGTGTTTGTGTTTGTGTTTGTGTTTGTGTTTGTGTTTGTGTTTGTGTTTGTGTTTGTGTTTGTGTTTGTGTTTGTGTTTGTGTTTGTGTTTGTGTTTGTGTTTGTGTTTGTGTTTGTGTTTGTGTTTGTGTTTGTGTTTGTGTTTGTGTTTGTGTTTGTGTTTGTGTTTGTGTTTGTGTTTGTGTTTGTGTTTGTGTTTGTGTTTGTGTTTGTGTTTGTGTTTGTGTTTGTGTTTGTGTTTGTGTTTGTGTTTGTGTTTGTGTTTGTGTTTGTGTTTGTGTTTGTGTTTGTGTTTGTGTTTGTGTTTGTGTTTGTGTTTGTGTTTGTGTTTGTGTTTGTGTTTGTGTTTGTGTTTGTGTTTGTGTTTGTGTTTGTGTTTGTGTTTGTGTTTGTGTTTGTGTTTGTGTTTGTGTTTGTGTTTGTGTTTGTGTTTGTGTTTGTGTTTGTGTTTGTGTTTGTGTTTGTGTTTGTGTTTGTGTTTGTGTTTGTGTTTGTGTTTGTGTTTGTGTTTGTGTTTGTGTTTGTGTTTGTGTTTGTGTTTGTGTTTGTGTTTGTGTTTGTGTTTGTGTTTGTGTTTGTGTTTGTGTTTGTGTTTGTGTTTGTGTTTGTGTTTGTGTTTGTGTTTGTGTTTGTGTTTGTGTTTGTGTTTGTGTTTGTGTTTGTGTTTGTGTTTGTGTTTGTGTTTGTGTTTGTGTTTGTGTTTGTGTTTGTGTTTGTGTTTGTGTTTGTGTTTGTGTTTGTGTTTGTGTTTGTGTTTGTGTTTGTGTTTGTGTTTGTGTTTGTGTTTGTGTTTGTGTTTGTGTTTGTGTTGTGTTTGTGTTTGTGTTTGTGTGTAAAAAAGAAATTTAAGAGTTGATCTATTAATCGATTGATCTTAATACCTTCGAGAACCCAGAAATAATAGGAAATTTAGAAGCCTTCCCCGGAGGATGCTTGAATGCACAGATTCAATTTGTATTTTCTCAGATTTTCTCCACATTGCTGTGATTATTAAAACAATCACTTATTCATCCTTTATAATTTTCTTTTTACTTATCATCTCTTTTTTCGCTGATTACTAATTGCCCTTTTCGTCTAATTAACTTTTCTTTTTATTTCTCCTTATTTATTTTTCCACACGTGTTTTTTAGTTTTATTTTTGTTTTGTCAAATATCAAATTTAAAATTTTTTTAGATCTACCATTTTTCCGCTACATAGGTGCACCAACTGTGTCTTTTTAAAATTAATATTTCCCCACAATAATAATTTGTTAATGAGTTTACATAAATAAATATTAATTTTAACTTAAAACGAATAATTGTTATCAAATTTCATCTTTTGTCCCAACATTATTTCATTTTTATTTTTATATGTCGGTTTTCAGCAATTGAAAAACATTTTGGATTATTCATGGTTATGTCCGTTATTTGTATATTAAATTTTTTTGGAATCATTTTTTAACTACTATTTTGGCCACTCTCTATTGGAGGGCAGTAATTGTTAAAAATAATATTTAAATTATCTGTTTTTTCAAATTTAAATCATTCAAACCGACTGTTGTTCAGTTTTGGAATCCATCTTGATTCTTAAAAATAATAAACTTATACCACATTTTATTAGGCTTATTTGTGTAATGTAGGCTCATATTTTTTAGGAATAACTGTTTTTTATCATGTGACGTTTTACTTTTTAAACTATTTTAATCCTTGATGACTAGTTTGTTTCCCTGGTGGATAAGAGATTATGGTGAGTTTGTTTTTTCCTGTATTATTTTTTACTTATTTCTAGTTTTTACCATTTTTTACGTTGATTACCCTTCCAACATTTTTTCATTATTCGTTAGCAATGTTTTAATTTTTTCATTCAGTTTAGTACATTAATTTGATTATTTTTTTAGTATGAATAAATAAATAAATAAATAAATATTAATAATATTGTTGGATTAGTATTGTTAATGTCTCTTAAATTAAATTATTGTCCATTGTTTCATCTTGCTACCAATTTAAATTTCATCAATTATTTTTCTCTTACTCACTAAGCTTGCCAGAAGATGAAGTGATACACTTCAAAATCGGTCGCAGTATAAAAATACAAATCTTTGTGAGATATAAAGAACCTTTTTTCTTTTTCTGACTAGCGCTTGGTCTCACAAGTTTAATGTTTAAATGATCCTGATAAATTGGTCTGTTCATTGCATTTTAAATGAACAATACATCTATTATTCTAGTTAAAATATTAACTGAACTGTAACTAACTTAAAAAAAATATCACTTATACTAATTCAAAGTATCTGTCTCAGATAAATTCTTTAACAAAAAACCACAAACGTATAAACGCATAAACCCTGTCAGATATATACTATTTTTTTTGTGATTTTGAACACTTGATATCAAGGTTTTTACAGGTAGAGCAGAAGGTGGTAACATGGAACCCTACTGGTAATATGGAACCCTTGGTTAATTCTGAACCGGTAGTGACATTTACCTTTAAAATAGCTGAATTTCAATTGTCAGTCATAGATGAAGCGTGTAGGAAACCGTATCACATACCGACGAAAGGGAAATCCAACAGTGGCAGTTTAGATGTAAACCATGCGAGTTCGTTTCAAGGTAAAAGTGATTTACGTGCGATTTTTTGTTGTTTGGTTGTGGTGTCACGCTACCATAAGGTTTTTTTGTGACAACGTAATAGATAAGTTTGCATTTCGTATGCTTCAGAAAATTTTGCTAAGCTGTTCATTGACACATGTGATTTGATAATATGGAACCCCCAGGGTAGTGATTGTAATATGAAGCAGAGTTCCACATTATATACAAGGTTTCCATATTAAAAACAAAATTTAAGGATGTGTTAAATTGTAGGTGCTGAGATGTCTGGCTGGTTACTGTCGCCAAAAACCAAATCCAAAAGGAAAACCTGGGACAAGAATGCTATGACTGAAGCTGCTAAATTGGTTCGTGCTAAGACAATTAGGCTCAAGAAAGGCTCAAGCTTGTGCAGGATGAAGCATATACACCAGATAGGAAGTTGTCAAAGGAAGCCAGTCCTTTCCATACACATTAAAAATGATTTAGTAAAATATTTGCATTTGGCGGAGAGCAAATATTACGGACTTACTCGCCGTGACGTTAAAATAATAGCTTATCAGCTAGCTGTAAGAAACGGATTTAATCATCTTGTTGGTGACAAATCAGAGGCTCTCCTGCTTGGTTGGACCATTTCTTATTGCGTCATAAAAATAAACTGTCTGTTCGTAAGTCTACTGGAACTTCTTATGCCAGAGCCAACACCTTCAATAAAGAATCCGTCAGTTAATTTTTTGATATTCTTGAGATGGAATATGACCGGCAAAAATATTTTCAATTTGGATGAGATGGGTTTGTCCATAGTACAAAGCAAAATACCTCAGATCATAGGGTTAAAAGGCAAACGACAAATCGGTGCGCAGAGGGTATATTCATAACCCCTATGATTTTTCTCTGGTAAAATATGACTAAAACCCTTATGCGTGGGGCAACTGCTGAAACTTAGGGTCGATGTCATCCTTCGGGCTGGGTACAAACCAACTTGTTTACTGACTGGTTTAAGCACTTCATAAAATATACTAAACCTTAGGAAGAGTCTCCAGTATTACTTATTTTGGACGCACATTACTCGCATACGCGAAATATTGAAATTAAAGACCTGGCAAGAGAAAACTACATTACTATAGTCTGTCTTCCTCCTCACGCCACACATAGACTGCAGCCCTTGGATAAAACTTTTATGCGGACATTGAAGAGTCATTACAGTAAAGCAATTCGAATATGGCAGCGTCACAGTGAACGTTAAACTGTTAAACAGCAAGCATACACCAATAAATGGTTTTTCGAGAACATAGATATAACCTTTCAATAGAGGAGTTTTCACGGAGGCAGACTTTATCGCTGCTGAGCACGACGCCTTAACTGAGACTTCCAGAGAACGGGCTTTAAATAATGTAACTAACCATGTTTCCTTTCGAACTGCAGCTAGAAATTCGCTTTAAACCGGTACCTACAAATTTCAGATCAGCGAAATTGATCTGACAGAAGCAGGATGCAGTTCAACTTCAGATATGATACCAAATACGCTACATACCCTTGTTTTACCTGCAGACATTTTACCAGTTCCACAACCGAAGTAAAAAATGTCAAACAGAGGACGAAAAGCTTTTTCTGCTGCAGTTTTAACCAACTTCCCTTACAAAACAGAATCTCTAGTCTTCGCTTAGGGAGCGGTACTGTTGCTAGAAAAGTTTATGGGAGTCACCAGAATTTCAACTGTGGGCTTAAGGGATCAAAAATTTTCACAGATATTGGAAGTTGATGTAAAACATCAAAGAAATAACCTGCTGAATCATACGACTCTGATCAAAATGGTTTAAGCAGTGTTTCTTCAGGTTTTTCCAATGATATGAGCATTCCACCTGGAGAAATTCCATTAGCAGAGGATGACGCTGTGTGCATATTTTGTGACCAGATGTTTTCTAAAGACGTGCGAGACGAACTGTGGATTTAGTGCCTAATGTGCCACTTATAGGCACATATCGAGTGTTCTGATGGGCGTGACAAAGATGCCTACATTTGTGACTTCTGTCGATCGTAACCAATTTTTTTTCAGTTTTTATATATTTTATGTTAATAATGCATTTTTAAATAAAGGATTTTATTTTTTAAGGGAGTCCGTGTTACCAGCCTAGTTCCTCGAAGGTCGATTTTGAGTATTTCAAGATAACTGCGTGTAACAAGTAAAATCTCGCTATAATTCTAAATTCGTTTAAATATATGCAAACCGAATATGTAGAGAACCTAGTTGTACAAAATGTTTATGTATAATCATAAAAAAATTCAGTTTATAGAAGGAAAACAAACTAGGGCTCCATATTACCACCTTTTCCACTACCTGTGTTATTTCTAATAAATGTCGAGCTATCCATGTTTGAGTAGTCACACTTAAATTCAATAGCAGTAGATCTAGTTGTTTGAACTGAAGATGTTGTAACTACCAGACAAATATTTTTATTTATACCAATTTATATCGCTGAATTGTGTATTATATTTTCAAGTGTAAGCACGAATCTTGTTATCGACTGTGTGAATATGGTTTTGGAATTTGAGTTGCCTTAGATTTTTATTTTTATTCAGTGAAGTTTGTCCTCTACAGGGGACGTTATTTTTCACCGACATAATATCCATTGGTAATTATTATACGTTTATTTTATTTGAGCTTTATATGGCTAATCATTTAAACAATTGGAGCACCGTTCAAAATGCTTGTATTAGCAGTTGGAATATAATTTAGAACAATATTATACAGAATGTCCCAAAATTCCGTGAACATAGAGCTACTAAAAATTGAAAATGGAACTGGATGAGAAAAACAAAAAGGGTATTGAAAAGTTTAGGATCAGATACGTTGACGGTACTCCAAAAATAGTACCTTTAAACCGTTAATGCCCAACAGGTCTTTAAACGATAACGCTCAGCTTCAATGTTACTACCAAAATGTGCGACGTTTAAATTCTAAACTTGACGATTTTTATGCCAGTGTTTGTGAAGCAGAGTTCGATGTAGTCGCGTTAAGTAAAACTTGGTTAAGTAGTGATGTTACAAGTTTGTAAATATTTTCTGACACATATGAAGTGTACCGTAAAGACCGCAGACTAGATTTAGTAGAAAAACCAACTGGAGCAGGAGGAGTATTACTGGCACTTAGAAGATGCATAAAATCAAGCAAGTTTAATCTATTTCTGATACTCATTTTCCCTCAATCGATTTAATTTTTGTTAAGTGTTTGATTGGCCATAAAGTATTTTATTTATTAGTTCTGTACATTTCTGGTAAGCTGACTGTAGATGATTTAGAATATTTTTTTAATTGTTTAGAGCAATTGGATATCTTTAATAATATTATTATGTTAGGAGATTTTAATATTCCAAAATTTATAGGTTTAGACAGATCAGACAACAAGGCTTTCATTTTAATGAATTTTATCGAACTACATAACTTAGTTCAATAAAACCATGTAACAAATCGCTTAAATTGTAAGCTTGATTTGGTTGTTTCCTCCAATGAAAGCGAAGTTATTCATGATGATTTACCACTTGTAAAAGAGGATGATCACCATCCGGGGCTGTCAATCACTTTTAGTGAAATGAGTAAAAAGGATATTACTTTTTTACCAAATTCGCAAACCAAAGTATATAATTTCAGAAAAGCTGATTTTCCATCACTGTATACGGAAATGTCAAACCTCGACTTGGGGTTTTTGGGTGTATAAAATGATGTCAATAAGATGGTTAGTGATTTTTATGATTAAATATATCTTGTGTTTAATAAACACATTTTAACTTATAGAAATTATAAACATAAATATCCAACACGGTTTGATTCAGACAACATAAAACTAAAAGAAAGATATCATCGGAAGTATAAAAAAAATAGGGCTGCATGCAGATTTGCTCGAATTTAAACAGCTTAGAACATTAATTAAACAGAAAATTTAAATATCCTATGATAATTATTTGGAACATGTTCAGTTAAGTATTTCAAATAACTCTGAAGATGTTGGTCTTATATTCATTCAAAAAACAAATCTTCGAGAATCCCAGGTGAAATGAGTTTAGATGGGATTGTTTTCAGTGATCTGCAAGGTATAGTTAATGCATTCAAATCATTTTTTGAAAGAGTATACCTACTTACCTTCTGATTTCGATATTCCTGATGAACTAGTAGAAAATATTAGTAGAAAATATGTAGGCATTTTGTGAAAAAGAAATCAGTGTGGCTGCTGGTAAACTTAAAAATAAGATAACGTCGGGTCCAGACAACGCATACCTTCCTTCTTAATTAAGGATTGTTCCAGAATTTTAACACAGCCTCTTTTAAAAAATTTTAATTTATCGGTAAAGACGGGGGAATATCCTAAACTATTGAAAGAAGCTAGAATATGTCCAATATTTAAAAGTGGGAAAAAGTCTGAGGTAGGAAACGATAGGCCAGTGTCACTGTTGTGCAACTTTTCGAAGGTCTTCGAGGACATTCTGTATAATCGTATATATCCATTTGTTCGAAGTTACATTTCACCATATCAGCATGGGTTTATAGACAAACGGTCAAAAGTAACAAATTTAACTGTGATTACCCAATTTATTGCAAATGTATTAGATAACCAAGGACAGGTGGATGTGATATATACCGATTTCTCGAAGGCATTTCATAGTGTTAAGCATAGCTTCTTAATTTCAAAACTTTTAGAGACAGCTTTGTTTAAGTCATATTTAAGAAATAGGACACAATTCGTTACTTACAATGGATTTAAATCAGAATCAATTGCGGTTACATATGGAGTTCCACAGGGTTCAAATCTTGGACCTTTACTATTTTTAATATTTATTAATGATTTATACAGCAAGATTAATTGTAATAAATTGTATTTTGCGGATGATTAAAATATTTTCTCAAGTATTAAAAATACAGATCACTGCAATGAGCTCCAGAGAAATTTGAACTGTATTTATAACTGGTGTAAGACAAATATGTTACACCTAAATGCTCAAAAATGTAAGATTACTCTAGGAAAAGAGAAAATATTGAATTCTGATATTCATTTGGAGATAATGAGTTGGCAAGATGTTTTATTAGGAACTTATGTGTAATTTTTGATGCCAAATTAACCTTCTCAAATCATATTCAAGTCAAAGTTTCCGAAGCTTTTAGAATTTATGGATTCATTATTAGAAACTGCAAACAATTTTTAAATGTATCACTCTTTAAATTATTATTTAGTACCCACGTGCGTTCTAAACTGGAATATTGTAGTCTGATCTGGAACCCTTATTACAACTGCTACGTTACGTTCTGGATATAAAACGGGTTCAAAGAAAATTTTTAAAATACCTAGTTTTCAAAATTGATTGAGAATATCCCGAACGTGGTTGTGATTATGCAGAGTTGTGTAATCAATTTGGTATTAATAGCCTGAGTCTAAGAAGGAACACATCCTCGCTTATCTTTCTATTTAAACTCATACAAAATTTTATTGATTGTAGCGATATTTTGTCACAAATTAAATTTAAATTCTAGAACCAACAAGCTATTCAAATGCCCTAGAGCAAAAACCAACTTGATGTTAAAATCACCCTTATATGTAATGTGTAACAATTACAATAAAATTAGTAGTCATTGCGATATTTTTCATTGTTCTCTTGGTGAACTAATTAAAAATATAGTTACTTTCCCTAACGAAATAATGTAATAAGTATGATGTATTATATTGCATTCTCTTTGTTTTATTTTTGTAAGAAGTTTTCTTCAATATTTTCTTGGCTATAAGTCAATTGAGCCAAAATTACCTATATCACAAAGTGCCTCGTTTGCCTGTTAAGAAGCTTCAGAGTTAAAAGAAAATTTAAAATTTTTTTAATAACTTAAAAACACTTCGTTCTATTTTTATAAAATTTAAAGATCCATTGTTCACCGACTAAAATCATGGAAGGATAAAAACTACCCTAATTCTACCATAAATGACATCGTATTTTTTTTTTTGAGAGCCAACCCTGTTCTGTCAATTTTTTTATAGAGAGTTGTATTCATTTGTATCATTGTTTGTATTTTCCGTCTGATTTTATGAGCCTGGCTATATCTAGACGGTTCTGTTCGAGTTATACCTAAAGAAGTTCATTTCGAGTCATCTCTAAGAAGAAGTTTAATTCAAGATATACCTAAAACTGTTTATGGGGATTTCTATCAAGAGGTTTAGTTCAAGTTACATTTAAAGAAGTTTATTTTAAGTTATATCAAGAGGTTTAGTTCGAGTTACATCTAAAGAAGTTTCTGGAGATTTAAGTTTGGTGCTATCCGAAGAACTTCGTTCAAGTTCCTTTGAAGAAGGCCTATGCAAATCTCTCCTTGTATACTACCTCCTGTTAAACAGATAAGTCTATTTTTTTGAATAAATCATCTAAATTTAAATAAGTACATCTCTGTGAATTAGAATTTATTACTGCCTTATCTAAAGCTTGGTTAAAATATAATATCTTAATGGTTGGTGATTTTCTATATTTTTATCATTAATCGATAGTCAGGTATAGTAAGTTTTAAATATAGTGGTACCCAACTTCTTGTTCAAAGTAATACGAGTTATTTAATAACCTAACCCACTCCCAAAATCATTTGAGCTTAAAACACTATAAAAAATAGATAAAATAACAAGTATCACATTATAATCTATATTGCTTTTTACATTTATCTGAAGATGATGATAATGAAGTCATACCTAGTATTAATAATGATACCTCTAACAGTAAATAATATATTTTGCAATTGTCCTAATTTCCATACCGTTCCTTTTATTAAGTTAAAATATTACTAAATTTTTCATACTTAATGTCAGGCCAGAATATATCAAGCTTTTTCTGCTATTACCTACACGACCAAGTAATACGGCCTGTAGTCAATTTTTTCCTTTAACACCAGTGGAATAATTACTGTCAGGCCAGAATATTATATCAGGTTTTTTATTCTGCTATTACCTACACGACCAAGTTATACCACCTGTAGTCAATTTTTCTCCTTTTACATCATCGGAACATTTATGAGTCAGACCTTCTAACTTTTAACTGTCTGCTACTGCTTATTTTGTAAAGAAATACTGTCTGTAATAGCTACCTTAATTTTTGTTAATATGTATTCAGTTACTAATAGTACAGTACAGGTACAACAGTTAAACGGTCAACACGCTGTTGAATCGCTCCGATAGTTTTGTGGTTTTTTTAAAAGAAAAAGTGAATATTCAGTGGATATTTTTTGCAAGAGTGTTGAGTAAACTATTTTCTATCACATATCAGTGCAAAAGTTTGTATTATATTATCGGGCAAGTAGATATTTGATACATTAAATAATTGCTTTGCTGGGCGAATTCAAATATTAACCTACCAAACAAACACTGGTTCCTATTTTTTGCTGTTGATAACGCTAATTGCTTTGTCGATGGATATTTCTAATGCTACCGATAAAAATTTGGCCTCCAGTGGCGTATCAATTGGAGAAAGTCATTTTAATTTGTTGATGACCCAACTTACGCTTCTAACGACTGGAATGAACGACATCCGCTCTTTATTAACTGAACATAATACAAAAATTGATAATTGTGTTACTAATATTGTTAATTTAAAACAGGAAAATTATTTATTAAAAGATAAAGTTTTGAACCTAGAGAAGAAAATAGAAGCTACGTCTATGTCACAGGTTTATGCTGAATTCAATTCTAGAAAATTCGTGAAAAGAATTTAATATTTTACGGGATTGATGAGTCGTTAAATGATTCTACTGTGGTATGTGAGATATTGACTGAATTGGAACCATCGACTTCTCACAAAGTTATGAAGGTCATCAGACTTGGCAAGGCAGCTATAGGGACCGTGCGTCATGACTTTAACGCTAACTGGTGACAAAAATGTGAACTTTATGGGGAGTATTTATTAATGTTTTATACGGCATTTATTGTTTAATAATAATTAATAAAATGAAGTCGAATTATTTTCGTAATATCAATATCGAAAAAACTTGCTGCATCCGTGGATGTACAAACACATCACTTTGGAAACCTGGATTTCATTCGATAGTAAAGAAATTTTATAAATTTCCACACCCAATGATATACATAATTACAAAGATTGCTTATCCATATGTAAATCAGACGACGAAAAGCGTATTTCACTGGGCAAAGTTTTCTTTTTATCTAGCTTGTATCAATTTTGAGCACATAGTTGTAAAGAAATCATTTACAGAACCGGTTTAGAAATTATAATCTTTAGTGTTTTCTTGTCATTAAGATTTTTACATATTTAAATGAACATTTTATATAAATATAATTTTACAGATAATGGTTTATTCTGTTGATTAAAACTAATGTAGAATGATGAAATAAGAATGTCTAATTTGACAAAAATATCACGGCCCTCTTTACAATTTATTAACTATTTCTATTTATTATTAAAATAAACAAATCATAAATAATACATTGCAATTACTGTCAAAAGAGATTAGTGACATTACCATTAAACATTATTCAGAATAATAGATAAGTGTCCAATTACAACTCTTACCAAAGTTGTTTATACCTCATATCAAAATTGTTTACATTACCTTTTCAAAATTGAATTACATATTACAATTATGTATTTTATGTAGAATTGTTTCTGAAATAGTGGTCTAAAATTATTTATATCCATCTGTTATAAAAATTGTTTAGATCTCTTAATATTATTTAACTACATGAAAACTCAACTTTCCAAATACATAATGACATGTCTTGAAGTAAAACTTTAATTATTTTCTTTTTCTAAAGATTAAAATTCTGAAATTTTATTTTAAAACACATTTGGGCTAGAACGGCTCTATTTAGTGAGCACTAGGAAAGGCACATTGTAACCCGCTTTTCATAATTTTTTTATAGATGGGTGAGCAATCTATAATATGTATCATTGAACATCTCATAAACGTCAATGGATGAATGACATTTCGATTAACATAAAGCTAAAAAGATTTATAATTATTATTATCAATCTTTTTTATTAATTTACATTTTTTAAATGTTATTGTAATACTTTTAAATTCAGTGTTACTAAATACCGATATTTTAACATTGGATACACTTGTTTAAGGTACAACTTTACAATTTATTGTCACCTAGCCATTTAAATCTTTTTGCTTAAAATGTATATGCATGTCCAGATTTTAATAATGTTTTAACATTTAACGTCATTTTGACCATGTACACGATTGTTTGGTACGGGCCGGTATCTATTTTTAACTATATTTAATATTTAAAAAAATACCCTTTATTATTTACTTGCAATGTTTACCCCATTTAATTCTAAAATTAAACACTAGAGAGGGCTAAGTTCGGCAGTAGTGCTGCCTCTATATTTCACGCACGGTCCCTATAGGGAAGACACGTCCTTTAAAAGTTGAGTTGTTAGGCCGTCAGGATGCAATGTCAATTTTGACAAATATAAATAAATCTTCTTTAAAAACTTATCCAAATATAAAAATTAAAAATGACTATACTCCTAACCAAAGAAATCAGCTCTCCATAATTTATAAGGAGCTTAATCAACGAAAAGCGATTGGTGAAAATGTAAAATTGAAGTTTATCTTTGGCTGTCCTTCAATAGTATCTTTACCTACTACTAACCAGAAAAGAAACCGCGAGGATGATGGATCACCAAATAAAAATGCAGCTAAAATGAATAGAACTGAAGATTTAAAAAACTAATAATATGATTCTGGAACTGTCATGGCTTTGAAAATATGTTTAATTTGTCGGAATCAAAGATTCAGTTCGATATTCTTTGTCTCAAAGAAACTTGGCTTACTAATGATTTAACTATTGTACCAAATTTCTTAAATAATTTTAATTACATTACTTCAAATGCAACAAAAGTAAAATCGTTGGGAAGACCAAGTGGTGGTTTGTGTATTTTTTATAAAGATCATTTCACTGTTACTACTTTACATAACTCTCCTTATTTTATTATTTGTCTCTTTGCTACAACTTATTATAAATTTATTTTATGTCACATTTACTTTAAACCATTCCCATTAATTTACATTTTTGAAATCTTACAAGTGTTACTAGCTGAACTTTCCGAAACTTATGTTGATACTATGTTTATAATAGGTGGTGACTTTAATTGTAGGATTTCAGCTCAAGGTATTGTGCCTGTTGAAATAATAGAAAACGCAAATCTATTTAGTAATAGGCTAAGCTTGGATACTATATTTAATTCTAGAGATAGACACTTGATCGATTTTATGTATGAAAATTCCTTTTCATTTATTAACGGTAGAAGTACACTCGATAGACCTGGTAAATTTACGTATGTAAGCAAACTGGGCAAGAGTGTGGTTGACATGATCTGGGTTAATAATATATTTCTTTCAGATGTAAATAATTTTTTTGTTAGTGAAGATGATTTTTTATCTGACCACTTTCCTGTTAATTTAGTACTAAACTTTGATGTTACATCATCATACTCTCAAACTAATGAATTAAGAAGTGATATTCAAAACCATAAAAAAAATTATCTGGAAAAACTCTTTATCTTTAAGTTATAAATTAAAAATGTTGTTTTTATGTTTTAAGATCTAATTTTTTATATCTGTACTCATTGCTGTAACTCAGGTTTAGAAGCAATAAATATTATTATTATTATTATTATTATTATTATTACTAATAGTATTTCTTTTTATTAAAAAATGTCTACATAATTTTCTCTTTACATTTCTCTTTATTTGTTTTATTTTCTTCTCGTTTGCTTGCTTAACACTGTATCTATCAGTTATTAATATGATTCTGTACAAGTTTTTGAAACTGAGACGTCATTTTGCATTAACCATATTAAGGAGAGTGCATAAAATATATTTATAATTTTTTCTTGCTATTTGAATCTTAGTGCAGTGATTTATACAATGTCTTTACCAACTTTTTATTAAATTTAGTAAATTAAATTCTACATTTTCTTTAGATTTTGAATTTTTTCCATTTATAATTAATTCTTTATTATGATTATTTAACTGAAACATTTACTAAGAATTTTTTTATCTTTATTGGTAGTAAATCTCTAAAGTTATTGAACTTGAGTAATATTTTAATTTGTTTACCTTTTCTTTAAATTCAATCTTAAAATACCTAAGTTGACTTTGAACTATATTATCTAGCATTTCATGTTTTTTTCTTTATATGGTTAAGTACCTCACAATTACATAACTAATTTATTTCGAACTAATTTAAATTATATTTTACACAAGTAATAAAATTTTGTACATCTTTATTCTTTTTTTTATTATAATTTGAGAATTTATGCTTTTAGCAATATCATTTGATACCTCTGTTTTCATTTTATGTTGAAAAGAATTTAGTTGAATATTGCAAAAATTATTTGGGTTAACTTTAGGTTAACAGAGAACTTGCATTACTATATATTTTTTTTACCTAACTTTATTACTTTGTATGTACCTTTGCTGATTTACACTGAGAAAAGTGACAGCATTACGAAGATGTTTTGTATACCTTACCTGATGTACTCACTAAAGTGTGTACATTATTTATCTTGATTTTCATAATTTATCTTCTATAATATTATATATCTTTATTCACTAGTTAAGTGAATGTGTTATTTATCGTTTAATGATATTATTTCTAATAATATATCTTAGTTTGTAAGTTTATCAACCCCTTCCTATTTTGGGAGTTTCACTAAATAAGTAAATATGTGTCTAAAGTCCCTTTATTTTTTGTACCTTGAAAATTTTCAGTTTGTTTTTCTCTTTTTTGTTACACATGAATACCTAGTAATCTGAGTATTTACTATTCTCTACCTTACCTTTATCTTATATATGTTATGTATGGTTTATACCAGTACAATTTTTTTAGTTTAATAATGTCACTTTAATTTGAACTTTATTTTATCGATGCATGATTGCAATTTTATGTGGTTCAAGTTTGTATAAGAACGAACATGCATATATTATATAATTTACTAATTTTCTTATCTTTATATACTAATCTAATAGGAAGTATATATTTTCTTATTTCTTCTTACTTTGTTAACATTTTTTTTTACAGCGATATCTTGTGTTATTCATTGTATAATGGTGCATAATCATTGTTTATTTATTTTTTTTTTGCAATTTTTAATTTTCTTCTACGGTAATTGGTTTAGCAGTGGTATTGGGAGAGGAATGATTTTTGAAGGACCTTTTCTTGCAGTGACCTTTGATTACTGTGGATATCGGCGGGTAACACTCTTGAAAAGTAATCCATTGATCGTTTCACCTTTTGTATCATTCTAGCTAGTTGCAATAAAAGGAAAGAATATGGAAGTAGAAAAGAAAAATAAAAAAAAAATTAAAATTTAATTTTAAATTTTTTTACCCGGAGGTAGTGGGGTGTAACGGTTAAAACCGTTTTCGTTATTTTGACACAAACGTCTCTACTCAAATATCATTTGTCGTTTATGCCTTGCGTCAAAAGTTGGTATTTCATTTCAATTTGTATCTGTCAACGAATAGGTTGATATTAAATTTTAAATTATCTGGGTCATCCGATGTACTAAACAAATTTTATCTATTGTATCTTCCGTCTGATTTTATAAGCCTGGCTATATCTAGACGGTTCTGTTCGAGTTATACCTAAAGAAGTTCATTTCGAGTCATCTCTAAGAAGTTTAATTCAAGATATATCTAAAGCTGTTTATAGGGATTTCTGGCAAGAGGTTTAGTTCAAGTTACATCTAAAGAAGTTTATTTCAAGGCATATCAAGAGGTTTAGTTCGAGTTACATCTAAAAAAGTTTCTGGATATTTAAGTTTATGAAGATTTATACCTAAGAGTTTGGTGATATCCGAAGAACTTCGTTCAAGTCCCTTTGAAGAAGGCCTATGCAAATCTCTCTTCGTATACTACCTCCTGTTAAACAGATAAATCTATTTTTTTAAATAAATCATCTAAATTTGAATAAGTAAATTTCTGTGAATTAGAATTTGTTACTGCCTTATCTAAAGCTTGGTTAAAATATAATATCTTAATGGTTGGTGATTTTCTATATTTTTATCACTAATCTATAGTCAAGTATAATAAGTTTTAAATATAGTGGTGCCCAACTTCTTTTTCAATGTAATACGTGTTATTTAATAACCTGACCCACTCCCAAAATCATTTGAGCTTAAAACACTATAAAAAATAGATAAAATAACAAGTATCACATTACAATCTATATTGCTTTTTACATTTATCTGAAGATGATGATAATGACGTCATACCTAGTATTAATAATGATACCTCTAACAGTGAATAATATATTTTGCAATCGTCCTAATTTCCATACCGTTCCTTTTATTAAGTTAAAATATTACTAAATTTGTCATACTTAATGTCAGGCCAGAATATATCAAGCTTTTTCTGCTATTACCTACATGACCAAGTAATACGGCCTGTAGTCAATTTTTTCCTTTAACACCAGTGGAATAATTACTGTCAGGTCAGAATATTAATATCAAGCTTTTTATTCTGCTATTACCTACACGACCAAGTTATACCGCCTGTAGTCAATTTTTTTTCTTTTACACCATTGGAACATTTATGAGTCAGACCTTCTAACTTTTAACTGTCTGCTACTGCTTATTTTGTAAAGCAATACTGTCTGTAATAGCTACCTTAATTTTTGTTAATATGTATTCAGTTACTAATAGTATTTCTTTTTATTAAAAAATGTCTACACATTACAAACCTAAATATTCTTCTACCAAAAATTACGTTAAATTTAGAATCATAAATATTGGAGAACGGCTTAGAACAAAATTAGCATTGAATAGAGGTAACTATTTATCTTTATAATTTAAATAAAAAGTAATTTATTTAAAATTTTATGAAAATCGTTACATAATTTTTCCTTGCAGTTTTATAGCTTGTCTTTTAAAAAAATTAATGCACCGATAATATAAAAACTATAACAATATAAAATAGTTCGAAAATCAAAATAAAAACACCACTAAATGATAATATAATATTAGATTTTTAAAAAAGCGCAGCAGAATATTTTCTGTCATATCGAGTTTTCATTTTGTGACGTCACCCCCCGTCCCTATCAACCTAATGAGGCCACCGTTTCAGTCTACGAACAGTGTAACGCACAAAGCACGTATCTTCTAGAGACCCCACGCCAATGTTAAACTTTTAAACCAAATTAGCGCCACCTTGTGTTTGGAGCTGGAACTAAAATGACAATTGACAGATGGCGGTAAATTCAAATTGTCATTTTTAGGAGTAGGTAGTAGTTTTAAATTAAATTTTAAATGATTTCCACATAAATTATTTTATAAAATAAAGTATGGAACTAGTAAGTTCGAAACTTTTATTTTACAAAATAATTTAGGTCGATTATACCACATTTGAGGAATTAATTTGTTATAAGGGGTCTGATGTGGAGAATTGGTTCTGCATATTATTATTAAATAAATATAAGATATATCAATAAATAATAAAATAGAACATTCTTAAAATATATTTATTAATAACTTAAATAAATATTATTAGATAAAAATAAATACAAATAATAATACATATTTAACGAATACTTACTTGAAGCAAATAGGTAGGTATACAATCTCAATTTCTTTAAAATACATATCAATAATTTAAATGTGAAATAGATACTAGGATATTACATTTTATTAACACTAAAGTAATATATTTTATAAATGTCTTTTTAACCGAGGACAAATGTAATATAGGTATTGTATTAAAAGGTGAATCCTTTTAACTATTCATTCAATGATAAATAGGTATTTTCCTTCCAAACACAGATGGTGGTATTACTCTCTTATGTGAAAAATGATTTCGGAATCTAGTCCAGTGATAAATTGATTATCAATTAGTTGTTGTACCCGTTTGTCTTTTTATGATGCAGATGCATGGTGAATCAATGAATTTTTTCTCAAAGTTTTCAACGTAGCACCAAAATTATTGCAAAACACAGTAGGAAATAGAAAAGCGAAACCTCACAATTTTGCAAATAACTAAGACGAAACTATAAACAGAAACCAAAAAAAAACATCAAAATCAGACGGAAAAATGAGACTAACCAAAAACATAAATAAATACACGTCACATCTTTGGGTTTTTCTCCCATAAAGCTTAAAAATGGAGTAAGAAATCATAATTTCACCAGTAGCCCCATCTAGAGTTTGGAGCAAATAGCATAAAAAATGTCAGTTGTCGGTTTTGACCTTGGTCATTCACGTGGAACCTCTATGTGCTTTTTGGTGTACCGTACCAGGTCCAGACTGATTTTTTCAATTCGATAGAATTCCCAAATATACAGGGTGTCCCAAATTGTTTTACCCAGGCTATAACTTCTAAACCCTGCAAGATAATCGAACCGGACAAAAGTCATCCATTATAATTGGCGGTATACTTTAAAATAAATTAAAATTTGACGACCCACCCTCAAAAACTACCCCCCTGGAAGAACCTCCTCAAAAATTATTAACGACACCCTAATTTTTTTTCTGCTCATTTTTGTAGTCGCTACTTTTCTCTGTATAACTGTTTTTAAAATTTTAAAATAAGTGAGAAATTAAATAAAACTGTATGTCAAGTTGATGATAAAAAATACTTTATTAGGTGACACATAATTAAAAAAATACATTGAAACAAGAGAAGGAGAAGACAAGAAATAAATATCAACAAACAAAGAGTAGTAATAACTTATAATAAGTGCTCAAATTGCCCACCTCCCACTTCCACACATTTGTCAAACCTTAACAATAAATAAATAATTATCATATCGGTGTACTCGTTGGAACTAAACAGATTAAGCATTTTGAAATAATTTGTTAGGACTTGACAAACTCTAAATTATTGCAAACTTTATTAAGTAAAAACTGCTAACTTTATCGAGTGCACTTCTGTTTGACAAGAGACAGATTGATATAGTATTGTTTATAATGCGCTAAAAAACTTACCATGAATCTGACAGCAAGCAACTTGATGAAAATGAAAAAAATAACGAATCTCAGTTATTTATAGAGCGATTTCAAAATTTTAAAAACAGTTGTACAGAGAAAAGTAGCGACTACAAAAATGAGCAAAAAAAAATTAGGGTGTCATTAATAATATTTGAGTGGGTTGTTCCAGTGGGGTAGTTTTTGAGGGTGGGTCATCAAATTTTTATTTGTTTTAAAGTACACCGCCAACTATAATGGATGACTTTTGTCCGGTTCAATTATCTTGCATGGTTTAGAAGTTACAGCATGGGTAAAACAATTTGGGACACCCTGTATACTTAAAAATGTTTTTTTTTGCGATTTGCGCTAAAACTGATATAAACAATTAGTATAATACAATTTTCTGCTGTATATTTAGTCTGACATATTTTTTAGACTAACATAACATTTCGAAGTTAAATCAAATTGATGATTAAGAAAGTGCTTGGAACATAACACACTGTATTTTGTAGCTAACGAAGAACATGTTTACAAAATCTATCCATTTTCAATTCATTTTAGATCAGGTGGAAATCTACAATAAATGAATTAAATTATTGTATTTATTTTTTAAATAACTCTAGTATGTTAATGTAGCATATAGTTTCTAATGTTTACTACTGTCGATAATAAAAAACCATTTAATATAATTCAGAAAACTATATCAACATTTATTTTATTACAGTTCTGTACTGTGTTTATACTTATGAACTGGTATTTAGATATTTTCTTTTTATCCACACCATCCCTATAAGGCAATTGCACATGGTATACGAAGCCATTGTTCTTTTAATGCTTTTTAATCACAAATAGTTTAAATTAAAGCATATAATTAATATAAAAAGATTTAATATATCACAAAATGAACTGTCACAAATGAAGGAAGTATAACACCAATATGGCGAACGTGGTGACACTTTTGGACACCTACTTGCATCACCTGTTCTACCTCCATGGTTTACGACAAAGACTTGTTAAATGTTAAACATTAGTATGACCAATTGTTTTGTTGCCAACGATTCAAAAAATCAGAATTTTATATTCATCTGGTAAATAAATTATGAATTTTTGATATAATTTTAAACCTTCCTAGTATCTACGTGTCGATAAATTCGAAGGGGATGTAAGCATTTGATAATTGCATTATTAAAAGCCATTTACTTGATAGAAACAGGTCGTGACGCATACTTAACGAAGGCATTAATGTAATTGACAGTCTGGATACTGTTAAAAGCACTTACCCAAAACTATTGTTGTACTTACATAAAAAAAATATTTTCCAATTGTTTCGCACAACTTCTACAAGTACCACCGCAGCTGATTCAAAATATAGATTCTATATAATTATAAAAGTCGTTAGTTCAAAAGCTGCGATTTTTTTTTAATCTATACATCTTATCGAATTGGGACGTGTGTAACGCAACCCAATTTCCTTGAAAAGCCCTTCTGGTTCTCAATTAAAGGTTTCATTAAGGACTTTAGAAATTAGTTTAGCTATCTTGATGTATCGGAAATTAAAACGTGTTTAGGCATCCACGAAGTTTACGTTGTTTTAATGATTTGTGATGTTACGAGCATCCCCTCAATTTTCCCTTGACGTTGGGCAAAAGACGACGTCTAGTCAATCTTTCATAACATAGTTGAGAATGCGAGAATAAAGGATAGTGGCGTGTCGCTGTGACGAAATGAAGGAGAGTTCGAAAGAGTAGAGGTTAATTAATAACCTATAAAACTTAGATAGATCGCCAATTTCACGCGATTATGAAGAGAAGCGGGGTTTTAAAAGAAACTGGAGTTGGAAATTGAGCGAATAATACATCTTTTGGTTACAAAAGTAAGGTACACCGGGGTAAACTATTTAGGGTTTTATTTTTATTTTATCAGGCCAACCATTAATTTTACTTTAATAAACCTGGGTCATATAGTAAGCAAGGATGGCATGGCGTATACAAAAAATCAGTCGCTTTAACTAAATAGTGGCCACAACCAACTGATAAACATAAAATAAAAAGTTTTATTGGGCATTGTACTACCGAAGATTCATAAAGAGGTTTGCAAATATTGCAGCCATTAAAGCAACTTACAGAAAACGCGAGAGAGTTCTGCTGGGATAAAGACTGCCAAACTTTAAAGAAGCATTTAAGCACAGCGCCAATATTAGGCTACCCACTACCAGAGGAAGAATTTATTTTAAATACTGATACCGGTAATGTAAGAATTAAAATAATGCTTTCACAGATTCAAGAAGGAAAAGAAATTGTGGTCTGTTTTTTCCCTTTCCGGGGCGTTATCTTTTTTTTTTTTTTTTTGAAGGTGGGCGTCACTGTCCAGCCTCCTGTGCGGGAGCTGAACTTTGTTGTCCAGGCTCCTTTGCAGGAGGTGAGCATTGACGTCCTTCCTTCTTTTTTTGAGGTGATCGTCGTTGTCCAGCCTCCTGCGCTGAAGTTGGACTTTGGCGTCCCGTCTCCTTTGATGGAGGTGAACGTTGACGTCCAGCTTTTTTGACTTGTTTCTGTGTTTTTGAATCCATATGGTTCCCACGAGTAGCTAGGGAAGGAAAGGTCGACTGACGCAGAGCCCCGCATGCGTCGGCAAGGCTAGATATAAGAGGGTGTCGCCAGGTTCCCTCAAGGGAGCGTTTGCTGCCGCATCTGCCCCTGCGACAATTCATCCGTCGGCACGTTATCTTATACCTTAGATTGGGGGAGTTGGTTCGCGGCGGTAGCCTTTGCAAAAGATTATTAGGGTTTTTAGACTCTCGCACTCTACTTATGTCTATCACTAACCAGGGAAAAACCTGGCCGTTTTCCTATCCACCACCCGGAGACGCGCTCAGTTGACACTCAACCGCTAAGAGAGTGTACTGGGTTATTTAAGTAAAGTGCTCTTCAAACCTGAGCGAAACTACTGCGTCATTAGACAGGACCTCTTAGCAGTTGTATAGTGCGTCGAACACTTCTGCCAACACCTATATGAAAGAACATTTTTAATCTGGATTGACCATTTAGTTATTAAGTGGCTGATACAGATCAAGAACCCAGAAGTTTAAATCACCAGATGGGTTGAAAGATTTCAAGAGTACAACTTTAAGATCGAACATCGAGCCGGAATAAACCATAGAAATGCCGATTCTCTTTCTAAAAGACCGTTCTCAGCAGAGTGCTATCATTGTAACAGAGCAAAATCCAAAAAAAGTGGACTACTGAGAACAAAATTAGGGAAGAACAAGAAAACCATCCCGTTTTAAAGATTCGACAATATAAAGAAAAATCATCGACCTACTTGGTAAAAAGTGTCAAATCTCTTTTAAGTAATTAAGTGATATTTGAATCAGTGGGACTATTTTATCCTGGAAGAAGGCTTATTAAAGAAAGTAGTCGAAAATAATGATGATTCCAAACACAGAAGACAGTTGCGTCATTCCAAATAATAGACTAGCCGAAGTAGCCGACAGTCTATCAGAAGGATATCTCGGTGTTAAGAGAACCCTTCAGAAAAGTTTGTGAAAAGTTTTATTGGATGAACAGTTCTGATGATATAAAGGAATGGTATAAGAAATGCACCACCTTATAATAATAATAAATTTATTCACTTTAAAAATCGAATTACAATTTTAACTTATATTTAACAGAAAAAAAATTGTCTATGTGAATAAATAGTGGTTCCACTAAAGGCGAACCTTGTGCGTGGGATACTTTGAGAATTATATTCTACATAGCATTTCTTTTTTTTACTATTTTTTCTTTTATTTATTATAGAGACAAATTAGCTACAGCATTGAATAGTTTATAAATAATTATTGTATACATAAATAATTGGATAATTGCAGGTAAGTTCGTTTTAGATTTTAGTTATATTTAAATTAATAAAGTTATGAAATTTTTGTCGTTGCTTAGTTAATATCCATTGTTGTAATTTAGACCTATAAAGAGCTATAGAATTTAGGTTTTTAAATTCCACCGGAAGTGCGTTAAATATTTTAGGACCGAGATATACAAAACTTCTTTGCCCTAGAGTCTTTTTCATTCTAGGTACGGTGATCACATGATTTTTATAACGCGTTGGGTATAAATGTTGTACCGGAGTGCTAAGGAAAATATGCTTCTTCTGAAATATTGCTACACGTAGGTAAAAAAGTTGTCTCAAATCCAAAACTTCTGCTTCTACAAATAAACGTTCTGTTGGGTAAGTATAGTTTTTATTATAAATAATTTTTAAAATCCATTTTTGTATTATTTGTAAATGTTTAATATGGATATCTGCCGCACCTCCCCAAGCGATAATACCATAGGTTAGATGAGTCTGTATTAATGCATAATAGAGCATTTTTAAGTGGCGGATATCCAAAAAACATTTTAAAAATTTAAATTTTGCTAAATGGAATCTAATTTTCTTTATAACACTACTAATGTGTGCATTCCACTTTAAATTACAATCTATTATAATTCCCAAGTATTTAGTTGTTTTTGACATTTTTATACAAACATTTTCATTGTTGTAATTTATATTAATTGAATCATATTCAGGTAAATTTGAATCGTAACTAGTAAATGGAAGAAATGTTGTTTTATTAAAATTAATTGTTAACAATTTGTTACGAAAAAAATCTAAAACAATAGGTAGGGAGTCAATTATTTTTTTCTTTAGGGTATTCCAATTAGTATCTTGGTAGTAAATGGCCGTGTCGTCGGCGAAACCTATGATTTCTGCGGGTATAGGTAGTTCAAAAAGGGCGTTAATATATATATTAAACATAATAGGACCAAGAACGGTACCTTGGGGAATGCTATTGTATTGTTTGCTTATCACTCATAGAGTCGCCAATACTGACATACTGTTCTCGATCAGTTAGGTAGCTCTTTAGTAGTTGATAGGCTACTCCTCTGATGCCTAAGGTATTTAATGTTTCTAATAAATCTGGATGACTCACCGTGTCAAATGCTTTGGCGAGATCTACAAAGATACAAATTGCAGGCATTTTTGTGTCTATAGATTTGTATATTTTGGATGTTATGTCAGCAATTGCATCTTCGGTAGACCTCTCCTCCACAAACCCATATTGTTTAGAAGATAATAATTTGTATTTGTTGATAAAATTACACAATCTGAATTTAATTAATTTTTCTATTATTTTACTCATACTGGACAGGATCGATATGGGTCTGTAGTTTAACATTTCTATCTTATCCCCAGCTTTATAAAGTGGTTTTATAACTGCATTTTTTAGAGAATTAGGAAATATTCCAGTAGTAAAAATTTTATTTGCTATAAAAGTCAGTGGATTTTTTAAATAATGTACACATCTTTTATAAACCTCAGAAGGAATTAGGTCTAGTCCAGGCGCTTTGTTTGGTTTTAAATCTTTTATAATTTTAACCACCTCCTGTTCTTCCACAGGTTCTAAGTATATGGAGTTAGCTAGTCTTCTTTCATTGAATTTCCTAGATGACTTTTTAATTTTTTTTGCAAGAATGCTACCTACCTCTGTAAAATATCTGTTAAACACATTTGCAATTTCTGTTTTGTTTGTTATATTTATGTGGTTCTGTTTTATTTCACATATCTCCTGTGTTTTATCATGATTTTTAATATTTTTTACAACTTGCCACATATGTTTTGAGGAATTCTTATTTTTAATAATTTCATTTTTGTAGTAGTCAGTTTTGGCAATTTTTATCAGATCATTTAGTTGGTTTCTGTATATTTTGAATTCTTTTACGGCTTGTGTATTGTTTGGTTGTTGTTTAACTGTTTTATATAAATAATTCTTAATATTAATAGATTTTACTAAACCTTGTGTAATCCAAGGACTACGTTTGAAATGAGAACGGTTAATCTTTATTACCCGGCTGCTTGAGTTTACATAATATTTTAATTTAGTAATAAACATATCTGTCATTTCATTAACATCTATGGAGGAATACATATCTACCCAATTTTCCTGTGATAATATTTTATGTAATGAATTGTAATCACATATTACTTTATGATATTTGTTTTGACTTGAATCTTTCAGATTTGATGGATACTGGTACTGTAAAATTTGAGAGAAGTGATCAGTTAGTGAAGACCAGAGTACTATGGGTACTACATTTTCTAAGGACCCGCTTGTATTAACATGAAAATGGTCCAGGCAGGTTCTACTACTACCCTGTATTCTCGTAGGTGAATTAATCACTGATATGTATCCATGTTCATGCAAAATATTTAGATACTCTTGACTTACATCAGTTTCCTCCAATATATTAATATTTATGTCTCCAACGATTATATTTATGTGATTATAACGGATAAGAAAGGCTCACGTGTCACGTGAAACAATACAACGTCGGTAGCCCATTTAATTGGATTACCCATGACCAAGAATGGTTATAAATGTTATGGATTATTTTACAAAGTGGCTGGAAGTATACGCAATTTCAAATAAAGGAGCCGCAACTGTTGCAGACGTGTTGATAAAAGAGTTTGTCATACGTTTTCTAGTGGCCTTCGAGACCCACAGTAATCTAGGCAAAACTTTTGAAAACCAGCTTTCGAAAAATATGTGACAGACTAGATGGAGGAATACATAGCCGGTAAAGATTATGTGATATAGCTACGAAGAAAAATGGACGATATACAGAAGTTGGTTTGCTCGCATCCCAAGCCACAGAAGGATGTTTCAACAAAGGCGGCAAAGTCTGGCTCCATAACCCATAGGGATAAAATGGTTATTCTTCAAAGCTTCAAAGATCTTGGGAATGTCGATGCATCATTAAGAAAAATCTAATGATGTCATTTACTGTATAAGTAAGATCCCAACCGGTAAACCAGTGCGCAAAAACCGGCTGGTGTCATTTGAGGGTGACTTTGACGAAGAAGAAGTAAACCAACTTCAAGAAACACGTGACTTTGCTTTTTAAGAATGTATAGGTGCATATGGAGGTACTGGAAAAGCAACCGTGCTAAAACAAGATCTGCTCACGGTTCCGAAAGACTACTTGATGGTTCATAGCACTTCCGCCAGCATCAACGACGCTTGAGATCTGAATCTGTGTTCCAGAAGAAGTTTGGTCGATTGCTGGAACTTTAAGGTCAGTTACTGGCTACTGGAAAAGCCTTGAAACTTCAAGATGGATCGCGTTAACGTTTCTAGCTGTTAACAAAGAGCATCTGCTGAGATCGATTTACTTATCATGATATAGAAAGCATTACTTAATATGAGGAAGTACGTACATAAAGTAGCCATACCAGAGATAAAAAGCAGCCAGCTGAATTAGAGGAGAAGTACTCATCTAAGATTATTTTATATATTATTATTGTTTATTATTTATTGTATTTTTTCGAGTTAATTGTATGTTTGCACACCATTGGATAAGGCTTTGATATATATTATAAACATTTAATATGACACACAAGTTGTAAGGGGACAACTTTATTATTATTATTATTATTAATTACTTTTATTATATGACCTTGAAGATAACGAGTAAGCGAAAATGAAAGTACGGATATCTGTAGATTTAATAAATTTGAGTTACTTTCAGTTGAAACTTTTTTTGCTAAATAAACAGAGCCTGTAAACTAAAATCCGAACCTGGAGGAACCTAAAAATATCTGCGGTCTAGTAATTTTAATCCAGACTCTGGGCCGCTCGAGTCGACCTTTTGCATTCAGCGACTTCCACGCTTGGTGTACAAATTACCCTAATTCCAGTCTTCTAGGGTAGGGTAGGAAAGAGCAGACTCCTCTATATAATTATGAATAAGTAAAAGGACCCGTCATTCGGGCCGATTATATAGCAGTATATACACAACCTATCACTGTAAATGAATATATTTATACAGCATTATCTGATGTAACGCGGTAGGTAATAACTACACCGGGATATACGTATCCGTATAACTTTCTAGGAATCGTAAATGGTGGTGTTTCCAGACATTCCAGGACCGCAAATATTTTTTCATGGGCAGGCTTAAGGGGTAAGATATCCATTTATTTTTGAACACATTATTTTATACAATTAGCAAACCCTAATCAAATGGCGGCATAAAATAGTCCTTCAAAACCAGGTGTTAATAAAATAGAAGAATAGTACATTATATATTGCAAAAAATTGCCTTCTTCAAACTATTTAGTTAAGAATTTAAATATAGAATAAAATAAACTCTCAATTATTATTAGCAAAATCATGTTATATCTACTAAAAACCAAAAAAAGCCAAAAAAAAACAAAAAAAAAATAAACTATAGGTGTGCACGAGTTTTGTTTTTTACTTTCCTATCTGTATACAGATAAGGAAAGTATAGGAATCATGATTTTTTTCGACCTCGACTTTTGGACGGATTTTTACGTTTTGGGGTCCTCTGAATCCGTTTTGACTATTTTCGCGATGATATCTCTCTGTGTGTGCCTCGATAACTCATGAACGGATACAAAAAAAAACACCAAATTTTAAACTTAAGCTTTATTCCGGCTTCCAGTGAACTGATCAGATTTTGGACAGAGTCGGAACATCTGGGGGGAGGGGGGTACTTTATGGGTCGTCATTTTTATATTTTATGGAATATATCCTATAAATAATTTCTCTAACCGTATTCGAGATATTTGAAAAATCTGTAAATTTCGAATTTTTAAGAAAACTCAAAAACAGATAAAGGAACAAACATTAAATTTTAAACTTAAGTTTTATTTCTGCCTGATGTGAAATGATTATATTTTGGACAAAGTCGGAACATCATGGGGGGGTACTTTATGAGAAGCTGTTTTTATATTTTATGGAATATATCTGTTATTTACGTTTGGAAAAGAAAATTATTTAAATAAAAGTTACTTCTTATATTATTATCTATAATTTTTATTCTATGCCAAATTTTCCTAAAATGGTCCGTATTCGAGAAATTTTACAAAATGTGCAAAATTCTGACTTTTAAAATAATTGTTACTAAAAGTTTTCTATAATTTTTGTTTTTTACATGATTTTTCTAAAATGGACCATAATAGAAAAATTAGAGGAAAAGTGCTAAATTTAAATTTTTCAGTATTTTCGTTTTCAATGAATATCTATAGAAAAAATGTTTCGAGTTAGATGTATGTGGAAAATGAATATTTAGTTTACCCCCTAAACATTTATAGAGATGCTACAATAGGTTGTAATAAATAACCGGAAAAAGTCTATAATAACTAGATAGGAAAGTCATGTACAGGGCCGACTAGAGGGGGGGTAGCCGGGACTAATTCCCGTGGCCCGAAATCTAATGGGGGCCCGGCAGCGGTATAAAGGGGGCCCGACAACTGAATTTTTTTTGTTTTGAATGAGAAATTCTGAAAAACAAGACGAGAGGGGAAAGTTTTTGGTTGGGGAGCTTTTTTTTTCAGAAACTTTAATTGAAGTAGGTGAGGAAAAGTTTTTGCTTGAGGAGCTGTTTTTTGTCACGGGGCCTGATCTAGAGAATTGACCTGGGGCCCGGCCTGGCTCTCAGTGGCCCTTCATGTATTGGACACATCAGATTTTTAGTTTACATATGGTACAGCAAAAGATATCACAAAATTCAGATATCTTGTAAGCACTTACTACATATAAAATGTATTGGAGATTTTTGCATTAAACCTTAGATAAAAGAGACCGGTGATGTAACATTGCACATCGCGCACTTTGTCTATTCCAACCCTAAGTAACCCACCAATTAA
This sequence comes from Psylliodes chrysocephalus, assembly GCA_927349885.1. Taxonomy (NCBI): domain Eukaryota; kingdom Metazoa; phylum Arthropoda; class Insecta; order Coleoptera; family Chrysomelidae; genus Psylliodes; species Psylliodes chrysocephalus. The sequence goes on along the minus strand of OV651815.1, from coordinate 30,782,303 downwards.
AAATCATTGTGTTCACGACGCCACCCGAATTGCTCCGAAAGGACCCCGCAGACTTTCAATGGAAATTTGGTTTCATCGAAATTGTCCCATTTTTTGCAGGGAGCTAGTTTTTGACATCCTGAACAAAAGTCCTTATGGGTGGAACAAAATCCTATGTAAGGATTTTGAGTTATTTGCGAAAGAAAGCCTCGATTTTGACGAACCTCAAAAATCGTAAACACAGGGAAACAACACATACAAAGAGGTTAGGGTCTTTATTTTTTATAAGTCTTGGACCAAGAAGTTATTCCAGAATGATTAGTAGTCATTGATGGAGACGCTGTGTATGAGTGCCCGTCAATAGGCAACTCACAGGATGGTCCTGAACAGTTTCAGGAAGGAATTGACCTTTTAACCAAACTTTTTTAAGCTTGATTTTGTGGCAAGTTAGAGAAAAAACCAAAAATTCAATTGCAACTCGTGTTTTGGACCAGAAGATTTCGTATATAACTCAGAAAATTGCACGGACCCCCCATTTAATCAATCCTGATTCAGGTTTGTCAATTGTTTGAGTCCATGGATGATTGCACCAGGCACAATTTCTGGAACGTAACCTTTTTTCATGTTGATATTTACTCTACATTGTTGATATTTACAAAGTCTTCAATCGTCACTTAAAACATTTCAAGATCACTGAATAGTGTCCTTCAATAGAACCAAATCAGTCATCAGTGCCTTTGTGGAAGAAAGTGAAGTATTTTTTTTGTGCGAAAAATCTCGACATTGGTCTCCTCATCGATTATTGTGTAAGCTTCCTTGGTTAAAAGGTCAATTTTTTTCCGAAAGTGTTCAGGACCATCCTGTGAGTTGCCTAATGATGGGCACTCATACACAGCGTCTCCATCAATGACTGCTAATCATTCTGGAATAACTACTTGGTCCAACACTTTGAAAAAATAAAGACTCTAACCTCTTTGTATGTGTTGTTTCCCGGTGTTTACGATTTTTGAGGTTCGTCAAAATCGAGGCCTTCTTTTGCAAATAACTCAAAATCCTTACATAGGATTTTGTTCCACATATAAGGACTTTTGGTCAGGATGTCAAAAGCTCGCTCCCTGCAAAAAATGGGACAGTTTCGATGAAACCCAATTTCCATTGAAAGTCTGCGGGGTCCTTTCTATTCTATGCTCGTCTCCGCGTGAGTAAATCATTTATGAACCGCCGTTTTTTGAATTATTTGTTGGTGTTATTAGCAATTTAAAGTGTTTTAGTTATTTAATTTCAAGTTAAAAATGCCACGATGTATGGTGAAAAATTGTATATACAAATAATATAAGTGTCAATGTTATGAAAAATAAGAAATATATTCGTTTTCAGCGGTAAATATTTGTTGACGTTTTGACATAAAGTGGCCATGATCCTTTGAGCTGAATACTTTAGATCCGCATTAAGAGGTTTCAATAAATATTAAGCATAAAATACATAATATTTCAGAAAATAGATTTCATAATGCATTATTTTACAAAAAAATAAAATTTTAAACATTTAATCTAAATAAGAAGTAAATAGGTATTTTTACTAACGAAATTTTGTTTTTTAAAAGTTTTATACCAATATTTACTAAAGGTGGTTTTTAGCCCTTTATTAGGTATTTCTACAAGAATATTAGAAGAAATACAGGTTCACCCAGGGTAGCCAGTTCCCCTGTAAATAGTTGGTAACAAGTTTGTTTGACCTCGACAGTAGCGCGCTGAGCGCGTTATGATGAACTATAATTCGGTACAGTCGGTAAAGTAGAAAACTACTAGGTAAAGCGATTTAAAAAATGGCGGGCTTTAAAATTTATGAAATTTGAAGTAACATTTTCCTATTTTACAGCTTTTACTTACAATAATTGAAACAATCAATAAGTAAAATGAATTTTTATTGTAAGTAAATGCTGAAAAACGGAAAATGTCACTTGTTTTGAATGAAAAATAAAAACATTTGTAATAAGTTTATTTTATTTAGAATAGGTAACTATATCATCACATTATATTAAACATCATATTCACAATATGTTGAAAAATGTTCAAGGGTTGAAGTTAATTTAAAAATATACGTTTACACTAATCACGATTATTATTGTTATTAATATTATTATTTTATATCTATAAAATTACCTAATATCACAAAATTACACATTATCACAAAAAGTACACATTAAAAATAAATTGAGTTTACTACATGAAAAAATTTTTATTATTCTTAAGCTCTATTGGGTGTTCCAGTGCCAGAGTTGCTAAAAAATAATTAATTAAGTTGAGATCAAAGTTTAAGAAACATTTAAAAATAGTCACTTGTCAAATAAGTATTTAATTTTGTCATGAACTACATAATTTTAAGGAATAGGTAACTTTGGCATGTATAGAAATGATTTTAAAACAATAACAAAGACCAGTTGTTTTGAAATTTTGTTGGTTAGGTAACTCTGGCACTAAACCACTTTACTATCCCTTCACCCATCTATTTCGGTTCATTGTAGTTGCAATATCCATTCCAAAAATCTCCATACTCAGGAATAACTAAAACAAAAAAAAAAAAAAAAAGGCGCAGTGTGTATCTTAAAATTAAACTAAAATTTTTAAATAAATTTGTTTCTGATAATTTTAAAGCAGTCTTGTAATAATTGGCATTATTATTTTTAAAAATATAAAGAATTTAACAAAAATCCCAAAAATATCTAATATTTTTAATATCTATTAAATTAACACAACGTATTTATTAAAACCAAACAATTAGAAATAGTTCATTGTACTAGAAAATTAAAGGACAAATCGTGCGAATAATCATTAAAAATAAATAAGTAGAGTTTCTTTTTAAAATAATCACGTTAAGGTTGATATAAATAGAGAGTCAATCATTGACAAAAAAGACTCGAGGGGCGGCCGTTGGGCCAAACCTATGCCCAAAAATGGAACTTAGTAATTATTAGTATTTATTATATATAGTAAAGTGTGTGTGTAGTGTTTTTAGTTTCAAAGGTAATATCTATTTTATTTTAAAATGGTTAAATCTCTTTGTTTGGGTTATGTATTTTAAAACAGTTCATTAGTCTTCCTCAAATGCCAATTCTTTCATTTTCGTCCCAAGTTTACTTATTAAAGGTTTATCAGTTTTAAGGGTTTTATCATATAAAGAGTTTTTTTATATTAAAATGTTTTTGTGATGTAAAAGGTTTCTTTATATCAAAGTTTCATCATAGATTATATTATATTAGCATGGTTTATCATAACAAAGATTTACAATTGTGGGTAGTAATTTTTGCTATGTTTTATTTCAAAAATAGAGATTGTTTTGATTTATTGAAATTGTTAATCATTTTTTTACTTATATTTAAATATACTTGTTATTGTTCATTAACCTATTTTATTCTCACCTCTTTCCAAAAACCAGTAAGAAATATTCCGAGCATGTTAAGCCTCGGCGTTCCTACCCTTAAGGACTTGAGAGTCTTAAGTCAGTTGCCAAAACCGCTCGACATATGCTATTAAGGGATGTTTTTTTTGTATTTTTATTATTTTCTTTTATTTTATTTTGCCACTGGCGAATGGATGTTCCTTCAGGACTCCAGGACCCTAGGGCTGGTGACAAGCGCTGCCTTTATCCCTTAATAGTATAGTAACAGTAGCTAAAGACCTATCAGTAGTTGTAAATGGTCTTTAGACATAACTGGTTGTTACAATTGGTGACGAGCGTTGGTCTTTAGGATTAACTGGTTGTTACAGTCTTAATTGTATTTTTAGATTTTAATAAACTATTTTTTAATCTTGAAATTTTGTTTCGCTGCTCTCGTTTAATATAATAAAATTTTCTCTTTCTAGGAGTTAAATTACCAATTCTAGTTGCATTAATTTGATTTAAAATACCAGTTCTTACACGTGGTTTCTTTATTAAAGGTTCCTCAACACATTCAATTCTATCATTAAAAAAATCTAGCTTTCTTTTAGCTGAAGTTATATTCGAAACAGAAGGTTTAATCAAAACATTACTAATTACATTTATTTTTGCAAGCGAATTTGATGAAGGCAGCTCTGAAAAATTTTCATCTAATGTAATATTATTATTAGTAGTAATATTCTCTTCTAAAGGCGCTAAAGGCAAGGCAAATTTAATGAGCTTAGTAGGCAAAGTGCTGGTGAAGGCATTCTCGTCAAAATGATCCTCGCACTATAGTTTTTTTTAGATGTGTAGGGAATATTTAAAATATCAAACCATTTCTCTCTAAGGGTAATAATGGACGGAAAAGTAAAAAATTTCTTATTAAGTGAATGTAAATAATATTTGCTTCTGCAATTTGCAGCAGCACATGATAATGTGAATTTATTATAAGTTAATGACATCGTTAAGGACCTCAGTATATTTTTACACCTATAAATTACTTAAATTTAACTAAAACTAAATTAAAAATAAGATTAATTAAATTTTACTCACCTACATTTTCCACGACTGTCATGTTTTAGTGTAACATAACCTAATTTATTAACAAAGCCAGATTTACACCACCTCATAATATTCAAATGTAGCTTTAACTTTATAAATTTATAACAATTATCCCTGTATTTGATCATTATATTGTATTAAAGTGATATTTAAAAGATTGCATTAGTAAAATTATTGATTTCTTTAAAATTTATTCATTTTTTAATTATTATATGGGTGTAAAAACGGCTTTTATTTAGTGCTCGCAGCGCGTGAAGCGCGATATGATAAACTACAAACAAGGAAACAATTCCCGCCTATTATTCAAACCTTCTCTTTTTAGTTTTTCTATGGGTTCACCTACATAAAATTTCAAGGTTCATTTTATTTGCGGTTAAATCGGAAGTGACATTTGAATCTTAAGTCTTAAAACAAAGTAAAACGCGCAATATGATCTAGTATAAACAAACAAAAATACTAAAGTTACGGAAATTAGTCATATTATTAGTAAAATGTTACATTATAAACACCTAAACAACTCGAAAAAAAATCTTCGTTTACTAAAAAATTTAAATTCTAGCCATATTTGTTATACAATCGAATGCGGTTTCAAAGATAACAGGATCAATAAATCCGAATCTCTAAATTTTGGAGCTAAATGCATGGATAAAAGCATGCGACCGATAGGGGTTACAAAAATAATCGATTTATCGTTTTCATGAAAATCGATTTATTCGTTATAATTAATCGATTATTTTTAATCGATTATTTTCGATTAATCGAACATTTTCAATAAATTGTTTTCGTTTTTTTAGGTAATGGAATAATCGATTATAAAGGAATTACAAAAAGGGTAGATTTATTCAAAATATTCTATTGATTGAAAATAATCGATTTTTTTAGAAAAATCGATTTATTGTTTAATCGACTTTTTAAATTAATCGATTATTTTCGATTTACCGAATATTTTTGATTATTCGATTATTTTCGATTTTTCAAGGGTATTCGAATAATTTGTTTTAAAATACAAAAAATAGATTATATAAAAATAATCGATTGATCGAATATAATCGGTTATATTATATAATCGATATTTTGGTTATTTTTTAGAATTATCGATTTATCGGTCAATCAGCTTTTTATTAATCAATTATTTTCGATTTTTCAAAGAAAATTAAATAATTAATTTTAAAAGAAATATAAAAAAGAAAAGAATTATTTGAAAATATTCAATAATTCAGTTATTTTTTTTTGGAAAATCGATTTATCGTAGAATCGGCTTCTTAATTAATTGGTTATTTTCCCTTAATCGATTATTTTCGATTAAGTGATTATTTTCGATGTTTAAAAAATTATCGAATAATTGATTTGAAAGAAATAATTTTTTTTTTAAATCGATTTACCGATTATTCGACTTTTTAATTAATCGATTATTTTAAATTTTACAAAGATTACCGAATAGTCTGTTACAATGGAAATACGAAAAAAAAAATATTTAAAAATAATCGATTATTTAAAATAAACGATAATTCGTAGTAACTGATTTATCGGTTAATTGGCTTTTTAATTAATCTATTACTTTTGATTTTTCAAAGATAATCAAGTAGTCGATTTTAAAGGAAATACTAACAAAAATAGATTGTTTGAAAATAATCGATTGATCGAAAATAATCGATTATTATTAATTATCAATAATTTATTTCGATAATCACCCACTCCTAGCGACCAAATGACTTTTAATAGGTTTAAATTTTAAAATGTTATTTAGTTTCAGAAATATGCATTTCTAGAGTTTTATGTGACTCATCTTCTATATTAATTGATATTCCTAAAGAAACCTTTTTCTGAGGTTATAATACAAAACAGCATTTTCTCATTTTGACTAATTTTTAATATTATGTGATAGTCGTAGAAAAAATATAATGTTCAACTCACAAGGTTTGATTTGCAGTATTCGCCTGCGCACATGCTTTTTTTATAATACTCTTAGACAATGAGAACCATTTCTAACTCGATTAACAATATTCTATTTCAACATTTTACTGTAGTCTCTTACAGAAAAGTCCGTAGTAAATAAACGCTAACGAAATATTCTATAAAAGGTCTTCTCTTTACATAAAATGTCGTGGCATCTATTTGATATTAAAAAATCACGTTAAATTTATTTCATAATACAAAATTCCATTGAACGTATATTTTAAATAAATCTAATAGTTCATTATGATGCTAATAAACAAAGTCGGGTCCCTGTCACAGAGTTCGGGTCCCTGCCCAGTTCTCCCACTCCGTTAACTTTTCTTTAGAAATTGGCAATATTTGCGCAGGTTAAACACCGGTGTATGTTATATCTCTGGTCTCTTTTATTTAAGCATTAAACTTATTTGAGCTCTTTTACATTGAAATGGTATATTATGCCTAGAAGTCAATCTAAGAACTTGAAAATTAATCTTATATAACAATTCAGAGCTATGAACTTTATTATTTAAGAGTTTATATAAGTATAAAACAGAACCCTGCATCCTACGTTTTTCTAAGGAAACAAAATCAAAATTATTTAATAGAATATCGTAGTCCATACCTCTAATAGGATAAATTCCATCAATTTTAAATTGTAAAAATTTGAGAAAGAACCTTCTCAATCAATAGCATATACTGAAAATTAAAGATCCGCATTATAATTAGATCTAACCAAGCTAAAGTAGAGAGATGTTAAATTTGAAATATTTCTAAAGTTTCTACAGTTTCTCCAAATGAATCCATATGCACGGTAAGCTGAATCCCTGATATTTTCAGTACGTTCCAATGTTACACTGTTAATCGAATATAGGTAGTGTATAGTATTGGATTTGCGTGAGAAAGTTATTACTTTACATTTATTAATATTCAAATATATTATTTTTGAGGCACCAATTTTCTAAACAAATCAGCTGATTCTGTAATACCACACAATCATATAAAGTAGAAATAAAAGCGTATAATTTGAAGTCATCAGCGAATATTAATTGGTTAGTATTAATTTCATCACACAAGTCATTAATAAATAATAGAAAACGCAAGGGACCTAAATGAGATCCCTGAGGAACTTGAGCAGAATCCATTTAAGTTAACTAAACTAACTAAATAATAAAAGGTAAAAGTATTACATGACTGATTTTGTCGAAAGCCTTGGAGAAATCAGTATACACCGCATTAACCTGACTTCTTGTATCTAATAATTCACATAAATATTGACTTAATGTCGCTAGGTTGCTTATTGTGGATCTCGAGTTCATGAATCCATGCTGGTGATTGGAAATAGTGTCTTTTACAGAGAGGTATATGCGGTTATACAAGACTGACTCTAAAACTTTCGCTGCGTTATTCAGTATAATTGCTAATCACATTACGATTTTCAGACTTGTGTACATAACACACTTTAGCTACTTTCCAGCTATCTGGAAAAGTTGACGTTTTTAAAATTAGTTTTAAAAAAAGTATTTGAGGGGGGATAGATTAAAACTCTAATTCAATCTTTTAATAAAAATGATTGAATTTTATCAGGACCAGAAGTCAATTTATTTTTTAATTTACGAACAGCATCAATTATTTCTTTTTCAGATATAAGTTCTAAACTAATATCAATCAGATTATCATTGTGAAAGTTAAAATTGTGCCAAAGAAAAAACTTTCAAAAAAATTTCCAAAAGCATTTGCAATATCTTGGGAATTATTATATGATTCCTCACCACAATATGTTGTTCCAGGAAATTTTGAACTGTTAACATATTTTAAACCGTAAAAAAATAACTAGGTACGATTCTGTACAAAGAAGTAGAAAAAGATGCTTATAGCGTCTCCCAACCTTCTATTTCGATAGTCTTTACAGGCTAGAAATTACAAATATTTGTAAAACATGAAATTCTTCAATATCTATTCAACTACGTCATGAGTTACGAGATTGGCGTAGGGGACAAATATTTATGACACGTTAGGCATTAGGTATTTATTTATTTAGTTGTCTCAGGCTTAGTTAGTTAGTTCATAATAAATCAATTTGTAAACAATTTAAATTTATTAATATCGTATATGCCTGATTGAGCAGTAATTTTTCCGATCGTCCCCTCATAACGATTTAACCCTAAATTCAATTATCTTCTCTCGATTACAATATTCCCTATTTTATACCCCTGCAGTATCGGTTTCTGTACACGCTTGGCTCATTCGATTATCAATTATTATTAAATTGCTCTTCGTTAATTTATATGTAATAAAGAACTCAGTAATTGTCTAAATTCTATTTAGACCTTTCTGTTTGCGTTTTGCTATTTACGAATTTTAAATTTAGTTCATATTTAATCACGTAATTAACAAATAAAATTAAAGAAACAGAATAAACGATATTATATTTAAAAATCTTCATTTTCATGGATTCGAATCGGATCCACTTAAATGGATTATACTTCAACGATTGTGCCAAAAAATATCAAGCATATTGATATTAAGAAGGGGCTGTTGGACGTTCTCCAGGAAATTAAAATAAATTACCGTTTAGGGGTTTTAAGCCAAAACTGATAGATAATTCAATCGGTTTCAGAACAAAAGGGAATAAAAGCTATTATAAATTCAAAAGAATTTGATTCATAAAAGGAGAATCAATTTAATTTTGTTCGCGTCATTCATATTTAATCTATTGTAATATATTTGAAAGAGTTTGATACTAATATTATATCTTTCATAGAATATATACAGTGTGTCTGAAACGTGAGTCTCTGTTCAGGAGCGGACTGAGAAGAAAAAACGGCACTGGCATCTTTCAAAGAACCGACTCTGTACTACCGGGGCACACTGGAATGATCATATATGTTTAACGCTGTACATAAAAGCAAAAATTACAATTACATTTTTGATGTATATTTTATTAAATATATGTTTAGAAAAACATAATTTGTTTAATAATTATTAATTATTATAAGTAACTCAATGCTCTGTATTATGGAATACAACAGTTGCGTTCCTTGTTAAATATATTCTTTGTGTGGGAAACCAATAGAGCAAAACATTATTTAAATACATTACTTGATTTATTTAGCCAACATTTTTTATATGTATATTTTAGTCCGTGTACTAAAATTAATATTAAGAGTGATTTTATTTAATTTTATTTTTCATTTTTTAGTTAAATCGAGTGCATTTTGCTTTTCTTTTTCGTTTCCATTAAAAAGTCCCAATGAGTCCCGATTATTTGTGGATGACTGTGACATCTCTAGTTTATGCTTTATTTACCAATATAAAGTTTTGCTGAAACCGCTTGTAACAAAGGTGACTAAACCTACGTGCACACCAGTGTTGCCAGGTATACCATTTTTATGGTATTTATACCATTTTTTCTACTACGATACCTGCAAGTTTTTGAGGATACCATTTTCCATTTTTTTACCATTTTTGGTACTGATACCATTTTAATACCATATTTTTAACTTTTAGATTTTCATTTCATTCATTATATCTCTACTCTACTAATAAGTAACAAGAATGGTCTCACATCTCTACTAAAATACGCCCAATAATAGACGATTACAAAAATGTATCTATTATCGGCGAATTCAAAAATGAAAAGAAAAATATATGGTCTATTTAAAAAAAATATCGATGACGTTTTAGTAAGTGAAAGCATTTTGATTACTACCTATTAGACAGAAAAATATTGTATATTACAAAATAACTTTAAAAGTAAAAATAATTTTAAAACAATTTATAAATTTTACTGATTTTTAAAATCAAATAAATATAAAAAAAATAATGGCCAGCCGAGAATTGATCCCCGGCTTTTCGTGTGGAAGTCAAGCACACTGCCACGCGTCCACGTCCACTTTTACGATTTTGGTTTTAATACTCGTATTTAAAATAGTTACATATAGTTTAATTAAAATTGATTTTTTCTGCACCCACATGGATATTAGCTTATCTATGCACAGATTATAAAACGAAAAAGTATGCTATTGCCTTCAACTGAACGAATATATTTCATATCTATTCTAGGTAGTGAGAACATTGCAAAAAATAAAATCCATCAATCACCGTTCATATTTTGATCAATCGACTGCTATTATTTTAAAAATTTTAAATAAGTGACATACTGTCAAACTAATTGTCAGTACATTTTTTAGTTATTGAGATTAAACATGCATTAAAATGGGTTATTCTTGTGTTGAATCGATAAATAATAGCATTTCTGTTTTTATTTCGTCTATATTTATAAATAATTTACTAATTTAAATAAAACTATATGAAGTCAGTTTAATAACGAATATTAAAGCAACAAATACAAAAGAATAGGTGGCCCTGTGGTCAGCGTTCTGGCCTTTCACACGGAAGATTGGAGTTCGATTCTCCGATGTGGAAAAATAAAATGAACTTTTTCCTTTTTTTTTTCGTTTATTTTATTTTAAAAATTATTAAAAATCATAAATTATTTTAAAATTAGTTATTTTGTCCTAATAACCTAAAATATTTTTTTAATTGTAAATTTTAGTTAGTGGGTCGTAGAAAAAATATACTCGAGTGGATTGTCCACATCGCACTCAGCACTCTGCCTATGGCGTCGTGCTCAAATTTCGTCTTCGTGCGGTATGACCATCATATCCACTCTTGTTGCACAAACTACTATTTTTTTTTTTCAAAATATGGTCCAAATAAAAATAAAAATGCTGTTATTTACGACTATTTATCTATTCTACACAAAAATAATAATTTTTAATGTATATTTAATCTCAATAACTAAAAAATATACTGAACATTAGTTTGACAGGATTGTCACTTATTTAAAATTTTAAAATAATAGTAGTTGGGTGTTCAAAATATGAACTGTAATTGGTGGATTTCATTTTTTTGCAGTATTCTCACTACCTAGAATGGATATGAAATATATTCGTTCGGTTAATTGCACTGACATACTTTTTCGTTTTGTAGTCTGTGCGTAGATAAGCTAATATCCAAGTGAGTGTAGAAAAAATGTTTTTCTACGAACTCTTACAAAAAGACATCTTTCGCCACAGGATACTTTCAGCGAAAACTTGATTTCCGTCACTAGTGAGAAAAAATCCCATAACGTTTACTTTCGTCTCTAGTGACGAAAGTAAGTTGTTACATATTTTCATATATCAGTCGCCTCGTATAATATTTTGGCAGCTTATAATTATTAATAATGAAATAAAAAGATGCTCATTAAATTCTATATGCGTTTTTACCTAAACTTTAATGAATTAAAGATAAAATAAAAATGTAAAAAAAATAGTGCAAATTAAACTAATCTACATCTAGTTTCCTGGTTTTCAATTGTTTATTTGAAGTTTTATCACTTTTGAGAACTGTCAGTTTCAGTTCGTCCTAAATTTAACACATTTTCATGATGTCTGAGTCAGAAAGCGATTGTACTCCCCCAGAAATTAGTTTTAAAGCTGAAGAAACCTCTTCAGATTTATTACCGGCCAAATCAAAAAAGAGATATGAAGAAATTTATATCAAATTTTTGGTCTGGAGAGAAAAAAATAAAGTGAAATCATTTTCGGAAACTGTACTACTAGCATACTTTGGAGAAATATGTTCAAATTTTAAACCGTCGACGTTATGGTCCATTTATTCGATGCTAAGAACTACACTATCTGTTAAAAATGATGTCGATATTAGTAAATATCCAAAGTTACGTTCGCTTTTGAAAAGAAAATCTGATGGTTTTAAAAGCCAAAAATCCAAAATTTTTTCGCTTGAAGACATAAAGACTTTCCTAAAGAATGCACCTGACTATAAATATTTAATAACAAAGGTAACGGAATTATTATTTTTATTTTAACAAATACTTAATACATAACTACTAATATTTGTAGGTAGCATTAGTTTTTGGATTATCTGGCGCTTGTCGTTGCCACGAACTAAAAGATTTAACAATAAGCGATGTAAAGGATACTGGAAGTATTCTGTTAGTTAAAATCCGTAATACAAAAACAAAAGTTCCGCGTTCTTTTCATATTTCTGGACCCTTTTATGATATTTCTAAAAAATATATGAGCCTACGTCCCGCAAACATGGATCAAATTAATTGAAAATTCTTTATTAACTATCAGAATGGAAAGTGTAGCAGACAGGTTGTTGGAATTAATAAAATCAGTAAATTTCCTAACGAAATTGCTCAGTTTTTAACGCTTCCGAATCATCAAGATTACACTGGGGACTGTTTCCGCAGAACATTCGCAACGCTATTAGTGGATGCAGGAGGTGACTTGCTTCTGTTAAAAAAGCACGGTGGTTGGAAATCTAGTAGTGTTGCGGAAGGATATGTTGATGAATCCACGAACAGTAAAAACCAAATACAAACCAAAATTTTACAATCTGTACAAAATAAGAAAACTACTACTTCATCCGATTATGGCGCATCATCATCTGAAATGACATTTAACAGTAGAACAAATATGTTGGCATTTACCTCAATAAATAAAAAGCTTGAGTGTGATACCCCCATAATTTTGAACAATTGTTCAAATATAACAATAAATCAATATTTAAATAATAAATAATATTTCTGAAATATTTAATTGTTGGTTAATTTTTTGTTATTCCTAACACAAAATAAAGCATTTGCTAACGTTTGTTTTTTTTCATTTTAGTAAGTACCTACATGACATAATAGAGTTCGTAGAAAAAGTATAGTGTTTTACTCGTCGAAAATCATTTTTTGAAGCTCGCGAACATTACCAACCGAGGCAAAGCTTCAAAAAATTTTATTTTCGTCACTCGTGAAACAATATATTATTTTTCCATATATGATTATAATAGAACAAGATTTAAAACTTCCGCTGATAGAATGAAATGCATAGATTTAATTTGTCAATTTTTGAATGACCAATTAAATTTAAAAAAAAGATTGGTATTATCTGGTTGGTTAAATAAATAATGAAATGACGTAAGATGGACGACTTAGAATTAAGTCCAAAACAGACTGGGTATCGATATGCAGTTATCAATTAAATGATCATAAACGGACGTACACTGGATGTCCAAATACGGATACGGACGTTGCGACACTCAAATAGATCTAAAGTGGACGTCCATTGGACTATGTGTGCTGTTAGACGCGGCTAAACAAAGTACGAGGTAAATAGTCCTACAGGAAGTTGGCTCTTACGCTTTTTATTCATGAACTAAATATTACAAAATAAAGATGTGTATAAATAATCGTTTTTTGTCTATTTTATTTTCTCTGTCTGAGGAGTTTTGTAAACACAATGCCCACATTTTAAATGGTGCTTTTCACTAATATTTCTCATAATTTTCACACAATGGACTAATTTTAAATGTCTATTTAAATTACTTTTGTCAAAAAATATAAAATCATAATATAAAAATGTAAATAGTGTTTTCAGCGCAAATACAGGAATACAACCGTACAACCTCTTGTGATACCAACATAAACAACTTAAAATGTACTAGAAGACTAGTTAACTCGTACTGTTTAGCTGCATCTGTGCTGTCTGGGTACTAAGTAAAGAGTATACTGTAACCAAAATTGTCACTAGTAATACCACTAGAGGTCAAATTATTTCCGGAAATTTGACCTCGCGTGGTATTCGGTAAGAAAATTCCACGCCGAATTATGGATGAAAATTAAATATTTTTAAAATTTATTTTTCGTTTCTCTACAATGCAAATTATTTTCTCCAAGTCACCAGTCAAACATAAAAGGTGTTGTCGCCTTGATTGTTGAGTTGTCATGGTAACTAAGTGAGACCCTAACCTCGAATATAATTTCAGTTTTGAATTTGTCAAGCGGCCCGACGTAAAAAAATGTTTCTCTGCAATTATTTAGGCCTTCAAATTGCTTATTTCTACTCATTGTAGTTGCATGGGAATACCATTTGAAAATAGAAAATAGTATATTCTTTAATTTTACGTTTTGAATAACTACAAGTGGTAGAAAATTGTTTTTCTGCGTTTTTATTAACATGCGTTATGAGCGCTTTAAAATGGTATGAAATTCATAACCAGCGTCAGCAAGCATCAATCGCAAGAGGCTGTGATCATTGTATTTTGACAGTTCAAAACATTAAATAACTCGCGTTTTGTTGCGATAAAGAATATTGCACAGCAAGTAAAACCAACAAAATTACCTATTTGTTTAAAAATGAATCGATTTGAAAATCATACGCTATGCAAAATATGCGTGAAATTGTCTGATGTAATGATCAATAATTGCACCATGACTTACTTACTCGGATTAATAGAGGATTGTGGCTCCAACTTGAAAAACGAAAATTTGTTCTGAATTGTCCACGAATATTTGCACCTAAACTACGCAAAATTCAAAGTGCTGAATGGGAAAAAGGTGAATAAATTAGTGTCTAAATATTATATATATTTTATTAGACATAGACACATAATTCAAAGCATCCAAAGTCCTGCATTTTCGCCATTAAGAAGAAAAGAAGTGGCCGAAGAATATAGAAAACACCTTAGCATTGTAACTAAAATGTATCAAAACTAAACCTATTATGTGAACAAATAAAAACCAATCTGTCAAAAATGGTCTGTTATTGTAAACGTCAAAAAATTTCTAGTATAATTCGCTGTTGGGTACCCCACGAGAAAAAATTTCCACTAAAATACCTCCGTTGCCATGGTGATCTGTCAAAAACACGTATTTTGATTGGTTAAAAATTACAGGTGTGGAATTTTCTAAGCAACACATAATTAACATGTCAATTACGTGTTGGCTACATCACAAAATTAAACATTGTTAAACCGTAATGTTTAAAACTATTCAAATAAAGATGATTCCTTTAAAAAGTGTATAAGTTTAATGCAATAAAATTTAAGACACTGTTAGCTCTCGGTTACAAAGTTTTATTAAGGTCTCTGGAGACTGCCAAATGTCTCACTGATTTTCTTATATTTTTACAAGCAGATTAAAGACGTGCCATTTGCCATTTCCAAGTTGTTTGTTTTTGTCGTTAACTAAAAAGAGATTAGGTTAGTTTTTCTGGTATGTCGGCACATTAAGCTCCTCTCACTTTAACTTTCGTTCTTACAGTCGCACCAAAAGAACTAGGATATTTTATTTGGATGTTTGTTGAAGATAAAATAACTAGCAACCAGAATTTTATGTGTTAAATTTGATGTTCATTCTCAACAGTTTCAATTATTCCTCAGTCCGGAAAATTTGCAAAATAACTAAATGTTTTTATTCACAGAAGCATGGCTTATAGCTATTAATGTTATTTTAATTAATTACTAGACACGTTTTTCTTGCTTAATTAACAGCTAATTATTTAAAATGTGCCTTATAAGCTCTTTCTATCTCATATAACATGCAATAGAAAACTTAAATAAGTCTAAACAGTATCTCCGAAAAGCGTTTTATCAAACTAGACTGCAACAAAGAGATACGTGATCGTATTAACAAGAAACGGGGAAACCTAAAATTATTATTCCACGAAAATGAGCGTTAGTAAACTTTGTTATTACGATTCAGACCGCAGACAGGCGCGGCTACTAATTTCCAAAAGGAACTTTCTCCAGGATTTCCTTTTACTCCGACAGCAACATTAAGATAAGTACGCTTATCGAATGTATGTATTATATATTTTCATTTGTATCATTTGCCCCATTTACAAGTTTTAAAAGTAATTTTTATAAACCGACTCTAAAAAGGAGTTTATCACAGATACCATCATCAGAAATATATATGGGACCACGCCTGAGGTGCCAAAAAAAAGAATCCTAGAAATCGGACATTGTAATGAATTATCGCTGAATATACATAAAAAATATATATTCCCTTGACGAATTGAGAACCTCCTTCCTTTTTTAAAGTCGCTTAACAAAGGATTATTTTTTTATTTAGTCATGATAACGTTTAGAATATTCTAGAAATCGCTTATGTGTATAATAAATAGCAGAGCTGGGTAATTCCTAGTTAAAAAGCAATTAATAATTACAATTACTTTTTTTCATGTAATTTATAATTGTATTTAAGTACTTTTTTAAAGTAATTTGGAATTGTAATTGCAGCAAATTCTGTGGAGGAAATGTACTTTGTAATTATATTAATTTAAATTATTTATCACAAGTACAATTACTTTTTCAATTACAATTACGTTTCCAATTACAATTACTTTTTTTAATTACAATTACATGTTTTTATTACAATTACTTTTAAATGCGTGTTTATGAGATGAACGTGATATAAAAATAAGACGTTTCCTATTCAAACCGGTCACTAGAGCTCGGACTCGCATCAATATCATTGGTTTGAATTTATTTGAGGAAAGCGTTGTGCCGTGAAGCAGTGAAATTGTTCAACCCAAAATAATAACAGTAAGGGGTAAGTAGATGCAATCCTTATTTTTAAGACGCATTTTATATTTATATTATTATAAACATAATTTATGTTGCATAAACATTATAAAGTGGTGAAAATAGCAGTTTTTACGGGGTAAATACTAAAAACTACTTATTTACGTTGCGTAGGTATTTCTAGTTATTATTCTGGTTTTCTACATAGAAATGAAGGATTAACTATTTTAATAAACGTATTCTAAGTTACTTTAGCGTTAGTATTTGATTTTAACGAAGAAAATGCAATATATTAATTAAATTAATAGCGCTTGTTACGGAATATAACTATATTTTATGTTATAAGAAATTATTTGACGATGTGGGTCTATAACCAAATTTGAGTAAAATATGTCTCATTTTTGTTTGTACGAACGAGACACAGAATGAAACATTTTAGATTATTCAATATAATTTTATTATTATGTACAGGGTGGTTCATTAAGGGTGGTGACTGGCCGGATCTCAGAATATCTTGAAGCATAATTTTTTTTGAAAGGAACTCGATTTTTATTTTAAGGGAGACACATTTCTATAATATCCTTAACTGTCATATGTCATTCCTCTCTCCTACGTCAATCTAACCAATACAATTTAAATAGGGAAAGTACAAAGTATGATACATCGTCGGAAAGGTAATTTTAGCGCCTTCTAGCAATATAAAAAATTATTATCTACTGTAAAATGTGACACTAATTTTATTAGTACTATAACCAAATATATTATAAATAAAGACTTCAAGTCTACCTACTGTCCACAAACATATCCAACAAGTTCTTAGTCATCCTCGCTCCCAAAATTAGATATTTCAGGATATTCACAACTTGCTAAATCATATTTATTACTATTAGTAATATTTTTAAATTTAAATTTCTTTATGAATTCATTTTTATTAATATTGTTCAACCGTGTCCATATGACAGTGGTGAAAAGCGATACTTAAAGACGTTGATCTGTCAAATGTCAAGAGAGGAGGTGCGTTCACCTCAGTGTGGAACACGTTTCTCCAAGTGTGATTCGAGTGATTGGAGGTGGTTAATGGAAATCAAAATTTGTTAGTATTGAATTTAAAAAATTTTTTTCAAATTTGATTTATTTGTTAGTTAAATTTAAATAAATGTTTAATATGAATTGATCTTTTTATTGATCCTTTTGATGTCAAGACGAAACAAAAATATCAGTCGCGTGATTCTGATGTGCCAGCCCGGGCTCTGCAGAACTTTTTTCAGAGAACCCAAGATGACACAACTGAACCCGCGGTCCCTAGAGGTGAATCTGGTGTTTAGTTCTAAAAAATTCTAAATCACTCAACAAGCGTACTCATGGTTAGAATGAGACAAAACAGAGAATAAAAAAGATTTAATCATAAAAGTACCATGGTCCCAAAGGTAGGCTCTGATGGGTGAAATCGAGTTTAGGAGGGGATGGCTCTCAAAGGCTTCTATTGAGCGACTCGGACTTACTTCATCATAGAGGGTTAATTGAGTTGTCTATGGAGTGGTATGAAATTTCTGTTAAGGTTCACTTGAGTGTTGAGATAGAGGATATTGTTGTCTTTTTCAAGGGCAATTTCAACGTCTTCATGAAAATCTAATAAGTTGAACTTTTTTCTGTTCAAGTAAGTAATTTGGAGTTTTTTGTGCTAAAATTATGTTGATTGAACCTCAAGTGATGTCCAAATGCAAATGTGTCCGGCTTCTTGATGTGCTCGCCTATCCGGACTCCCAAAGATCTGCCAGTTCTGCCAATATAACTGGCATCGCAATCGCTGTATTGCAACCTGTATACTCCACTCTTATCTAACAAATTCGTTTTGTCTTTTATGTTGACTAGATGAGAGTCTAATTAATTGACTGATTTAAAAGATACTTTAATGTTATCTACGTTGTTAGCAAGAATTTTTGAAATGCTCTTAGCTAAGTTATTTTCCCAGAAGGGGATTGATATGTAAAAATTATTAATATGACTCAAATTAGGGTAGGCTAATTTTTAAATTTTCTTGAATTTAATTTTGGTGATTAGAGATTGAATTATGTTCGGGTCATACCCGTTGTTAAATGCAATTTGTTTAAGTGTATTTAATTCTTGAAGAGAATTAGTTTTATTTAGAGGGATTGATAGAAGTCTATGAATATAGCAATAGAAAGCAGATATTTTATGTTGGTGAGGGTGATTTGAAGAATAGTGTATCACGTGGTCTACTTGGGTGGATTTTTTATATCTGCTAAATTAAAATTTGTTACCCTACCTGTGGACAGAAAGGTCCAAAAAGTTAAAACAACATTCTTTTTCGGCTTCCAGAGTGAATTTTATATATCGGGATGGATAGTGTTGATTAAATTTAAAATATTAGAAGCCGTGTTGGCATTACCATTTATTAGGCAAAAAATATGTGGATATGTGGTTTTATATTAAGCACCACAAAAGAAATTACCTACTTCAAAACCCTGTACTTATGAATTTATTTTTGGGAAAAGTAATATCATTGAAATATGTGTACTTTTAAGCTTTAAATAAGACGGCTTATTTGTTGGAAGATATTGTTACGCAGCACCCTGCTACTGCCTGCGGCTGTTATAGGAAACGTACGAATACGAAAAGAAGTGCAATGTTATTCATCGCCCTACAGTGTGCTACGGTCGTCATAAGTAAAAGTACTAGCAAAAGAAGATAGAATAGTCTAAAAATGTCTGAAAATGTCATTCCACGTCAAGGAAAAATCAAGACATCAAGGAAAAATCGAGACAGTTCGAGAAGGTTGAAGCAAGCTGGAGTGCGTTTAGAAACCACGCACGGCGCGTCTGGACCCTATTCTAATGTATGTGGTGAGACGCGCCGTGCGAGGTTTCTAAACGCACTCCTATATATGCAGGGATCATGATGTCAGTCAGTTTTATGATAGACGTTATACGTTAATGTTATCAGTTGTATTATTATTGTAAAAGTTGAGCTGGAATAAATTCAGATACCAAAAACCTGCGTAACATTGGTGACATCGCACCGGTGGGATACAAAATAGAAGTTAATGGTAAATACTATACCTACTGAGTACGAAAAAGATATGGATACTGCAGGCCTACTAGCATTGAAGATGGAAGAGGAAAAGGAAAGGCGCCGTAAGGAGGAAGAGGAGAAAAAAGAAAGGCGTAGAAAGGAAGAAGCGGAAGAAAGGGAAAGGCGTAGGAAGGAAGAAGAGGAGGAGGAAAAGGAAAGGCAAGAAGAGAAGAAGAAAAGATGCAGGAAGGAGGAAGAGGAGGAAAAGGAAAGACGCAGGAAGGAAGAAAAAGGGGATAAGGCAAGGCGCAGGAAGTAGAAAGAAAAAGAGAAGGAAGAGAGGCGTAGAAAAGAAGCGGTTGAAATTATGAATGTTTGGCTGTAGGCTGTAGGTCAGTTACATAGACGAGTAGATCTCTTAACACAACAACAAGATAATTTAGAACAACAGCAAAATAATCTAAAAACTGATTTGGAGAACTTAAAAACGAATTTAGAACATCAACAGGAACAGGCCAGAGTAGAGTTGGAAAGGCAATTTAGAGAGTTAGAGAAAATAATTCGTAGTCAAGCTTCCGTAAGAAACATTGAAGTAAAACACTACCTCGTCTTCATCTTTAACCGATTCAAGCCGTATTCCAACCCCAGACTCACAAGATCATTGTAGCAAGACTCTGGATTCACCCACGTTTGACGGTCAGACAACATGGGAAACATATCGACTCCAATTTGAAGCTAGAGCCAATGACTGGACCGAGAGAGAAATGGTGGCTTCTTTGATAGCGTCACTGCGAGGTCAGACGGCAACCGTTTTATAGTTACTTCCCCAAAAAGAACCCAGTTATTCATCTCTCGTCCAAGCTTTGGAAACGAGGTATGGCCAACAACATTTGAAACAGGTATTCCAAAGCCAGCTAAAAATTCGTCAGAAACACAATCTACAAGTCTACAAGAACTTGAAGCCGATATAAAAAGGTTGCTGTATCTGGCCTATCCACAGGTGCCCAGACATTTCTTAAAACAAATCGGCATACAGGCATTTATTGATGGACTACAAGATGCGGAAATGCAGCAAGTCCTTCGTCTACAACATCACAAAACGCTAAGGGAGAAACTGATTGCAGTCCAGGAATATGAAGCATAAAACTCCTATCCAGATCTTCTCGCGCAAAAGTGAGGAAAATTAAATCCCGGGAAAATAAGGAGGTCAATACTAATGCTATTCCGCAACCTACCCTCTCACAGATCTTAAATATCCTACGAAATATGTAACGAAACAGCCAAAATGGAAGCAGGAGATGCTTCAATTGCAGAAGAGTAGGGCGATGAGTAACATTGCACTTCTTTTCGTATTCGTATGTTTCCTATAACAGCCACGGGCTACTGCAGGGTGTCAATATTCTATTATAATAAAAGTGAAAATTGCTGATTTTAGTTTATTTTTTGTACAAACTGAAAAGCTAGATTGTCTCTATATAAAATACATAAGTTTAATATAGGGTTTGCTGAGATGTCCACAAGGGACAGTTTAAAACAGTTACAGCTTGTGACCAAAATATTGGGGGTTCACAATGGCAGAGAATATAGATATCAGTACAGATGTAGGCAAAAGACTTTCAGTGTTATAGAAAGTTGTAGGTATAGGAAAGTATAATATACCGAAGACTCTAAAAGGTTTTTACCTACATATGTACTGAGATCTATATTCTGTCATTGTGAACCCCCAATATTTTGGACAGAAGCCGTTTTAAATAATTAATACAGGGTGCTTAACGAATAAATCACAATATATTTTTGCAAACACTCAATAACTACATTTGCGCCACACATAAATTATTTAATTGAAATAATATATTTTATAATCAATTAAGTCAACCACCAAAAAATAATTTTATTTTGCAATTATTAAAAAGACGACCTTGCATTTCGTAAGTGACTTTTGAGTAACTTAATAACATTACAGTAGGTGTGTAACCATTAGATTTAAAAATATACACGGTAATCTATTTGTTTTTATTAGAACACCTTGTATAAAAAATGTGTATTGTATATTTTATTGTCAAAATATCATATTGTGTAGTATTTTTTTTAAAATATGCTTCCATGACGTCACAGTAAAATTATTGTGATATTAGAAAAACTACCGTCATACATTTGTGAGTCACCCTGTAACTAATATATTTAATTATACGTATGTACTAATATATTACTAAAACATGTAGTAAAGTGTGTATACAACATAAATTCAATCTAGCTCGTAAGTTTGAAAATAAAAATTTCTAAAACTAAATTAAGCAATTTTTAATTTTAACACCCTGTATATCGAAAACTAGTCATAGGATTGAATTGAGCCACTTTACATAAGGAAATAATTGCGGGGTCCTTTGGATAATGGATGTGTAAAGTTTATACCTACATATAAAATAATAATATTCAAGACAACTTTAAAACTGTATAGACAAAAACAATTAAAAGATCAAAATCAGAAAGGATTACAAGAAGAAATTATTTTTGAAACTTTAGCTGAACAAAAATAGGTTGTGATATTTTTTCTTTTGTTTTATTTTTATATGGACACTCAAAAAAATTATTATCATTACCCTAACCCTAACCCCATAAACTCTTTAATTAACACCAGCCTCCGATATTGTCATACTAATAGGGTCAGTTTTTTACGATAAAAATATAAAAAAAAAAGAATTTTTACAGCATTGTACAACAATTTGATTTTGGTTGTCTGGCAACCCTGGTGATGAAGCAGTTGAGTAGGAGAGTGTAGGAACACACTAGTTTAGAATCATTGAATTACACTCAATCAGCTAAGATGTTGTTATAACCTCAAAACGTGTTCTTGAAAAATTAATTCGTCTACCCTATTCGAGAATTGGAATCGACGGTTCTGTTTGAACCTAAATAAACCCAATATCTACAAAAAAGTTATTTTTGGTTAAAACTAAAGGAAAAACAGAATATTTTCCCTTTATTTATAGGAGAAATATACCGAAAATAACAAGTATTTAACTAGTTGTTAATACATTTTTATTAGTTATGTATTGAAAGTAAATTACAATAGTTTGGATTTGAATATACAGTGTGTTGCAAAATGTCTGCACCAAGAAAATACGAAACTAAATTTTTCTATAATCATTCTACGTAAAAAGTGCAAATTAAAATTATATTATTTTTACGGAAAGTTAAAACTATTAGGTACAGGGTTATTCATTATAAATTGCCCGCCCTTTATACCATAGGTAACATTGAATATTTTTACTGACTACAAAACTACAGTGGCAACATCAGTGGCGTGCATATTTCACGGGATACAACATAAATATTTTTTTAATTGGGATGACTGTTACATTTTATTAAATTTTAACAATGATCTTTTTTTGAATAATTAAACTTCGAATATCTTAGTTTAGGTAAATATTTAACACTTTTTCTTCCACACTGAAAACTTTTTTGATTATCTTATTGAAGCAATGTCACTTATCAAACATAATGGTTGTGATTTTCATAGCTTTTACTTTAATAACGTTAACGTTTTAATATTTACTCGAGAATGATAGGTATAAGTTAGGGGTATTGTATGTTTTTAAATTAACAAATTAAAAGTATTTTAAAAATTTATTAACATACAGAGCATTCTATTTAAAAAAGTATAATTTTGTTGATGTATTCCGTGAAATCTGAATGAGACTGTGATTGTGATGGTAGGTATTTAAAAAACTCAATCATCCACACAAATATTATATTTTTGTAGATGCAATAAAAGTTGTCTAATTTATAATGAATATTACATTACCTCATGAATTGAAAGAATTTTATTCTTGGTACTCTAATGGGAGCCATTACTTCCTCCCTGGAGCTGACCTTGATTTACAATTAAAAAAATATTAAACAATATTATGCGGTAGTCGAATTATTAAACTATTTGGTTGGTTTTTCTTAAAAGCAATGAATTTTTTATCAACTGTGCACAAGAGCAGCGTTTCTTAAACTATGTTCATACGCCGCATAATACTGGGATTTCGTGTAGATCCCTTAAAGGTTCTGTATCTGTATCTGTAACTTGTGGAGGGTGGATTACCACCATGGTACTAAGGCCTCATTAGGCACATTGTGCATCCTCCTGAGATAATGGGCATATCGTAGCTCATGAGCCAGCCTACACATTTAATGTAGTTGACAACGTCGCCAAGAGATGCTTCTCTTATATCGGCCGGTGTTAGCCGATCTCGCCGAACACAAATTTTATAATAAATGAGAGCGTCGAGAAATCGTAAAGGATATGCTCGATGGTCTCATCTTTTTGTTCGCACCCTCTGCAGAGTGCGGATTCTGAAAGCCCCATGATATGGAGATGCTCTCGTACTTGGCAATGACCAATGCCTGTGACTAAGCGCAGATTCTGTCTAGTCAAGTATTTGATTGCTGCAGTAATGTCAGGATAACTTAAGAGCTCTCTAGCAACTCTGCAGCTCCTTGTTTCATCCCATCTTTCCTTGAATTTCACAAGGGAATGTTCTTTGATTAGGTCTGTCACTACCGATTTTGTCAGGTCCAGAGATTAGGGACATAAAGATTGGAAACGCAACGACCGCAGCAACGATGCCGTCATCTAGCGTCTCAGATGTTAACTACAGGTCTACGTCTATTGTAGAGAGACCAGTGTTGCCACATATTTTTTTTGAGAGATCATACAAGTAGAGTAGAAAAATGATATTTCGACCAAAAAAGTGTACAATAGATACATTCATAGCATAATATAACTTAAATGAAATGAAAAAATAAAAAAAAAAATTTGGCATGATAATTTTTTTATCTATTTATAAAAATGTTTACAACGAAAAAAAAAAAAACTAAAGAAAATACATAAAACTTTAAATTAACACATTTAAAGTAATTAATGACTGTCACTTGAAAGTGATTGAAATTTTGCATGTAAGCTTTTCTTATGCCGTGATAGTCGATGTATAAAATCACCATGGTCAAAATCACGATAAGTTAGAACGAAAATTACTGCCTTCAGAAATTACGAACGGTCTATGAATCTTTGCAAATAGTTTTTGATTTTTATTGTTTTATGTTCTGAAGTTGTTGCATATATTTAAATTAACCTACTAAAAAAGTAAGGATCGTATTTTTACGTACGATCTCACTGATGCAATCGTACATCGTACAGAGAGTTACAAAATCGTATAAATACTATTTAAATCGTACGGTTGGCAACACTGAGACAGACAGTAGACGTGGACAAAGAATACCTACCCAAGAAGCGAAACTAAATGGGCGATTCGTGGACAAAAAACTGCCAAGTTTTCTTAGTGTTTTAGAGGTGGTTTAACGTCAAATATAGCTGTCAATTTATGTAGAGCAACGTTTTGTATATTATTATTAGCGTTTTGTGAAAATTGCAGTATAGTTAAGTAGTTGTATTTAATTAAGTAATAATTGGAAATTTGATAGTTTTAAAATATGTATTACATGAAAAAAATTACATTGCGTTATTCGTAAATTTTATTGAACGTTCTTGCATCTGGCTGTCAATGTCAATAAAGATAATTTACGCCTACGTATTATGCATCGTTTAATTTCTTAGTGTTTTATTTAAACATGTTATTTTTTGTTTTTCAAACCATTTGAATTAAAACAGTAAACAGACAATAATACAAAACAATAATTAAAATATATGACAAACTCATTTCGAGGAACCAATAAGTCGCTGCTATCAAGATGCAATAGAAATTCCTACAGTACTTCTGGATATGTAACGTGTGTAGGGTGGGTTACCCCTCGGCACTTAGGCCTCACTATGCCCATTGTGTATCCTCCTAAAATGAGCCAGCCTACAGATTTAATGTAGATGACAATGTCACCAAGAGGTGCTTCTCTTATATTGGCCGGTGTTAGCCAATACTTACCGAAAACAAATCTTCTAATAAATGAGAGCTACTGGCAATCGTAGAGGATATGTTAAATGGTCTCATTTTTTTGTTCACACACCGTGCAGGGTGCAGATTCTAACAGCCCCATGATATGGAGATAATTCCGTACTTGGCAATGACCAGTCAGAATGCCTGTGATCAGACGCAAATTCTGTCTAGTCATAGTCAAGTATTTGTTTGTTGCAGTGTTGTCAGGATAACTTAAAAGATCCCTGGTAACTCAGCAGTTTTTTTGTTTCATCCCATCTTTCCTTCAATTTCATAAGGGAATATTCTTTAATTAGGTCTGTCACTACCGATGTTGTCAATCCAATAGAAGGTCTAGGTCCAAAAAGTATTTGGTTGGCCGCCTTCTTGGCAAGTGAATCAGCAATAAGAGGCTACCTTTCGATGTGGTGTCACCTTTGATCCATCTTAAGGTGACCAGATTGTTGAAAGGATACTCTTGCCAAAGCTTCGTGACATTCTAGTACTAATGCTAGTAAATTCGTAGTCTGTTCAGGGTAAGTAGTGCTTATCTGCTATCTGTATAAATGAGTATGTTCCTACCAGTAATATTGTTTCTGGTGATTTCTTTTGCTGATATAAGAACTTCTGTGAGCTCCGTAAACTACATTGTCACTATTGCTCACAGCCCATTTTATGTTGGGATTTAAGGAATTGGAGTATATTCCACATCATGAGCATTGTTTTGTTTTAGAACTGCCGGTGTAGATATGAATCGTACCTGCCACTTCCGGCTCTTCTATTCTGTTATAACTTCATATGGCTTATGGAAGATATATATCGGTGAGGTGAAGTTCATGTTCGCTTGAAGCAGTGGGAGCGTATTGAGCGCTTATTGCCAAAAGCGACGTCTCGCCTCACCAGATCTTACATCAGGTTCTATTCCGACCGTGCAGAGGCGTGTCATTGTCATTTGTTCTATTTTGCGGGTAGCTGCCAATTTTTGAATTTTCGGTACCCAGACAACTGCACCGTATGTTAGTATAAGTCCTACGATGGCCGTAAAAGTCCATGTGACAACTCCGGGGGAGAAACCCGAGGTGCGCCCCATGGTTCGGTGGCATTGTTCATAAGTAATGTATGCTCTTTTGACTCTGTTTTCTAAGTGTGACTTCCATACTAACTTGTTGTCAAAGGTGCTTCCTTACAACAGAGGTGAAGTACTTCACCTCTGTTGCAAAGTTTTGTTCTGTGTTTAGGAGCTCTCTAGGTTTTTTTCCATTTTCATCATTTTCCTAGTGAAAAGGATTATTTCTGTCTTCTTGAGATTGATAGACAGTAAATGGTCCTTACACCAGGTCATATGCTTTTACTATTGTGTAGTGACTGTCATTTTATACCTACAGTACGTTCATCAAATTTCTAGAGGTGTTCGACGCCCAGACAGAGAACGCGCTACGTGTGACTAAGATAGCTATTGTACAGTCTGCTAAACAAGTTATTTTAAATAGTTTTTAATATTTTTAGGTAATTAAATTTTAAAAGTGTGGAATAGTTTAGGGATTAAATTGGTCTGATTGGACTTTCTTAGAACGTTTTTAAAAGCAGCTAAAGATAGTATGTAAAATTGAAAATAATTATTATGCCATAAAAGGTGTTTTGGAATTCCTTCAACCTTTTGAAATTGAGTCAGAAAATATAAATTTTATAGGATAGCGGAAAATACCCATAATTTTTTTGTAGGCCTTTGTAAATCGTGGAAATAGTTTATATTTTATTTCTACCTTATTAAGGAAAATGGTACCTATTATTAATAACGGTTGTTTCTGAAACATTACTAAAATTTTCGAAATTTTGTTTTTCTACAAAATAATAAACTATACTATTTAGAAAAAAATTTATTTCTCTTATAATTTTATAAAATAACAGGGGAATATTTACATTTCTTGATCTATTAAACAAAACGATAAATTATCTCGACGAATGATACCATGTTCTAGTACGAAAGCTAGCTTTACATTTTTGTTGGTGGTTTCATGGGTTTCATATCAATTTTTTGTAATTGTAGTTTACACGTACATATACCTCTTAACACTTGTTTGCTTTATTAAAAAAGTGTGTTGTTGTGATTTACGTCGAAATAAGTCAAAAACAACTTGAAACCCCATATAAAATCAAAAAGGAGAAACGGAAAAAAATTGAGCCTGTAAATGAACACAACTCAGAAACAAAAATAGCTATCTAATAATAAAAAAATAAAATTTGATTCATGTGCAGCTTCATCTATATCATTAACTGTTTTTGGTTTTTTAATGGTTTTTCTTGGTGATGAAAATTCCGATATCTCACGGTTATCGATTCTTTTTTTCTCTCCAGAAATGCGGACCACAGTGTTTTTAGATACTCCTGTGGCTGCAGCAACACGATCATTTACATTTTTAAATGGTATTGAAGGTGAATTAAAGTTTCCTTCTCTTCTCATAAATTCTATAACATTGGCTATTATTTCCGAGATTGACTGTTAATCACGCGGCCTCTTTCTTAATTTGCTATTAAACTCCATACTTAGGTTCAATTAAACTGTAATGAGCAAAAAACACAAACGAAAATAAAAGAAATGTTTTAGCAAAATTTACATCTGACATTTACGTCAGAATGAAATAGTGAAATACTTGATGCGCAGAGTGTACTTTCATTGCGTAAATCCGTCGGGATGCCTGTCAGTAGTGCTTTCTCTGTCTAGCCGTCGAAAGCCTCTAGAAATTTGATGAACTGTACTTATTTCGTTATTAAAATAATCTATTTGATATAATGAACATAGTAAGAATTTTATGTTTGTTATTGTTACTTTAGTATGTGTTTTAATTCTTATGAACCAAACGACAAAAACTGTTTAATTTTTATACGTTTCCCAGTGTATTAAGTTCCCTTGCATAAGTTCCCTTACATACGAAAACTCATTCAGTTTCGCTTCTTGGGTAGGTATTCTTTGACGTGGACATCAGTGGACAGTTTGTAAATATAAATGTCAGTTATTTTTATTTACATCTAAGAATCCTTAATTTAAATTTTAAATTTTGAGTTCATGATTGTGTTATCCTCTAGATGAACTAAGCGAAATAGTTGTGGCTGTTTTTGTGTAAAATTTGAGGGCAATAATTATATTTTTAAGAAGGCAATAATTATATTTTTAAATATTAAAATAAGTCGGAGAACGTATTGCATTAGTAACACATGCCACATGAACAAATTTAACAACCCCAATGTGGCGTTATTTAATTAACCAAAGTAGGTAAGATCTATTCATATAAGTAACACAAATAGTAATCAACTTTTGTCACAAAGTAGGTATTTATGTATTATTTATTGTTTTAGAACAAGAAAATAGCTTTAAAACGTTAGAAAGAAGATTTGATATAGGAAGAAAAATATCTGAATTCCCATTATTAAATTTGCACTCAAC
The DNA here is from genome assembly GCA_927349885.1 of Psylliodes chrysocephalus. Taxonomy (NCBI): domain Eukaryota; kingdom Metazoa; phylum Arthropoda; class Insecta; order Coleoptera; family Chrysomelidae; genus Psylliodes; species Psylliodes chrysocephalus. Next base: position 30,753,149 of record OV651815.1, on the reverse strand, counting down.
TTTTTGAAATAAGATACCATTAGCCATTCGTTTGGAAAATAAAAACAAAAATGCAATGTTACAAATAACAATCAAAAATTAAAAAATATTTTTCATGAATATAGATTTACAATAATTAATCGATAGTGTAGTATTCTTTTTAATAAATAATTTAGCGCAATTACATTGATAAGTTTATTTACAAAAACAGAGTGCGGTCGATATTTATACAACCTCCATTATCAGGTTTTTAAATTTCCCGCTGCGTTGTTTGATATCGATGAAAGTGCCACATAATGGGTCAGATGTTAACTGCGATAAAGCTGGTCATTGTTAAGCATTGGCTTCTTATGGGCGTTTCCTATCTTTATCTCCCTTATCTCTGGTCAGGTCAATAGAAGAGCCAGGTCCAAAAAGTATTTGGTTGGCTGCTTTCCTGGCTAGTGAATCAGCAAGACGGTTACCTTTCGATGTGACGTGACCTTTGATACATCTTAAGGTGACCACTTTGTTGATGGATACTTCGGCCAAAGCTTCGTGACATTCTAGTACTAACCCTTAAGGGTTACGAAAAATGTAAGTGTTTTTTTTTTAATAGCATTCAGGAAAGTACTTAACTCCGATGAACAAACATGTTCAAGGTGTCCCGGTTCAAAACAAGCGATTTTCGACTGTATCCAAATTTACTAGCGTCATCTGTTGGCAGTTTCCAGGGCCGGATGCTTCCATGTTTAGTTTTCGTCTTCCACGCGTATGACGTCACTAATAGAGTAAATTGCATTTGCACGATAAACTAAGGACTGCCCACGATGCGCAAAATGCCATGAGCCGGATGATATGTCGTCACTCTCAGAGTGAGGGGATGACATAGTCCATGGGAAGCGCTCCAAACTCGTTACTCGGGGGTTATCGGGGATGCCGAATTCAATTCTGGCATTAGACTCCCCCGGGGGTATGAACAATAAAAATTTAGATTGAATTTTAAATAAATATATATGTGGTTTCCCCCAAACAATATTGAATATTCTCGAACATTCTTGAAATAGACATTTTGTACCTTTCACTTTTCCTCAAGAACATCTGGCCCCTTCATGGAATAGTCTAGAAACTCTATCGACGCCCCACCAGATGCCTTTCTCTATTCCCGCCATGGTATAATACCATGATTTCCGCTTGCAGTCGGCGTCTGTGTTGCATCAGTATTACATCTGTCTTTCAGGACCACGTTGCTTTTTCGTTGTATGTAAATACAGTGTTACAGTTATAAAGTTTCTTGGATTTTGGACCTTTTTTGGTGTTTAAGTTCTGTCCGGCACTCTTATACCACGTTGGTTTTTTTTTTGTTACACGTCAATATAAAACAATTAAGTTTTTTGGATTTTGTTATTTGAATAAAGTATTATTTTCATAATTTGTGATTTTTTACTTTCTCCTTTACCATTTCCCACAGCGGGACTCCCGAGCGCCCCCGGGGAAATCTATAGTGGAAATGAATTAAGCATCCCCGAAAACCCCTGAGTAACGATTTTGGAGTGATTTTTATGGACGCTGCCACCCCTCCCCCAAGACAACCCCACTTGGAGATGCTTGAGCGCCCTCGAGGGAATCTAAGGCTATAAATTAATTTAGACTCCCCGAAAACGAGTCTGGGGCAATTTTCATGGACGAGGCAATTCCCCCCCACCCCCAGAATGACCCCCAGCCAAATACACAGAGGGACCCCCGAGAGCGTCCCCGGGGAAATCTAATGCTGGAAATGAATTTGGCATCTCCGAAAACCCCCGAGTAAGGATTTTCGAGCCATTACCATGGACTCTGCAATTTCGCCCCCCAATCAGCCCCCGGGCACCCCGGTAGAGCCACCTCGAGCACCCCCGGGTAATTCCAATGCCGGAATTGAATTAGGCATCCCCGAAAACCCCCGAGTAACGAGTTTGGAGCGACTTTCATGCATGCTGCCATTTCTCCCCAATTCACCCCCCGCGCACCCCAAAAAGCCACCCCCGTGCACCCCCGGGTAATTTTAATGCCAGAATTGAATTAGGCATTCCCGAAAACCCCCGAGTATAAAATTTGGAGCGACTTTCATGCACGCTGCCATTTCTCCCCCAATTCACCCCCTGCGCACCCCCACAGAGCCACCCCCGGGTATATATAATATCAGAATCGAGTTCGGAAGCCCCGAAAACCCCCGAATTATGATTTAAGAGCGATTTTTCCGTCGTTTCTATAATGGTGCAAGTTACGATGCAATTGGAAATTGCATTTTCCGACCCAGAAGGCATTTTTCCAAAAACGCGCCAAACTAGACCATGTAAACTTTTTTCGCTGGACCTTCCTGAACACAATGCAGAAAACCAAAAAACTTGATATCTGGTGTATGAGAAAAGTTCCGCTATTCGGGTGATTTTGATCTAAATGCCCTGGACTATAACACCCATCCACTCAAAACATAGTATCAATTTATATTTCCCTTGACAGGCGAGTCTTTCTTATATAATATTACGTATCTGGTCAGACTAATAAAAAATTAAAATTTTATTCGTAGTGAAATAAACGAGCGAAAGTCTATATCGACATACAATTTTTATGGTAACTAATCTCCTTCAGCCCTCTGTTTTTTACTCGGTGGATTGCTTTGACGAATTATTTATCTATTCTCAAAGGTTCGCGTTTCTCGTTTTCATTATTGAATTACGTCCTTCTGCTCAATGAATTGCTTCATCGTTTTCCATAGTTCGAAACAGTTTAAATAAAGTGTCTACGGTTGCCGATGCCGCTGCTGCTGCTGCGGGAAATGATCGAAAATTTCCTCTCTTTGAACCTAATCCCGACAGGCAGATAATGTACGATTCAAACACTGAAACATGTACGTTTTTTGTGCTGCTGTTTCAATTTTAAATATGCTACACGTTATTTCCTTGTCTTTAACTCTAAAAGAATGTTAGTAGTTCGGATTACTTGAAACAAATCATGTTTAAGGGAAATAAAAGTCAAAACGAAAATTTTAAAATCTATACTATAAGTTAAAGTAGCTAAAAATTAATAAAACAATGTAATAAATACAATTAATAGTGTCATCTTTATTCGTTGGTTGTATTATTACATAAAATAAAGTATTGACTTCAATGTATTCATTACGAAGCTCTAAATTGTTTGGCTCCAAATTATAGAAAAATATCCACTGATGTAAATATTCAAACAACATTCAAAGCTGTAGATATATAGGTAACTTATAGACACCAAAAAGACCGTAATTTAGCTTATAAGAGGGGTTGTATACACACACTTAAGAAGATTGCCAGGCAGCTCTAAAGGCTCTTGATTCAAACATAATTAAATCAAAGCTTGTCTGGAACTGCCTTGAAATACTAAATGATCTGGCAACCCACAACAAGGTAAAACTGGCGTGGGTACCAGGGCACAAAGGTATTCAAGGAAATGAAAAAGCTTATGATCTCGCCAAAGAGGGATCAGATCTACCATTCACAGGACCCGAACCTGTATTTGGGATAAGCAAAACCTCTGCTCGACAGGTAGTGAACAGGTGGATAAACATAAAACACCATATTCACTGGCAACAGATAAGAGGGCACAGAATCAGTAAGCTCATGCTAAGGGGACCAAACCCACGCATGGCTACTGAGGCACTACAACTCGCAAGGCCTCAAATATCCACCATTGTGGGATTATTAACGGGGCACTGCTTGCTGAAACACCTTCATGTAATGGGATTACACAATGATCCCACTACGTGTAGACTTTGCATGGAAGAGGAAGGAACCTCATACCATGTGATCTTCGAATGCGAAGCTCTTACTAGGCGACGTTTCATCCTTTTCGGCCTAGAACCGGAAAGAACGCCCCAGGAACACTTGGTAGGGAACCTATTAAAACTAACCAAAGACACAGGACTATTTCAAAGATAGTACCTGAATACGGGGAAAGCAGGGGAATACAATAGACCCAAGAGGCCGCAGTGTTCTGGGCCAAACCTAACCCTACCTGCGTACAACCGATAAAGATAAAGTTAGGTTGGCCAAAGTTGTTGAAATTTTTTCAGGCAATAAGGACGGTGAGAATAGATTAGTACGGGTAAGAACGACAAAAGGCGTGGCCTTAAGAACAGTTGAAAAGCTGTATCCTCTAGAAGTCACTGACGATGAAGATAAACACATTTTTGTTGAAAAAAAAAAGACAGTTCTAAAATTCCAATTCAAGTTGGTCCCGATGATAACCAAACGGATAACGACAATGAACAAAACCAAACACAAATTGTAATCAAAAAAGGAAGAAAAGTAAATAAATATGGTTACCATTAATTTTTCAATTCTCTCTCTTTTAGGTGGGATAAATTATCCCAATTAGTCTTTTCCTGTACGAGTTTATAATAATTGGCGAACGTGACAGGACATGTCAAGAATATGAAAAAGGCCCAAAGATTGCGGAAAATTTTAAAAGTAATATTTAACCGATTTCTGATGTATATGGAGGCAGAACTAGAAAAAGAGACACTCATAGGTAGTGAAATTAAAGCCAATTTGGAGAATTTATCTATGAAGAATGAAGAGCTGACAAAGTTAGATGATGAGATTCCTATTTTAATGTTAGAGAGCTAAGTGGATATGAAGATATGCTAGATAACGAGACTGCGGTTACCGATAATTTTCAATATATGTTCAGCAGTATTAAGTTCAAAGTAGAAGATTATTTTGAGAAAGGAAATAAAATCAACGAAATATTAAAAATACATCAATCACAGGTGCTGCTTCTCCTAATAAACTTCTACTTCCAAAATTAAAACCATAATTAAGAAAATTTTGGGGGAATATTAAACATTGGTTACCATTTTGGCCACAATTTAGGCGTATACATGATGATCCTACTTTAGAAGATGTAGATAAGTTTTCATTTTTGATTCAGGCTACTGGGCCAAAATCTGAGGCTAGAAAGCTCGTAGAAAGTTACCCTCAATCTTATGCTAACTATATTAAAGCTATTGATAGCCTACGAGCAAGATTAGGGCGAGATGAAATTTTAGTAGAATATTACATTAGGGAACTCTTGAAATAAGTGCTCAGCAATAATAACAATAAACCCAAACTTACCGAGCTCTTTGACAGGCTAGAGACACAACTCAGAGCACTCGAAACTCTGGGAGTCACCACCTAAAAAGGCGCAGCTATGTTACTACCATTATTTGAGTCTTGTATTCCGGAGGACACCCTAAGAGCATGGCAGAGAAATTCGTCATATGATGTTACTTACCTTCAATTCCCAAACACGTTTACACAAATTATTGGAATTTTTTAAAAAGGAGGATGAAAACGAGGAGAGAATTTCTATGGCTGTGTCTGAATTTGAAGTTCCAGAAAATAAAAAAAATAGTATCAATGAGAATGTAACATTCTGACAGCAGCTGCTTATTAAATTCAAAGAAAATAAAAGATACAAAAAAGATATCAAAGTGTACATTATGCAAAGAAAATCATGATTTAGGAAAGTGTAAAAGATTTTTAAAGATGACTGTTAAAGAGAGCATACAACTTTTAGCTGACAAAGGACATTGTTACCGTTGTATGAATAATGGTCATATTTCCTGGCGATGAGTAAATGTTCAATGTGAAAAATGCAAGAAACATTATGCTACGTTGATGTGTAATCAAAATGAAGAAAGTCAAACTTTGGAAATAGAGAATCAGAATATAGAACAGATAAATATGTCGAATAATACCTACATTGAAGTATTTTTACAGACCTTTTTAGTGAAATTAACAGGAAAAGAAAAATCAAGATTAGTTATGGTTCTGATAGTTACTGATTCCCAGAAATTATACATTTTGTAATCAAGCAATATTGGATATGGATTGTTTAGAAACTGTAGAAGAAAATGTAATGCATTCACTTTTTGAAGGGATTCAAATGCAGATTGTGAAGAATAAATGTTTCAAGATATTTTTGCAAGATGAGCAAAATACTTTCAGATGTAATTTTGATGCTTTAGATATGATGCCACACTGTACTTTCCGTAAGAATAGGTCCATGGACAGAAGAATTGTTAAAATTGGGCATCAAAATTCACGACGAAGCATATATGTCTATTGAAGTGTTAATAGGAGCTGATATTGCAGGAAAGCTGTTTACTGACAGAAGACACGAACTAAAATGTGCACAAGAAAAAAGACTTGGATGGACACTGATGGGCAAAGCTAGATACCCTTTAAGAAATGGCATACATTCTTCCAATTCTTTTATAATAGCTACTTCTTATTTTTGTAAAGCTAACGCAATACACCATTTATAGTGTACCTAAATATCCTTGGCATTGAAGATCCTATTCAAAGAACGAGGACAAAAAAACGATAGATATCTACAATTGCTTCTTGAATAACATCAGCTGAGATGTGGAGGGTCGATATGAAGTAGCACTACTCTGGGTAGAAAATCATACTCCTTTACCTGACAACTATAATATTTATTTAAAATTGCCCCAATTTGTCTTTTCCTGTTCGAGTTTATAATAACGAGTGTATAGAAAAAAATTTAAATATATATTACAACGATAGCATCAGAGATATAGCAAATACCATAGAATATAAAAAGAAGAATAGAAGTAGAAGGAGAAAAAATTATGTGGCTTTAGAAAAGGCAGGTCAACGACTGACCAAAATCTTTATTCTAAAACAGGTACTCACATGTTGCTACGAATACGAAATACCGACACATATCATGTTTATTGATTTTAAAAGCGCATATGATGCAGTAAATCGACGAAAATTGGTAAATGCATTGAAAGAACTAATAATACCTCCTAAACTTGTAAAACTGACGAACATGACCCTGGAAAATACAAGGTGTGCAATAAGAGTAGGAGGTGAGGAAACTGAAAAATTTAAAGTCCAAAACGGGCTTAGACAGGAAGACCCATTATCCACCCTTCTTTTTAACTTAACCCTTGAAATAGTTATCAGAAACAGTGAAATAAACAGATATGGAACCCTGATCAACAGATCCCACCAAGCATTAGCATACGCCGATGATGTTGTACTGTTGCGAGAAGCCAAAAAGAACTTAAAAACATAACAGAACAGTTTTTAGACGCGAAAGGAACAATGGGGCTAAAAATAAATGAAAAAAAGAGTCACTACATGCAACTGAAAAACAAACATTTAAGAAAAAATCCTGAAAAACTAGAATTACAAACTAAAACCATAGGAAAAATAACAATAAACGAAACAGACAGTTACATGTACCTCGGTGTTCTCATTACAAATAGATGCGAAGAACAAGCTGAAATAGATCTCCGTCTAATACATAATTTACTTAAATCTAAAGAAATGTCATGGGAATTAAAGAAATGTGTGTACAAAACAATAATCAGACCTACAATGCTATACGGTAGTGGTCTCAAACCTTGGGACCGAGGTGTACAGGTTACTAACAATGCTTGATGAGTGATTTAGTAATTTTTAGGACTAAACATCAGATTCACCTTTAGGGACCGCGGGTTCAGTTGTGCCATCTTGGGTTCTCTGAAAGAATGATCTGCAGAGCTCGGGCTGACACATCAGAATCACGCGAGTGATATTTTTAATTTGTCTTGACATCAAAAAGATCATTAAAAATAATAATATCATTTCATATTTAACATTTATTTAAATTTAACTAACAATAAATCAAATCTTTAAATTCAATACTAACAGATTTTGATCTCCGTTAACCACCTCCAATGACTCGAATCACACTTGGAGAAACATGTTCCACACTGAGGTGAACGCACCTCCCCTCTTGACATTTGACAAGTCAACGTCTTTAAGTGTCGCTTGTCACCACTGTCATGTGGAAACGGTTAAACAACTTGAATAAAAATGAATAGATAAAGAAATTTAAATTTGAAAATATTAATAATACTAATATTCTGATTTAGCAAGTTGTAAATATCCCGAAATATCTAATTTTGGGAGTGAGGATGACCAGGAACTTGTTGGATACGTTGTGGACAGTAGGTAGACTTTTTTATAATTATAATGTATATATAAAAAAAAACCTTTACTTTTTTTTACTTTGGCCTTCTGCGTTTAACTTTTTTCATATTAACTATTGTATTCTAGATTCAAATTTCAATATATCTTCCACAGTCACCCTCTATTTGTAAATTTCTTTAAATTTTAACTAATTTGTTAACGTGTTTTCAATTGTGCGAATAGTGAAGGTGGCATAATTCCTTAATTCCACACAAGCTAACTTGCTTCTGGAGATCAGATATGATTTGTAAGGGCTTATCCCACACTCACTATTCCCAATACTGGATTTTTGTCACTTTGTTTGTATCTTTTAATTGTTAATTTGTTCAAACAACCGTATATGTACCATTTTAACTCTTGACTTAAAAGTCTTACTCAGATTTTATACTTTTTTTAAATTGTAAGTTTACATCCACAATTTTTGTAGATAGGCACTGATGATGGTAAATAAGCCGAAAGCGCTTTGCATTTATTAATTAAAAAGTTTTGCACGAAATACAAGTCTTTCCTTTTGAATCTAAACTACGTGCACACAGCTGTCAACCTTTTTTGGTTATTTTAAAGTATTTTTAAAAATCAATTACCTATTTATTAAAAACCAAAACCAATACCACCATTCTAATGCTAATGTTAATAATCAAGCAAAAAATCTCAAGAAGAAAATTTTAATAAAGTTAGAGTAAATGTTCAAAATGTCCTCTGTTTTCACCTATAAAATTCTATCTTTTTTTTTTTAAGAAGGCATCAATATTTTAAACGGTTGAGGTCATTAAAGTGATGTTCAATCCTGTCATGCAAGTAATGACGTGAATTTACCTTCCTTAACATACGACCAAACTGTGTAGAGCAAAGGATTTAAATCGCATGAACATAGAAGCCAATAAATCGAAGCTTCTGCACCTCTCCCAATCCATCGATTCGGATAATGGTTACTCAACTAATTACGACACCTTCTTTTAAAGTACGGGGGATCTCCAACATTCATAAAAAAGAGAGATATTCACTCGTTTGGCGTTAAATATTCTAATATCTTGAATAATTAATTCTCTAAAAACTCTAGGTACATATTACCATTCAGATTTCCAATTAATTTGTTACCTAAAGTTGCTGCCCAAACAATAACTTTAAACGAGGGTTTGTAAGGTAATATGATACACTTTTAACATTTGGATACTCATCACACCAGTGGTGTGTATTATTGGAGTTAAACATTCCTTGTCGCGTAAAGATGGCTTCATCGGTGAAAAGAATACATGAAAAATTGAGATTGAGGGCTGTCCATTCATGTAACTTTTAACAAAAATTAGATTATTTGGCAAGAGCTCTTGGACTTGTCTGTAGTGATAAGGATGTATCTACTGCTTCTTAAGTATCCTCCATTTACTTGAAAAAACTTATCGTACCACATTCCTTACGATAATTGTTGCATCTTCTTCAACTAAATTTAAAATGATATTCTCTTTCTGAATGGTTATTCTAGGCCTACCAGAAGACATTTTTTGGTTTCACATTCCCAGTGTACTCAACATTTGAATACATTTTGATTATTAATTAACGTATTTATCAGCAATATTCAATGTTATTGACACTATTGTCTTAACTATCAATACATGTCAGTTTTCCATAGCTAACTAAGACAAAACCATTTTAAGGTTTGCGACGAACCCTAAACTTTTTTAACAAAGGACATTTTGAACACTTAATTAAGTTTTTCATATTTTTGGTCAAATTTATTTTAATTTTCTTCTTGTGATTCTTTGTTTAATTATTAACATTAGCATTAGAATAATGTTATTGTTATTGGTTTTTAATAAATAGATAATTGTTTTTTAAAAATACTTTATACCAGCATCAGTTATTACTTCATCATTTTCAAATTAAAATATTCCGAAAACGGTACACAGAATAGAATTTTACCAAAAGTAGGTACCCTTTTGGTGAAACATTGAGTATTGTTTGAGTTCATATAAAATTCGGACTAGAAAATTTAACCTCAAAAAGTTATGTTTAAAACTAAGTTGTCGGTACCAACCGGTACCAACCATGTAACTAGTGCCATCTATGAGAGGAACATAAAAACACAAATATTTGCGATGTGTCAGCTTAAAAAACATATTCGTACAAAATTTCATTTCAATATTGCGAGTAGTTTCGACATAATCGTAAAAAATGTGTGTACAATTTTTTTCAATACCCTGTATCATGAAAACTGATGCCGTTACGAAATTCATAAAAACCCAACGTATTTTGTAGTGTTCATCCTATCCTAGCAACGAGGCCACCTTTTTTGAAACACCCTGTGTAAACAATGTTGAAATTGTTCTTTTTACTGAAATGAAATATTACGGTGTTAAACTTTACACATTTTGTAGACTATTTGTGTAAAAACTAGAAGAGAAAATTGGGTTTTTCTAGTTTAAAAACGAAGTGAAATAGACAATAGAAAATAATTTAAAAAAAACTGCTTTTTTAAAATGTACCTATAAATTATTAAAAATTGCATATTTTGTTATAATTTTTTCATATTATTAAAAAAATTCGCGTCAATTTGCATTAGGAAACCACTTTTATACACAAAACATTGCTTCGAAGTAGGTATATAGGTACACCAAACTTTATAAAATCAAACAGAAGTTTTGATACGGTTGATAGTGTGCTCGTAACATTAGAACCAACATTCGCTAGGACATGATAATAACATTTCCACATAGTTGTAACAATGACGGGGCAACTTTATGAAGCAAAGGAATATTCGAGAGCCAGAGACCTAATTTAGAACTAAAATTACACAAAAATTGACTACAGTAGTTTGGGAAAAACCCCCTACCTTAACTTATCTCCAATCTACAGCCAATCTACTTATACCGGCTAGAGCAAATTATGTATCTTGCTTAAAAGTTTGCTTTTCTGAAAAGATGTGTTGTGTTCATTTAAGAAGAAGCAAAATATGGAGAATTACTCATTACCACCACCACCACCACCACCACCACCACCACCACCACCACCACCACCACCACCACACATTAAAATTAAAACTGTAATTTTGATGAATAAACCAATGTTATTCTGTTTATAGACTGAACACCAGTGGCGTAGTCAGAAATGTTTCATGGGAGAGGTTTCTAAGAACTATGGGGGCGGGGCAGGGGTTCCATTAACAAAGTACAATATTTCACATAAGATTGTTTTTATTAAAAACAGTAAATAAAAATAAATAATTTTCATAAAAAGATTAAAAAAGTGAATAAAAACAAACAGATAATAGGGCTCAGCGCCAATGCAATGGCGGAAACGGTGACGCGAAGGACTCCATAGGAGGAGAGGGGGTTTCTGATCCCAAAACGTTACCAAAAACCACCGTAACCTTATATTTAGATACGTCTACCTAAAGCGAGGATAAAATTATAGATTGTAATGATAGAATCTCAATCCAAAGCTCTTTTACAAAGAAAAATTGCTGTAGAAAATGTTGCAAGGAATGCGAATTTAAGGTCCTGTCTACCAAGCTGGAACAGCACGACGAGTCGCAATATAAATAGCTCAGAAGTCAAGACGATAAAAATGCAAATGACTTTTTTGCGGAAACGGTTTTCGTTAAAAATGTTTGCTTTGCATATACCGTGTGATTTAGTTCGGGCGACTCCCACAAAACTGCTATTAAGTATCGAACGTCGAGCTGAAAGATATTGAAGGGGAAATCGGGGCAAAATTAATTTTTTAAATTAATGGAAAATAAAAGTCAAACTCGACTTTGACTAAAACATAAAGAAATAATAATAACTCAATGTATAGTCACATAATCAATCAAGTGGCTGCGTTCATCCATAAAACCACCACTATTCTGGCTATGTGCTTCGACAGTTATAATAATAAGAGTGCTAGTGTGTAGTGAAAATATGATAAGAAAAAATATCACTGGCCGGATACTGACAACAAAACCACATTTTTTTAGCATTTCAGAATGTAAAAGGATGTAAAATGGATGTCAAAATAAGGATAGAAACATTTTATGGAAATAAAAGAGTAAACCTTTGTTATACCCTTTATAAGAAACTGGTAAAACTGTTAAATGTATACCTTATTTTTTATTACCCAACAAACAATGAATTGCCGGGATATTACTGGCCTTTTGCTGTAATTGAAGGTAAAATGAATGCAACGATTAAAATATAAAAACCCACTTCTGGCCTTCTGGCCCAGCATTATGTTGGTTTATGATGGCTTTAGGAAAACCATCTTGCCCTCCCCCGTAGGGCAAGATGACATACGAAAAAAATCTGTTACTGTATTTGGTAAAAACATGTGTTCCGGAAATACATTTGCATTAAATGACAATATTCCAGTCGTTTTAAAGGCACCCAAACATATAGCATTAGTTGCTGTTTTACCATAAGCTTTAGCAAAAAGGGAAGCAACTTGATATAATGTAACAGGGCGACTTGGGTGAGTTTTTAACCACTGAGTTACGGCTGCGTCGTAATATTTGCGCTTAAGGGCCCAAAAAAACAAACGTCTAATGGTTGCAGTCTGTGCGTGCAGTGGGATGGCAGGAAAAACAGTACTACTGAGTTTTGTTTCGCTACGTCTAAGGCTTCTACGTTTTTATGGCTAACATGTACATCTAATATTAGCAAAGCTTTTTATTCGGGTATTGGTCTAACATGAGCAATAAAATATTGCATCCATTTCATAAATAATTCCCCAGTAATGTTTCCAGATTCATTGTATAACGGCAAAGTCCCAACAGGGGCGCCATCATATAAGGTTGGATTATATTCTTTCCTCTTATTGCAGGTGGGATATAACTTCCCGCTGAACTCATGCAAGCTACCACGAAAGAATTAACAACCCTTTTTCCACTAGTAATTGAACCAACTTGCTTTTTGCCTTTTAATGCAAAAATTCTAGGTGGTGTCTGTAGTTATTGCAGATTCGTCCATATTAAAAATCATTGAAGAGTCAATATTTTCCTTGGTAATGGTATGTTCTAGATTCCAAAAATATTTTTCTACCTAGAGTTTATTAAAAGTTTATTAAAAGCCTTGATGTGGCTGCTGGGCGACGTAATGATATATTTTTATTGCGAGAACGAAACGAACATAACCATGCCTTACCTGCTATCCTCTTCAGTTTTATTTTAATTTTTTTTGCTAGCTCAAATGTCAAAATTCGTAAATCTTTTTAGGTTAATCCAAAAAACCTGGATTCTGAAGTCAAAATTGGTTCCACTAAAGCCTTTTCTAGATCAGCGTTTAGTGATATTTCATGTCGATCGAGATGTTTTTTATATCAATCACTATTTTTTTATTGTTGGCTCGCTGACGATGAGTTTCTTTGTGGTACATTAAAATATTTGCTAGTCATTTGCCAGACCATTTGTTTCTCTGCGACAGCTATAAAGGCTTGCCGCATGTCCGCTTTCCGCATGATTCTCTCATTTATAGTTACTAACCATTTAAAAACAAAAATATAACTTAGACCCACAAATTTTGCAGTGCAGGCAAGATGACCCACTCCCTATGTCATCATGCCCGACAAAGAATACACATATAAATATCGAAAATAGGCATTTAGAATTAAACATAAAACAATAATAATTGGCTCAATAGGCAGCTGAAATCCTAATTTAATAAACAAAATTAAAGAATATTACAAAAACGATAAAACATTATAATCATTACTATAAAGTACTTACATTGAAATGAAATCACTAAATTCCTAATAATCGTAAATATTTCTTACAAAGCGAAAAACTTCCACCCTCCGACACGTCTGAATTCACACTGGCCATGTACGTGACACGTGTAACGTATAAAATAATCAAATGGCACTGTAGTTTTTATGGAAGGGGTACTGTGTCATCTTGCCCACCTATGTCAACTTGCCCACCTCTCCCCTACACTATTCTATATTGGAATTTATTCTGATTTTGTATAGATTTTATAGTGCAAACGGTACTGCTGGTTAAAGTGGCACTATCAAATCAAATGCCTGGTACATAGTCAGTATTAATATGGTAAAAGGGCTGCAATTTCTCGTTAACTTGAAAGTCTATTAACTGGATTTGATAGCTAGGTGACTTCGGCCCAACTGACGGCCATAATGGCCTATATTATATGTCGGCCGTTTAATTATAAAAGTTAAATTGTCATCATTTCAATTGGAGGGTAACAGTTATTGGGCCTTTTATTTTCCTACACGAATTGTTTGTTGGGTAGTTAAGTGTATTTATATTTCATAAAAACAAAGTGAAAATTACTATTTTATATTGTTTTTATTGGTTGATAAGGAATGTAATAAAATGAAAAAAGTATTTTTAAGTGTGCGGATATTTCCAGGTTTTTTACTTTTTTGTACTACTACACAATCAAATCCACTCCTCATAGCAACTTTCAAAAATAAAATTTCACGCTCCTTCAGTATTTTTACGCACATTTTTAAAATTTTATAGATTTTGGTTAGTGGGTCGTAGAAAAAATAGAATGCAAAATTCTAGTGGATTGTCGTATTGCACTCAGGAGACTGACTATTTCTCCTACGGTGTCATGCTCAATCTTCGTCTAAATATCCTATAAATTACCTAAAAACAATTCAATTATTAACATATTAAGGGGCAATAAATTCTAAGATGTTGCGAAAGTTTAAGTGATGAGTTCCCGTGCAAAAGGTCCGGGGTTTAAACTCGGTTTAAAGCTAAATTATTTTCTTTTCAAAATTATTTTATTAATTGGTAAAATCCGGATATTTAAATCTTTATGTAAATTTAATTTTAAAATAGTTATTTACTCAGAAAATCCTATAAACATGACAGATAGTTATTAAAAATCGGATTCTAATAAAAATTATGTACAAAAACAACTGTAATATCCTCGAATCAATTCCCCTATAATTTGTTATTGTTTTTAAAGTTGTACATGTTTTTGAAACTCTTCGTCTTTGTTTTTGAAATAATATTTGTATTTTTTTAGTATTTCCGTGCTACTAATCATACCTATTTATATTTCAATAAAAAAATACAGGTATACCGGGATTTAAATATAAATTGGCATCACTGCTTATATCAGTTAGCGCTTTTTTCACTTTGAGCTGAATTTCAGAAGCTGAAACAACTAGCAAATTTAGAGAAAGTAGTTTTAAGTAAAATAATTTATTAACTGGTATTAAATGCTGGTTGGTGTTTAACGGCTCTTAGTTTTTAACTGCCGCGTTAATGATTGCAGTGTTTAAAGCTCTAATTCATGTCGAGAGGTTCTTTAATTCGTTTAAAAAATATTGTAATGCAAAAAATTAATTATATATTTACCTTTTCAGTACTAGAACAGCCGTCGTACTCCTCGGGCCTCCTCGGATATCCTCGGGTCTCATTCCCGCTACCGAATTTACTCAACAACCTCAACTTGTTGACATGAAAGGCCGATCCGTAACAATACATCAAAATCATGGTGGTGGGGAAGTAGAAACCGCAGGCGGCCAGTATCCTGATGGAGGCCCTGGAATAGAACGGTTCGCAGGCCACCATTCCCGTTGGATTAAAATAGAAACCGCCGCGCGGCAACACTAGGACTGAGAATAACGTCACCGACATTACCCACGTCATGCTGATGATGGCCACGCAGCCCTGCAACAACAATTCGCAATAAATAACAATACGAGAACCATGATTAGTTTTTTCAAATCCAATTAAACTGTCTGATTATTTTAAACAATTTTTTCTACTCCTATACTATAAGTTGTTAATTAAATGCTAATTTTCAGTTTCATAATGATACTCATTATAACACTGGTTTTCATAATGAAACTGAAAAATTGACCAATAGAAATCTAGATTTTTAAATAACCAAGTAGGCAGATCCAATATTTTCTGTAAAATGTTTGACCGTTTTTAAGAGATTCTAGCACTTAATTTAAAAAAAAAAATTCGAGCGACGAAGAGATTTCATGCACACCACCTGAAATCGCTGAAAAAGAGAAAGATGTATCATCATAGTTATTATATTGGTTATTGTATAAGAATAAAAATTAGGTCAACGAACTTAATTTTCTTTCATATTTTAATTCTTATTGTTTGTATAAAAGAGTATTAAAACATTTAAAAAATAAACCAATGTTATTGAATTGAAATAGTTTCTTGGTCGTAGAGAAAATAGTGTATGCAACTATCATGAAATGGCTATTAATACATGATCATTGCATAATATACTAATAAAACATTTCAAGACGCGTAAAATAATGATATCATTAACCATCTTTATATATATAATTCTAGTGTGCGTCAGTATGCCATCAAACTCCTCCTAAATGGGCTGCACTGATTCTTCTGAAATTTCGTCTATGCGATTAAGATGACTCGAGAATGGTTTAGATTCACAATTATTTTCAATATGTTTTTATAATTAAATTAATAAAATTTAAAAAACAATATGAATGTTTGACACTGCTCTGACATTTCATATATCATTCCACTACGTTCCGATGTCAAGTATTACAAATGACACATGAAATAAAATAAAAAAGAATCCGGGCAATTTCAATGTAAAAGTCGTGAAATCATAGTTGCTTTGAATTTAAAAACTAAACATCTTTATTTTGCCAGTACCAGTCAATTGTTTCAATAATGGGACATACGTCAAAATAAAAAATGGCCAAAATGAAAAATTTCAAACCTATAAAATATGATCATGGCTCTCGTAAAAACAAGACTTTAACGCTTCTGGTACATAAAATAACAAATATATCGATGTATATGTAGTAAGCACTTGCATGTTATGGAATATGAGGCGTAATATGAGTTTTGGCAAACTGTGTTGTTTATCTGAATGTGATATCGGCTCAAATTTGAATTCATGGCCATGCGGATTTCAGTAATTGGAAATTAGGAGCGAGGTTTCCTTGTAAATATATATGCAGGAAACTATTTATTCTAAAAACAAAGAGGGAATGCAATATTGATAAGGAATGCAGCTTGTATTGACGATATTTACACAAATTTTAAAAACTCTAATTGTAGTAGATTCGACAGAAAATTAAAACTTTACATGGTCCTTCGAACTAAATTTCACATCGTGTGTAGTTTCTGCTATACTTCTTAAACATATCAGGATAATGTAATAATTACACAAAAGAGATGTAATCTTTTTTCCCCTTAAGGTTTTGGCTTTGGTAATTATATCCATTTGCCACAAATAAGTATTAAAATACCGAAATTGAAATAAAGAAAATTTGAAATAATTTGAATTAATATCATATATCTAATTGTATGATTCATAGAAAATTTACTAATAAATCAAATATGATTTTATTTTGAGTACTTAAAAGACGAGTTAAATTTATGGGATATTGTATCTTTTTGTTACGTAATTCTAGAACTAAATCGGAACAGTGTTGCTGATGATTTGAGCAGGCGAAAAAAATATGATGTAGGTCCACAACAGTCTCATTATCACAGGAGCATAGATTTTTGTATTCATAATGCGTATTCGATATAAGTGAGCCGGAAATTTTCCATGATTTAATTTTAATCTTATGCGTTTTCCTTAGGGGGTTTGGTTCCGGTTCTAGTTAACCAAATTAGAACCAACCGTATTCCTTTCATAAACAATGACGTCACGTATAACCATTTGGTTAACATTTTTGAACCAGCCTCGCGAGTCGGTTCTAATTTGCGGTATGTTCTATCCTTATTTAAATAGTATTCTTTTCATTGTCTAACTTTTAAAATTTAGTTTTCCCGCGGAACCTAAATAGTTCCATACGAGGTCAACTAAGAAAATAGATCTTACTAGACACTTTTCTTATAAATATGAATAAGGAAAAAGAACTTAGACAATAATGTAAATAAAAGTAAAATATGTAGTGATCGACAAAACTTCCTAGGAATGTTTAGTATTCGGGATGAAATCTTCAAGGGCGTGTGTGTGTGTGTTTATTTTAACACCATTAAGATTAAGTCTGGGACTGAAATTTGATTCAAAAAATGTGCCACTATTTTTCAAGAGAAGATTATTATTCTGTTTATCGCTAGAAAAAGGTCTGCATCGTTCGTTAAATGCTTTGTCGGTAGTGTCGGTTTTATTTCTATTTTATTTTAAATAGTTTTAAATTAGTTACTATTATTTTCGTCTGTTAATTGCCCTGTCGGTAGTGCCTATTTTATTTATATTTTATTTTTATATTAAAGACTTAAGTTAGTTAATATTTTTTCTTCTATATCATATAGCTTTAGTGTTTACTTTGGCAAATAACTAACTACACAAAAAAAAATTAAAAGAAAATAAAATTGAGAACTAACTTTAAAAATGAGACACACGTGGTATTTATATTTACATCAAAATGACATATGACTGACCGAACCAATAACCCATTCATTCCATTGGCTTTTGTTATGACGTCATCCATATGAACCAAAATCAGAACCGCTGTCAAAAATACTGTCAATTTAACGTCAACCATAACCAGAACCATACGTCAAAGGAAAACGACTCTTGTGATGGTAACCGAGTAAGATCTATTTACATTAAGGCCACAAGTACTACCCTCAATATTCGTACCATGAACTAATTTTGATAGATGTCATTTATGTGTCATAAAGGATTCTTACTTTTGTTCAACAGATGGAGCAATATTCCATATTTAATAGTTCTTTTGTTCAACAGATGGCGTAATAATTTAATTAATTCTAAACGGTTACTGTTATAAAATAAAAAATTTATCACTCCTAGCCACTACGCGATGATAAGTAAACGAGTTCTTGACCTTGACAAATATTTTTGATGTAGCAGATACCTAAATAAAAGTTTTGGATTAGATTCGGAATATTGATATATTTACTTAGTAGTTCATTCTTGTGTCCAGTCAACAAAGGATAAAGGTGTTCGTACCCTTATACGTAGAGACCTATTATTCTATACATGGTGTTTCGTTAAGAATGGGACATAGAACAACTGACGATTCTCTGATTAAAAATAAGACAACTAAAAAATCATGCTTAGATAAAATGTTTCTCGTTTCCGAATTACGGAGTTAAAATCCAAAAAATATTTATGGCTATATTTTTTTATTACTCACAACAATTTTACTAAATTTGGCAAACGTTTTTGGTGTTATAATATCCATCTATCAGCAAAAAAATTAGTTACCTTAATTAACTTTTCCAATGGTGTGCAGCATTGGTACGTAATACCGCATCTCCTAAATTTTACGTCACTATCCAAAAAGTTATTTGGACATAAAATTTTAAATTTTTTGATGTTTTTTAAATAGTACTCTTTTTAGAAATTTAATAAAAAAAAATCGAAAAATTTCAGAATGTCCAAATATGTGCGAATATCTCAAAAACTAACTCAACTTATTTGAAAAACATCAAAAGTTTTTGGACAGTGGACTCAAATTTAGAAGGGAAAAAGGTGTTACTTGCCCATGAAGTATTGTAGTGTAACCAACTGAAATAAAGAGAGACAACTTAACTAATATCTCTCTCTCTCTCTTATATAAAAGTATGATAAATAAAGTGGCGGCGTGATCGACTATGAAGTGATTAGGGCACCACGAGTGACAGATTGAAAAATTCGTTATCTATTGGCTACTTACGTGTTATTGAGGGAGTGGTAAAGGTTAAAAAAAAATATCTATTGGTTTATATCTAATCTTTATTGAAAATATTATAGATGACAGAATCAGAAAGTAAAAATTTATAGGTATATAAAATACATTTATAAAGATTAAATATAGGTCTGGTTCGGTGCAATAAAAAATAATTAGTTTATCATATGAGGGGAAAGAACCAGCAAGAAAACCCCAAAGTTATAATAAATACAATTAAACCAATCAAGCGTCAATTTGGATACAAATGACAAATTAAGTATATATATAAAAAACCCATTTAGTTACTCGATGATTTAGTTAAACACAGAAAAATTTATGAAATAATATTCAATTTGAGTTAAACACAGGAAAATATATGCAATAATATTCAATACATTATATAAAAAAAACAATATCTAATACTGCAAGGCAAAAATAAAATAAATATTTTAAAAACAATAACTCATCAGATAACAAACATTGAGCATTACTAGGTTCAAACACACTCGATGCAAAACTGAAGAAGGGTTAGTAGGGACAAGGTAATGGGGAAGCTATACAGCTTTACTACCCACCTAGAGTTGAATATTCTGGTGACAAAATAGGGTAAGTTACCGAGACACCTATCCCGATGTTGTCCCAGCCAAGGGCGAAAATGTTAGTATCAATCAACAAGGCATTTCATACTTTTAACTTAGATCTGCCAATGCTGTGAATATCTGATGTTAGAAAAACACATAATTTACTAATATAATATTACTTTTCCCTTGCCGAACTTTAAAACTGACAAAAAAAAAATAATCTCAATGTCAAATAAAAATTATAGCAAATTTTCCTTAGCATAACTATAAAATATCAATAAACTTCAAAAATATTTAAATTAAAATATTAAAAGCACACATTTATTCAGAACTCATTCCGAACATTATTCTACTCACGCAAGCGTATCAGATAATGTTTGTAACAAGTTAGGAACTCGCTTCGGGAACAAACCTATTGTGTGGTTGGTAATTTTGAATTATATTCTAAAAACCATTCTAATTGAGCTTTACTTAACCTTTCGTATGTTTTGGTTATGCAGTACATAAATAAAATGGGTCTGTATGATGTTTCAATCTTTGTTGGGTTTTAATATTAGGGTTATGATAATTTATTTTAATTTATTTTCAAATTCACCAGATTGCCACCACTCGTTATAAAGATTTAATAAAACACTCTTTGCATTAATTGATAGATTTTCTAGCATACCGTAGGTTACACTGTCTTTGCCCGGTGCAGTGCTTCGATGAGATTCTAATGCAATTTCCAACTCTGTTATGGTAAAATTATTATTAGGAAAATTACTCGTAATATTAATTGCTATAGTAGGGCGAAAAATTATTTTTCAATCATTTCTTCGGTAAGATTAGGATTTGAATTACAGTAGTTTTTATTGTTTATTTTGGTAACGAAATTCCAAATTTTTGTCAAGGGCGTGTTTTTATTTAATTTGTTCAAAAAATCTCTCCAACTATCTTTAACTTTAGTTTCAAAAAGTAGCTTGGTTTCGGCATTAATTTTTTTACACACTTTCGCTGCCCGTGAGGTTCATTACCGTCATGATTAGATTAGAATAGGAGTTGGACGTTATTTGTCCTTGTCCACCGCGACCTTTTCAGATCTATTGTGGGACTCCGTTTGTTTTAGAGTATGTCGTCTAGCCTGGTCTTTTTTATTAGACTTAGTAGCTTTCACAGTGGCTCGCGCATGTAGTTGCATGCATTTGGCTTTTCTTCGCCCAATGTTAGAAACCTCAGTCCAGCCAGGCCTTCACATTTGCACAGGACGTGGAATAATGTTTCCTTTTCTTCTTCACAGAACCTGCACAAAGTTGCTTCTTCTGCTGGAGTTATGACACTCATGTGCCTTTTGAGATGACAGTATCTAGTCAAAAAGATTACTGTTATCCTAACGATTTGACGCTTTTGATCCAGTAGGTCTTCCGTGAAATTGACCGATGGTTCCTTGATAAACTGTTTGGCCTGTCTCAGTCTTGGATAGTTGTTTCACCATTCTTGAGACTTTTTTTGCATCCATTGTTTAATGGATGCCTTGCACAATGCCTTAGCAACTCCACAGAAGGGTTCGGGGCCTGTCATGACCTTATCTGAGCCTTCTCGGGCTAATTCGTCGGCCTTTTCGTTGCCCTGATATCCCTCATGACCTGAAACCCAGGCTAGGGTCACCTTATTTTGACTACTTAGCTCTGTCAGGTCTTCTAGACAGTCTTTCCAGCTAGCACAAAAACATCCCATCTACGTTAATAAGCTGCAATTTTAAGCTCTTTAAGCTCACATGCAATGTACTTTTAATGTAACCCTAATATCCCTGCAACCACCGAATGTCCGCAACGGCAAGACTTTTATGGCACATCTCACAGAAGTTAAAAAGTGATGTTCGGAAAACATCACACTAGCACTTTTACGGTACTTACCCTGAAAGTTGCTCTGAAACTTTCTATAGATGTTATAATGTGAATTAGTTCTACTGCATTATACAGTGTGTCCACGGATGGACTTAACTATACTTGTGAAAATATTTATTTTAAATTAAAAAAGTAATTCTTCATAATTTACTTGTTAAATAAATTCGATTCACATTAAGAAATTATGAAAAATAACTTTTTTTAATTTAAAATAAATATTTTTACAAGTATAATTAAGTCCATCCATGGACACACTATATTGTTCTTTGTGTAATGTAATACGGAGAGGCTGAAATTGAGGTATAGTAAAAACTCAATCGAGACATGGAAATTTCAAATAAAACAAAATATTTATATAAATTTATTATTAAAATGTTCTTGAAATCAAGTAGTAATATCACAAAAGTAAAGGTAGGTATATCACAAATGCAGTTACACATGTATAGTAGAAGCCACCTATAAAGCACTGAACGATTGGACAAAATTTGCTTAATAGTAATAAGGTATCAATATTGCAAAGGTTCACTAGAAGCTTAAACAGTGAACGATTGTACAAAAGTATATTTATATAAGGTACGTTTCAAGATGGCAATTGTATGATGCAAAAAAAACTAGATCTGTGAATAATAGATTATTGCAACAATGACTTAGGTATATATCATGAGATAGCTGAGGTTCCAGATTGCTTACCTGTATTCACAGAGATATATCATCTTTTTAAAATCAAACCTTTTAACTTTTTTTTTGTATAGATATTTATATATTTTTATTTTGTTAGTTTATTATTTATACAAGGGTGAACAAAAATTATTTTATTCTAACTACATATTGAATAAAAAAGAGATTGACCTACTTGTTTAACTATTATTGAAGGAAATTATATAGAAAGTAAAAAAATATACTCAAGTTTAAATCGTTGCACTTATTTTTAGGTAATTTTGTCTTACTTTGTTGTTTTAAATAAAACCTCTAATTTTTTTTTAGAATTTCACAAATTTTATGCATAATTATGGATTTCCAAGTTAGTATGAAGATTTTATAAAAAAAACAATTCTGATGTATGCTCGAGGGCATCTTCTGTGATTTTTCTCAAATTTTCTTCTAGTTTTGCACTTGCTTGAATCTGATGTTGTTTTTTTTTTAATATAGACTTACCATGTAGATTCACTTTTTATAAACTTCAGATATCATATAGCTATTCTTCTTTAGACAAGTCTGTAGTATTTATTTTGCTTCTAAAATTCTTAGAATGTTTTCAGGTACAAAGGAAATCTAAAATATAATATTTTTAAAATGTATTTTTAGTTCGATTAAGTATATTATTACCCAGAAGTTTGTTACATTCTTAGTAAAGTGGAATCACATATTGTGGATTTTGTTTCTTGTAAAAGAAGGGTCCCAAAATCTGTGATAAGTTCAACCTCTCCATGCTCCCCTAAAATCACATACCAATAGTGTTATTTTATTTTAGGCCTTTATTTATCATTTACTGTAATTATCTTATGAATAATTATGTATCTAATAACTTAGTGGGTTTTTTGTTGAACTGAAATATTACCTAAAACACACATGTTAGCGACATGCATAGGAATCTCAATTTATATAGCTATGATTCACTTGCAGCCCCTTGTTGAGGCTTTGGCACCTCCAGAAGCCATCATCAGTTATTACCGCATCCTG
The DNA here is from genome assembly GCA_927349885.1 of Psylliodes chrysocephalus. Lineage (NCBI taxonomy): Eukaryota > Metazoa > Arthropoda > Insecta > Coleoptera > Chrysomelidae > Psylliodes > Psylliodes chrysocephalus. Next base: position 30,729,422 of record OV651815.1, on the reverse strand, counting down.
AACGATCACCAGTTTGATTGCAGTAAGCTTTATAACTTCTCAGCCACAAGTATTTCTCCAAATTTAGAAGTAGTGGCTCGTTTTGATAAATTCCTAAAATAATTCCTAAGATAAACTTGAAAAATTAAACATGTAAACTCACCTGTGCACCTTCTAGTACTAAAAGGGGGACCATAAGACAAATTGTATCGTATCGTTAATACCATCAACACATTAACAGCTTTAATAACCATTTGTAGGGGATTATAAACCACAGGGTAAATTGTGCAAAAGCTAAAAGAGATATTACATCAAATCACAGTTAGATATACTTTTATTAATACCTTCACTCTCCGAATCATTAAATTTTAAGAGCCAGCTAGGGAAAAAGGAATTACTGCCACCACTTACATCCTTAAATAGGCCAGTAACGTGGCAACTTAGTATTGTATATCTCTTTCATAAGGTATTCCAAGTATTTAGAGGTCCTCATTTTATAATTTCATAAACCAAGTCCTTCTATCTAGCTTCTAACAAAGTTATCAGATATTTCCGGACATTTTTATAATTCTATAAACCAGCTCCAGCTCATTCTGTCGAAAACTACAAAAATATGATCCAAATATTCCCGGACATTTTGATAAAATTTACAACAGGCATTGTAATCTAAAACGAAGAAAATGGTTCAGAAAATAGTTTTCTATTTTATAGAGGATCCTTACCACTTCTACTCAAATGTTTTTAATAATAATTATAAAAGAAATTCTGCAAATTAAAAAAAAACAAACATGACATATGACAAGAAACATTGGCAAGTGACAATTGACATAAACAGTTCTTGTTCTTTTTAGCAAATTACTTTATTACGTTGTGTTAACATAACAGGTAGGTTAACTAGGTAAATAACAAATAAAAGTTTTGCGAGATTTTGATTTCCCTCAACAACTTCTCATGAACGTTGCATTTACGTTGTATAGTAATGTTATTACGTTCCCTTAATGCAACATCGCCGAAAGTCTTGGCAACGTTATGTGCTAGCTGGGTTTCATCAGTCGTGATTTGATTTATGGTGAAATAAGTGCCTTTAGAGCTGCTTGGCTATCAGAGTATATGGCAATAGTTTTGCCTGATACCTGCTGATTTAATATTTCTCTTGCACAGTATTGTATGGCTATTAGTTCAGCCTGGAACACTGTTGCATATTTTCCTAAACTCAGCGAAATCGTCGTTTTCGACTTGGGTCCATAGATTCCAGCACCAGCTCCTACCTTGGTTTTTGAACCATCTGTGTACCAGACGAGTTTAGCCTGTACGGGAGGTCCCTGTTTCCAGGATTCTCGGGATGGTATTTGAATATGAAATTTTTTTTCAAATTTGTATGTCGTTATGGCTCTATCATGCAGTAGGCATAGCTAGAATATTATCCCTTTTTACTTGCTGATATAGCCTTGTGTGGTCTGCGCTATGTAGTTGGCTTATTAGGTTAAAAAACGTCAAGATAGTTCTTTCCCCCTTTCCCATGAAGTTTTGTAACGACATTTGAAGATGTATGCTTCGATGAATGTAGTAAAGCCGCTATGCAGAGAATTGTCTTTAACCCCGTAGGCATGTGAAAACGTTCTTAAATTAGTGCATTATGAATTTGGTTTTGATATTATGTTTGTGTGAATTTACGCTTTTGCTTGGAAAGTAAAAATATATATTTGTTAAAAGGAACACTGTATTTTACTTCAGTTTTAGAATTCTTAGGGATTACTGTATTAAACCCTAGAATACTTTAAAAAAGTATTACAGGGTTGCTAAGCAATTAATTTTTTGTTATATAAAATGATACAGATCCTAAATAAAATTATCAAAAATTAAGTAACTTTTATGAATGAATTGAATATTATTTAAAATTTTATCAAATAGACATGATAGAACTAGTTTATTTTATACAGAGGGTTTTGAAATATGTCTCATTTTAACTTTATTTTACCCAATTTGAATGCATTACTATTTGAATCATTTTAGCATTAAATTTATTATAAATTTACCTATCTAACGATACCATCATGTTAGCCGATTATACATATACAGGGTGTCTCATCAGTGCGTAATTGATCGATGGCTGTTTTATTATTAAAGATACGAAAACATTTTAAAGTTGTACGACTACATTTTAAAATTATTCTAAATATAAACGAGTGGTGGAAAAACTTATACTGTTTTAAAATAAAACCCCCTTGTAGGTATATCAAATTTATTTGTTCTCACATCGTCAATCAATTTTAATAGACTTAACATTTCTAAAAATATTTTGACGTTCCATTTATTTGTTACGTTGTATATAGGGTGTGTCAGAACGCAAGATTACGATTTTCTTATTTTTTTTTCAAATGAAATTTGATTAACTAATAATTTAGTTTCTTTACTTTTTATTTTGTTTGGCATTCTTGAGCCTAAATTGATTTTTAAATTTTATTTACATTGGTTTATATTACTTTAAACGTCGAAGGAATAGAAAACCATTCATTAATTCTGACAAAAATTACATTTTACCCTAAATAAGTTCATATTTTCAAAAGCCAATTAGAAAAATGTAAAAAAATTATGTAAATTTTCATGGTAAAACCGTCAAAAACTTGAGAAAAAATTCGTTTGGGAATAGAATGCCAAACAAAATAAAAAAGTAAAGAAATTAATTCATAAATTGGTGGTATAACACACAGAATATATTTGAGACATTGAGAATATTGTAACCCTATATGCATTACAGAAAATAAATGAAATTGTTAAACATTTTTAGGAGCGTTTAGTCTATTAAAATTATAAAACGCTGTAAAAATAATGGTTTAAAAACTGTTTGGTTTTTCCTCATTTATAGACTACTATGTTTAATAAAGAATAATTATAAAATATGGTCTTTTATACTAAACATTTCTTCATATCTCCAATAATAAAATATCTATCGATCAATTACCCACTGATGGGACACCCTGTATATGTATAATTAAAACACTGTATAAAATAAACCAATTATTTCATCACAGCTTGGTCCTTATTAGTTGAAATATATTCTAGTGATAAATACAGTATTATCATGCCACTCTAAAACTGAAATAAAATACAGGGTGTTCATTTTAAGAACATGTTTCTACTTTCCAAGCAAAAGCATAACACTCTGTATATCCAAAACTGTTTTTAAATTATATTTTTTTTTCAAATCAACATATCTTTTATTTAAAACATGTGTCTATAATACAAATTGAAATATCAAGCAATTATCCCAAGCAGCAAGGTACCATCATTATGACGTGATTTTTTGGGTATACTCGTCAGAAACGTCACTATCCCAATTAATAACGTTACTTTGACGTCGTTTTTGTAACGTTAATTAGACGTCAATACCGACTCGTCATTATGACGTAATTTTTTAGCATTAATTTATTCGAAATACAATATTCTAATCAGTAACGTGTATTTCACGTCGCATTGATGACATAGAATAGACGTCACTTAGAATTCGTCATAATTACGTTATTTTTTCGTATATTTCTGGCAATGTCATATGTCAATTGTCATTGTTGTTTCCTGTTTCCTCCATCTTCATGATTCTTGTGACAGCCGTGGCCTCGTGAACGTGGTGCATTTTTAAATTGTACTTTATTTGATAAGTTGTTTTAGAAAAAGGTAAAAAATAGAATGTGACAAAATAATAAAGTATATTAAACCGAATTTGGTATTTTACAGATGTATGGCATTGTTGAGTTTGAAAAACCGGATGATGATGGTCGTGAGGTGAGCAGAAAATGACTGAAGCTGCGTAAAAAACAAGTCTTGGCCGCCTTTATAAAGAAATATAATATAATATAAGACTGGTAAGTAATGTTATACTTTTATTTTTTGATTATGAGTTCTTTCAGGGTATATTTTTATTAGTTTATTTAAAAATAAAAGATTTGTAGGGGGTCACTTAATTTAGATACCTTTTATCGTCTCACAGAATATATGATCTTTTTGTTTAATAACTTTTATTATAAACTCGGACTATATGTATATCTCTAAGAAGGTAGTTTTTGGGGCTACTACCTCAATCTCCGGTGAAGTAATCCCGTCAGATTTTACAACTAGATACACAATTTACTTTCTATCTTTAAGAATTTTCAGTGGTCTGTATTTTAATAGTTCTTTTATTTTAGATGATAATGATAAGTGATGTACCAAATTAAAAAATGTCGAATTTACCTCAGATCTACATTCCGAGGCTGATAAAGTACCTACTAAAAGAAAACAGGTGCCAACTGGAAAGCTGTCATTCGATGATACTGAAGATGATGAAATCGTAAAGCATGCTCGCCCACCCCCAATTAAAATCAAATCTACAATTTTAGGTATGTTGTGTCAGTTCCTCTAATATTCTTTTTAATTTAATTCCTTTTGGTTTCTTGCACATTACTTCTTTATTTACCAGTGTAATTTATTTTTTATAATATATTTTTTATGTGTTTTTTGGAATAAATAAATAACTTTCATCTGCTTAGTATTTTTAATAATTCCATCCAACCTTGGGACACCCAATATAGACGTCACTTTGACGTTAGGTAGATTAGTGATAATGACGTCAATTTGCCTAGTCTAGGACACCCGATATACACGTTACTTTAACGTGATGTCGATTCGTCAAGATGACGATATGGAATGACATCATTTCGCTGTGGCATTCTGACGTTACCATAACGTTTATTTTCACGTCATCAAATGACGTAACGCACACCAAAAAATCACGTCATAATGACGGCATGATGTTGCATGGGATGCACTGATGGGATAGCCTATCTGGAACTACGACGAGAGTATACGTCGTTTTTTATCCTTTTAGACTGCCTTTTAAACTACTCTTGATTGTTTTTGATTCTCCGCCTTGAATGGTCCAGCCTTCCCTACAAGATTTTGACATGGTGGCTGCAGCTTCAATGGCTAATTGTACCACCATTTGGATAACTTAACTTCTTTCGATTTATTAATTCCTCATTTATTCCACTCCCCAGATAGGCTTCCGAGAACTTATAGTCTCGGGTCAACCATTCATAAAGTGCTTGACTACCTTGATCGATAAATGAATTAATAGGTACACCATCAGCCAGCGGCCCGGTAATATACTTCTTTGACATCCTATAGAGGTCTATATTCTGTTCAACTTCTGTCTGTATTTACAATTACTCTGTATATATACTAGCTATTTCCCAGAATAAGTTTTTAGATTTTCATTGTGTATGGCCCATGAGGTTAATTAACGTCCAAATTTATAAATGTTCGTATACCGAAGGGACAGAGCGTGTAGTTGGCATTAAAGCTTGAGCAGCGAAAGCGAAGTAGTCATTCCAATTATATGATCTATTGTTATATTGATGAAAAGCCAACTTTCTTTTAAAAACCATGTCAGAACATTCTTTATCCCACCATATAGCTTTGGGAGTTTTTTGACTACTGGGTTTTTTGTTGTTATGGAACTATTGGCATAATTACTAAGAATTTTAATTAATTTTTTATTTTATGTTTATGTTTGTTAACTGGTTATCTACTAACTTAGAAAACAATGACTACATGTAATCTTTGCACGTTACGTTTAAGCCCGAAAAGTGCGTGTCGTCGTCATTATTAATCTACAACCAGCCATCAGCCACGAGCGATTTTTGGGTGATTTCGCGACAGCCGTGAATTTAATTCGATAATTAGACGGCGCTTATCTACGACATTGAGTCGTTTGTGGTCGCTTCTGGCCCAAATTAGAGCATTACCCGCAGATAGTGTTACAATCACCAAAAAATCTCGAGAGAAAAATGACTTTTCACGTCCATTGTCGGTTCCCTAGAGAGGACCGGCGGTTCGGTTGCCTTTTTTCGATTACTCGACAAAACGCCCTTCCACGAGGATAGAGACAGAATTCCCGTCTTCTTTCAACGGATAGATAATGCTCTTTTAGAAGCCAGCGGTTATCTGATCTAACGAATTTAAAAGTTGATGGAACAATGTGTGAAATGTTAAAATAGCATAAATACGTGCATTTTTACAAAGAAACTGTATTTTAATAGTTTAATCAAATTATATAGGATGAGTTCTAGTAAATACTTTTTTAAGTCTGTTCAAAAGTCATTGAAATTACCACGCTTTTTTCACAATAATACTGGTATTTTCCATTTATTATTGTTTTAAGCTTATTTGAAAAATTATTTTTTACTTTTTAGTTTGATATGCTCTAAAAGCGTGTTTTTTAGTTATTTTAAACTATATTTATTTTTCACTTTTTAGTTCTATGTATTTTAAAAGCGTGTTTTCTAGTGTTTTTAATCGATATTTATTTTTTACTTTTTAGTTCGATTAAAAAAAAAAATTGTAAGTTGAAATTGCTGAAAAAAATTTTTTTTTCAGTCGTGGGGATTAGAACCCACGATCGGTGAAGTCTAGCAATCGAAAACCCGCTCCTTAGACCGCTCGGCCACGAACGAACTTAAGTAAGTGGGATATACTGACAGTAATAAGTCACTTGAGTCCAAAAGAGAGTTACAAACATACATACATAAAGGTGAAGCTAATATAAGCGTGTTAAAAAAGAAAAAACATGGTGTTCAATGTTCATGATTCGATGGTATATACGTATTATACGAGTACAACTCCTATCATTCCGCCATTTGTACCATTTTTATATCTGAGAAAGGTGGAAGTTTTCCAAAGCTAAAAGGTTAGTAAATGTATAATGTCTAGCAAGGCAAACTTAAACAAACAGATTGGATTTTAATTTTGATATTCCTTTTATTTTGAATAAGCGATTAAATTATTTTCAGATTCAGCTGAGAAGGCAAATATGGCCAAATCAAGATAAAAACTTACTGCTGTCAATCCAGGCATGGTTGAAAAGAACAAAGTAGATGAATTTTCCAGTGAAGACTACAAAGCTAAAAGGTTAGTGCATTCATAATGCAGGGCAAACTTAAATCAACAGATTGGATTTTCATATTGATCTGAATTTTGAATAAGCGATTAAATTATTTTCAGGTTCAACTGAGAGGGCAAATATGGCCAAATCAAGAAAAAAACAACTGCTCTCAATCCAGGCATGGTTGAAAAGAGCAAAGTAAAGGAGAGACGGGATGAATTTGACGAAAAAGTTTTAATAATTTCACTATTTATAGGTTATTTGCTTCCAAATAATTTTTTTTTAAATTATTCATTATTTTCACTAATTTCCTTACATCCTGTTATTCACCATTTGTGCTTTTGAAAATGTCCATGGAATGTCCTTAAATGGACGTTCTTAAGACATCCTGATTATTAACAATGGACGTTCCAAATACGTCCATAAGACGTACAGGTCCGTGAAATGGACGTTTTAAAGATGTCCTGAATATCCAAGCAGGACGTTTTTAGAACGTCCATAAGACGTATTTGTGCTATCTGGGCCTGAATTGAGATATTTATTATTTGCAATAAATATCAAAAGAAGTATACATTTTTAAATAATTTGACATTTAAGAGCCATTCACATATCACAGTTGACATCTTGATACTTGACAGGCACAGCCAAGCATTATTTTGATTTTTGCCAAATAAAATGGCCGGTTAACTATTCTATGTGGTTGCGACAAAGAATCAGTAAATTTGATGAAGGTGTTTTTGTGGTTAAGGACGAAGTAGTAGTACGCTTAATAGCACCACCATAAAAAAGTCATTTTTAATAAACTGCTTATATATTTTTCATAAATTGGCAGGCTTGGCGACTAATTTCGAATGAAAATAGCCTCCAATATGGTTGCAAGTATGAAGGTCGCAACCCGCCTTAGAAATTTCACCTTTAATATCAACAGCTGTTGTTTGACAGGTTGTTAGAGAATGTAAAGAATGTTAGGAATTTTGACGTTAGAAATAATTGAAATTCCTAAAATTGTCACATAAGGAATGCATAGGCGGATTTTTAGTTAGAAGTAATTATTCAAGAAAATCAAAACCGCAAGTCAATCAGAACTTTCGTTCTAGAGTTATCGTGCCGGCATGCATACATACATAAAGACGACCAGACAAACATTGTTTTTTTGGATTTTCGGACTCTGAATGATCAGAAACATGAAAAAAAGTTTTAAAAAATGGGGGTCAAAAAATTTTTTCGTCTGCACGAATGCAATACTGAGGCCCCATAGGAAGAGCCTCAATAATTAGTGAGTAACATAAGTCAGTGTTATTGATTTGATCCTTGTGAATTTTTCGAGTTGAGAAATTACGAATAAGCTATCAGTTACGTTTGTTTTTTCAAAGTGCCCAAGACTGTAACCTATGAAATGAACTTGGTGATTCCACCAAAATTTTTAAACTTAAAAAAAAAATTATTAAAGTATTAACTACAATTAAAAATGTTGTCTACTACGGTTACACAAGTTTCGGTTGTTCCGGTGTCAACCTTCGGGCCTTCGACGTCGCTCAGACGGCAGCTAGGGGGTGGATAGCTTACAATAATTCCGGAAATAGTAGACAAATAAATAGGCGCCAACTGGGTCTATATAGTGGCCAAACTATGATCATATTTCCCCAAGAACCCCGTAAATGAGGAAAGAAATAAAAGACAAACCTCAACTTATGTTCCTTTATAAAGAAAAAAAAATATTTACTAAATATACAAACTAATTACCTAATGGCTTAGGTGATCAAAAAAAAAATTGGAGGAAATTAAAAGGAAAATTTACACTGTATATGTATAAGCATAACCCAAAATAAATTATTAAATCAAAATATGGCACGGTTCGTCGTTAGCTTGGTACCAGGCATGACGCTTGCGCAAAATATTAATTCCCACCTTACATAAAAAAAATAAAATATAAAATAATAGTTAACTTAAATCTTGCACATAACCGCACCTATACTACATCATATATTATAAACTAAACAATACACTTATAATCCTTATAAGCTTATAACCCTCTCCAAATTGGAAGGTGATATCTGCTTAACTTTTAGTTAAGACCAAACTACCCAAAAGAAAATTATTAAACCATGAAATTTTATAATTAAGTATAATTCATACAACTAAATAAAAATAAAATAAACACATAAAGGACTTTAGACACAGAGGTTATTTACTTAAACTCCCAGATTGGAAGAGGTTACTTAATCTCTGCCCCCACACGGGTCTTCTGAGATTGCTTAACTTAATCGTTAAGTCTGGTCCATTTAATAATGAATAAATTGAATAAAGTAAAATTATGGCAGTAGCCCTTAATAACTGAAGAATTACAACTTAAACGTGGAAGCAGTCCAAGTGTTCTGCGACCCGAAGGATTACTACATCAGCATTAAGTGCTTAAATTAAGTAAAACTTTAAAATATTAATCAATTAAACGATGTAACATTTGATAATACTTAAGTTATGAGTGAAAGAACCCTAGAACATTCTGTGCTCAAAAGTATAAATAATGCTGATAATACCTTGACAACATTCGGTTGAAAGTGAATGTATAGTTTAACAATGCACGCATAAAACCTTCTATATAACGTATAAGAAAAACCTGATAGTAGGGTGTCTTCTTTCACAGCATTCCCATCTTCCTATCCAGAACGAGAATCATCATTATAAATCTAGTTGCAAGTAAGCTAGGCGGCTAGCATACCAATGTTCTGTGTTCCCTCGATGAAACCGTTGAACTCCGGACGATATAACCCTCTGTGTACAACTGTTGAAATCCTGGGTCAACAACCCCCTTGGTGAAACTGTAGACGAATCTTGGGCTAACAAGCCCCTGGGTGAAACTGTAGACGAATCTTGGGCTAACAAGCCCCTGGGTGAAATTGTCGACGAATCTTGGGCTAACAAGCCCCTGGGTGAAACTTGTCGACGAATCTTGGGCTAACAACCCCCTGGGTGAAACCCTTAAAATATTACAAAGAAAAATGTCAATACACATTGACTCAAGTATCCCGAACTATAGGATTACCAAAAAATGTACATAAATTAGAAACTATTCAGCATCTAGGATGAAGAAAAATTACATTGGCTCAACAGTGAGTCATAAACAGTATTATGAGCTCAAATAATTAAAATTCTGTTACAACATGCCATAACATAAAAGAAATTGACAGCCACATGGTGCGTAACATAACCAAATATATACAAAACATACCTTTTTCGTAAAGGGTTAAATTGGTAGTCTTCCAAGGATGAGAAACACGTGAGATGATCCACAGCACAACAATATTCCACACTCCAAATGCTGTGATCTTCCAATTATTGCGTTAAAATCCTATAATAGATATGGGCTGGACCAATGACCATAGGAATTTACCAATACACTAAAATTCCCTTCCAAAATACGAAATGTCCATTTACCCACAATTAACCATGAAAAAGAATCTAAAATCCCCTTTAATTAGGGTAAGCCGATGGGGCTAAATATTAAGAAAATTCTACTTCGACACAAAAATCGTCTTTCTAGTGATTCAACACCCACTGACAGAAACCATACGTCAGCCGTCCAAAATGGCCGAAATCCCTTTCCGATAAATTTCAAGCCAAGTGGGTTCAGAAATTCATCCTCAAGAATTCCCCACTATATAACTTAAGAGACCATTTACGAAAGGTACCCTAAAAACTATATTTATATACAGTATAACTACATTTGGGAAACTGTTCCCGACAAAAATTAATACAACAGCGATCGCAAAAAAAAATCCCTCACGACCTAAAATCGCTCATTGTGAAACTACCTTACCTCGGGTTCTGAGCCCGATATTGGAACGTCCCACCAACATGACACTTGTCGGTGTTCTGTCGTCAAATGACGTTTATGTCATTCACTGTCACAATTAAAAAATATTAACCTAACCTGACATCTATAACAAAAATAAATAAAGAAAATCTTAAAGAATGGTATCGTAAATAATTACCCAAAGGTGAGACTATAATACATAATATATATAAATTTACAACGAAACTTGGTCTATTTTTAGGAGAACTACTATCCTTTTACTTAGTGGTGAGATGAAATAAATTATAATAATGATGTCCGAAAGTTAGAATACAGGTGAAATTAGTTAATGACAAAAATAATAGTGATATCATCAATACGATTTTACCCTTTTTTTCGTATGATTAACCAGGTAAGCCAAAACAATTTTATTAATTCGTGGGGCCAAAAATGAACGTTACAAGACTAGAACTGATAAAGTCGAGGACGAACTGCACTCGTCGATTAAATATTTAGTAAATAAACCTGTAACGTCGGAAGAATTTGTCCTCTAGCTTTCCGATGCTATAACTAAAATAATTTCAAAGAAATTGATTTTCTAAAACAAGAAAATAACAATATTAAATCTCAGCTTCATGAACAAAAAAAAAAAAATAAAGATTTAGAAGATAAATATACTATTTGTGACCAATTTAGGAGACAAAAGAATGCTTGGAAACTGTGAGGTTACTGGTTTATAATTCAGTTGTTACCGCATAAAAATGAATGATAAAAATAATTCTCGTCCAATTTTTGTTCAGTTTGGTACGGCTTACTTAAAGAATCTAATATTTAATAACAAGAAGCACTAAAATGGAACTAATAGAGTTGTGAGAGAAGATTTGTCAATTGAAACATTAAAGTTACTCAAAGCTACAATAAGAAAAGTTATCGAGAATGGTTTAGTACACGGACAAATAAAGTAAACATCTTTGTTAAATTTAATGGCAGCAAAGATGTTACCAAAATCAGTGAATTGAAGGATATTGACAACTTAAAAAAAAGTGATGTTATGGTCTTAATTATTAAATTCTAAAATGAAATTGTATCTATCTAATCTGTAAAATTTATAAAATTATATGTTTTATATTGTTCAAATTAATGATCAAATATTTGTTTAGTTCCTTCAAATAATAGATTTTAAGTTGGCTCAAAAGAGTTCGTTTTAAATAAAACTACATTTGTGCAGTTAGTTGCTTCCATTTCTAACTAGTTTTTGGATTGGCTTATCTTGTATATCAGAAAAACATATTCTCTGTAGTATTTATTTTATTATAATATATTTAGAAATATATTTATTTATATTCTGAATTGCTTTACAGAGAATAGTTAAACTTTTACATTTTTTTTTCCTTTCTTTTTTTGTGTCGAAATATATGGATTATTTTAATATTCGCGATTCAAATTAATTTTCGCGTGCCTGTCATTTGTCACCTATATGTAGAATGTTTGTTTATTTATTTACATGTGTGTTTGTTTTGGGCGGATTTTGCATTTGTGATTTTTTAACTGTTTTTAGATAATATTCTCATTGTAATAGTGTTTTTGAGTTTCATTTAGTGTTAATTTGAGTTTCCTTTTCGTGCTTTCGTCATAAATATAATATTTATCATGTGTATGACTTAAATTGTTGGAAATATTCACCTATTGATTGCTACAAGAACATCTAGAAATATGTATTTAATAAAAATGTTTTATTATGTTGTTTAAAGGACGTTTATTATTGATGAACTTTTTAAAAGTCTTACTATCAGTATTCTTATATTATGAAGTGAATTGTGAGTTACTTTATATACATGTAAATGGTAATAAAACCGCCACAAATCAGATTACAGTTTGATTCTAAACAAAGTTTTGCAAAATTTCAATATTGTGAATTTGTAGATATCCATTTATCATCGTAAGAAACAAAATTTTACAACTTTCATTTGAAAAATAATGAATACTTCAGTTTTAATTTTAAAATTAACACCATATATAAATTGCAATTTACTGGGGGCTTTTTCGCAGATTTCATTTTTAATATAAACACTATCACATACTATAAGAAATAAACAGATTTAATGCTAAAAAAGAAAAAACTCGAATTGTAATTGATACAAATTTAAATGTAAACAATGAACACGAACGCCAATGTTGCTAAATGATGAACGGATTTTAAAACGAAATTAATGAATGAACTGAAATTTAAAAAAAAAGTATATAATAAATCGGTTTTATAAAAAATCCTTAAATGAATATAGAGTATGATTACATATTACACAAATTTTGATTCTTAAATAAAAGGTCTTATCCACTTCTTCAAGAGCTGAAATCCGACGACGTAGCGAAATTTTGCTACTTCTGTCAACACTGAACGATATCCTACTCATAAGGACCTTTTACTAATTTCCTCCAGAGGGCGTATCACTTAGTTTGAATCGCGAATAGCTTGTTTAACTGCTTGGTCTTTATTACCATCGCTACAAAATTTAAAAAAATTATTGGATGAACATTTGAGGTTGTTTTTAATATGTGAAACATGGCTGCATATGCTATGTTTAGTACACGGAAAAAATGTGACTAGAAAATTTTACTACAATATTATAGTCGTAGACTTGTAGAAATATACTTAACTTTTTGTAGAAAATGTTACTATAATTTATAGTTACTTACTATTGTAGCATTTGAATTGTCGAATAAAATGCTACAATAGGAAAGAAGACGACGATGTTTAGTATATTTTACCATTATTTGTAGAAGTAGAAATTTATTACAATTATCGTAATTACTACTACTAACTTCTGTTAAAATTTGTACAAATATTAATAATTATCTCTACAAAAAATAGTAATACTTTACATCCCTTCCCAAGCAGCAAGGTGCCGTCATTATGATTTTTTGGAATTTACTCGTCAGAAACGTCATTATCCTAATTACAGACGTTACTTTAACGTCGTTTTTGCAATGTTAATTAGACGTCAATATAAATTCATCATTATGGACGAAATTTTTTAGTATTTATTTATCCGAAATACAATACCCTAATCAGTAATGTGTATTTGACGTCGCATTGATGACATAGAATAGACGTCACTTAGAATTCGTCATAAGTACGTTATTTTCTTGTATATTTTAATATTTTATTATTTAAGTATTGAATTATAAAGAACCTAATTGGAAATCTGCTTCAACTAAAAACACGTATAGATTAAGTTTGTTCGATCTACAGTTTGTAAATTTTTTTGGTAAAATTACGGTGCCTTATGTTTTGATATGGATAATTAGTAACGTTCCGTTTTCTAGCATTAATCATTCAATATTTTATTGCTTGTCCCTTTTTAAAGCATGGCTAACCTAATTCCGATGTCCTCAAATCTCAAATGACAATGAGTTTTGCTAATCTAGTACAATGGTACTGGATCTAGTACATCCTAAAGATAACAGGTACGCTAGAAATAAAATTCAGTATATTGGCCGCTATTGTCCAGTATAACTAATATAAGTTAAACTAATAAAAGTACCGTAAAGACCTAATAAATACTAAACAATTGATAATATTTCTAAGGCAACTAGAGAAGAAACCGACCCTAGTACATTTTTATGAAATCTGGTACAATTATTTATACTAATCTAGTACTAAACTAAAAAATATTCTGGCAATGTCATATTGTCATTGTCGTTTCCTGTTTCCTTCATCTCCATGATTCTCGTGACAGTCGTGACGTCGTGAACGTGGTACATTTTTAAATTCTACCTTATTTGATAAGATGTTTTAGAAAAAGCAAAAAATATAATGCGACAAAATAAAGTATATTAAACCGAATTTGGTATTTTATAGATGTATTGCATTGTTGAGTTTAAAAAACCGGATGATGACGGTCTGGCGATTGTGAGGTAAGAAGAAAATGATGCCGCGTCAAGTCTTTTGGCCGCCTTTATAAAGAAAAAAGCTGTTACCAGGCAAAAAATATAATATAAGACCGTTGAGTAATGTTACAGTTTAATTTTTTGATTATGAGTTCTTTCAAGGTATTTTTTTAATATTTTATTTAAAACGAAAGATTTGTAGGGGTTCGCTTGATTTAGATACCTTTTCTCATATCACAGGATGTATGATCTTTTTTTAATAACTTTTTATTATAAGCCCAGAAAATATGTATACTTCTGAGAAGGTAGTTTTTTGGGATTACTACCTAAATCTCGGAGAGGTAATCCCCTCAGATTTTACAACTAGATACACAATTTACTTTCTGTCTTCAAGCATTTTCAGTGGTCTGTATTTTAATAATTCTTTTATTTTAGATGATAATGATAAGTGATGTATCAAATTAAAAAAAAAAGAAGTTACCTTAGATCTACATTCCGAGGCTGAAAAGTACCTACTAAAAGAAAACGGGTGCTAACTAGAAGGCTGTTATTCGATGATACTGAAGATGATGAAATCGTAAAGCATGTCCGCCCACCCCCAAATGATGAAATCGTAAAGCATGTCCGCCCACCCCCAATTAAAATTAAATCTACAATTTTTAGGTACCTATGTTGTGCCAGTTTCTCTAATATTCTTCTGTCATTTAATTCCTTCTGATTTCTTGATCATGACTTTTTTATTTACCAATTAATTTATTTTTTATAATATATTTTCATGTGTTTTTTTGGATTAAATAAATAACTTTCATCTGCGTAGTATTTTTAATAATCGAGGGTACTCTGATGTAACCTCGTATCTCAGAAAACACTATTTTACAGGAAAGCCAAAAACATTTTATTAGCCAACAGAATCAAAAATTTTCGATTATTTTAGAATCAGTTACACAGTTTCGGAACACATGAATATTACAATAAATAAACGAAATTCTCAAAAAATTAATCCAAACCAGTCCAAACATCATACGTTATTTTCAGCCTTTATCATAGAAACCTACAATGCGTGACTGCATGATATGAGTTACGTGTTTTCAACATTCGGCGTCTGGATACGAGGTTTTATTTTGTTAAATAAAAAATTAACGGGTAAAGATTTTAATTTAAAATTTTACACAGTTATGTAAAAACATATTCTGAAGATGAATTCGGGTTTAACTAAGAACCCCCAAAAATCGAGTTACGTGGTTGCGTCAGAGTATCCTCGAAATTCCATCCAACTTTGGGACACCCAATATAGACGTCACTTTGAAGTTAGATAGATTTGTGATAATGACGTCATTTTATCTAGCCTGGGACCCCCGTTATGCACGTTACTTTAACGTGACATCGATTCGTCAAAATAACGATATGGAATGACGTCATTTCGCTGTGACATTCTCACGTTACCATAATGTTATTTTCACGTCATCAAATGACATAACGAACACCAAAAAATCATATCATAATGATGTTGCATGGTTTCTTATGACAAAAATTCAATTTTGTTGAAAATAATTCTAATATATTGTAGAAATTCTAAGCCATGTGAATAAAACAGAATTCTGCTATTGGCCAACGTTTTTTGACGACGACCCTAAATGGTCAGACAGCAGTAGCTATTCGCTATGTTCACAAAACAAAGCACCCATGGTTCGAGAAAATTTTAATAATAACTTCTATTAGTGGTAAGTATATTTATTATTGTTTCTAAATAATTTATCTTTAGGTAACTAATTTAAATAACCTTAGTAGATTATTTCAATAAAAATAGTTATGGCCAACGATCGAATATTGTGCCAAGTTCAAAGATGTTTTTTCGTTTTAATTGTGATATACCTACTTTCTCATTTTTTTAGTTCTCCGACGTGGTTATTTTAAATTCCAATCACTGTAAAGGTGATAGATATCCCCGTTTTATGGGTATGAGTAGTTCAATAGGTATTAATTTACATTTTAAAGTTTTCAGGTGCAGAAAAGCCAACTGAGACTGAGGGAGCTGTTATTAATGTTATTTATTACATAATGTAAGACTTTGTATCTTTTTTCTGGGTTATAATTATAATAATTGTGGAATACAATTACAAATTTTATTAAACATTTGTTTATTGTGTAAAATTTTCGTATTAATTTTCATGAAACGCAATATATTTTTAATATAAATTCATACAATGAATGGAAAAAATTATAAAAATTTGTAGAACAATTCTTATGATGCATATGGATATTTTAACTACATATTATAAATAATAACTCTACTATACATTCTCTACAAATATTTTAAAATTGTTACTACAAATTGTCCCTGTCCCTATATGTACTATTTATTGCAGAGAAAAACTGTATAATTGTAGAAATTTGTTCTACAATAATTTTTTTTTCGTGTAATGATGATTTAAATATTAAGGGTTATACATTATATTGTAGGGATAGAAATGCAAGAGGAAGGGGTTTATGTATCTATGTCAAAAATAAATATGTTTCTGAACTGATAATTAAAAATCTGATGTGTCCAACACATGACTTTCCTATCTAGTTATTATAGGCATTTTCCAGTTATTTTGTACAACCTATTGCAGCATCTCTATAAATGTTTAGAGGATAAACTAAATATATACATTTTCCACATACATCTACCTCGAAACATTTTTCTATAGATATTCATTGAAAACGAAAATACAGAAAAAATTAAATTTAGCACTTTTCCATTACGGTCCATTTTAGAAAAATCATATATAAACAAAAATTATAGAAATCGATATCGCAAACAACTTTTAGTTCAACAATTTTCATAAAAATCAGAATTTTGCACATTTTGTCAAATTTCTCGAATACGGACCATTTCAGGAAATTTTGACATAGAACAAAAATTATAGATAATAATATTAGAAGTAACTTTTATTTGAACAATTTTCTTCTCCAAACATAAATAACAGATATATTCCATAAAATATAAAAACGGCCTCCCATAAAGTACCCCCCCCAGATGTTCCGACTTTGTCCAAAATCTAATCATTTCACGTCAGGCCGAAATAAACCTTAAGTTTAAAATTTAATGTTTTTTCCTTTATCCGTTTTTGAGTTTTCTTCAAATTTCGAAATTTACACATTTTCTCAAATATCTCGAATACGGTCCATTTTAGAGAAATTATGTATAGGACAAAAATTATAGAAAATTATATTACAAACAACTTTTATTTGAACAATTTTTATAAAAAATTATTTTTTTTACATTTTGTCAAATTTCTCGAATACGGACCATTTTAGGAAAATTTTGCATAAAACAAAAATTATAGATAATTATATTAGAAGTAACTTTTATTTGAAGAATTTTCTTCTCCAAACGTAAATAACAGATATATTCCATAAAATATAAAAATGACCACCTATAAAGTACCCCCCCAGATGTTCCGACTCTGCCCAAAATCTAATCAGCTCATTGGACGCTAAAGCAAAGCTTAAGTTTAAAATTTGGTGTTTTTCTGTGTATCGGTTCATGAGTTATGCGTTATACAGACACACACACACACACACACACACACACACACACACACACACACACACACACACACACACACACACACACACACACACACACACACACACACACACACACACACACACACACACACACACACACACACACACACACACACACACACACACACACACACACACACACACACACACACACACACACACACACACACACACACACACACACACACACACACACACACACACACACACACACACACACACACACACACACACACACACACACACACACACACACACACACACACACACACACACACACACACACACACACACACACACACACACACACACACACACACACACACACACACACACACACACACACACACACACACACACACACACACACACACACACACACACACACACACACACACACACACACACACACACACACACACACACACACACACACACACACACACACACACACACACACACACACACACACACACACACACACACACACACACACACACACACACACACACACACACACACACACACACACACACACACACACACACACACACACACACACACACACACACACACACACACACACACACACACACACACACACACACACACACACACACACACACACACACACACACACACACACACACACACACACACACACACACACACACACACACACACACACACACACACACACACACACACACACACACACACACACACACACACACACACACACACACACACACACACACACACACACACACACACACACACACACACACACACACACACACACACACACACACACACACACACACACACACACACACACACACACACACACACACACACACACACACACACACACACACACACACACACACACACACACACACACACACACACACACACACACACACACACACACACACACACACACACACACACACACACACACACACACACACACACACACACACACACACACACACACACACACACACACACACACACACACACACACACACACACACACACACACACACACACACACACACACACACACACACACACACACACACACACACACACACACACACACACACACACACACACACACACACACACACACACACACACACACACACACACACACACACACACACACACACCACACACACAGACACACACACCACACACACAGACATCATCGCGAAAATAGTCAAAACGGATTCAGGGGACCTCAAAACGTAAAAATCCGTCGAAAACTCGAGGTCGAAAAAAATCATGATTCCTATACTTTCCTTATATCTGTATACAGATAGGAAAGTAAAAATGAGGGATATTTTTGGGAACAAATGTGGATAAAGTTAACTTTTAATAAAAATAATTTAGCTATAGGGGTAATTTATAAACCTCATGCACAAAATTAATTTGATTTTTTTATCTGTTGAGGAAATAGTTTGTTTAGGACATTTTAATATAATTTTTTTAATGAAAATGCTTTGCTTCACAAATTTAATGACATACTAGAATTATTCGATCTAGCGCAAGTTACTGATATTGCAACAAGAGTAACCAATATTTGACTTGACTATGTTATAGCCAGGAGGGAGAACTTGGTAGATAAAGGTGTCATTAATCATACAAATTTGGATCACTTCTTCATTTTTTGTAAAATTAATTTAAAAGAACAAATGGAACCTAAAATGTAGGTATACCTATAGATCTTTTAAAAAGTTTTGATAAGGAAAAATTTCAAAATTATTTATTTTTTCCCATTTTTGATCGAGGTACTGTCGATAAAAATGTGTCATATCTTGTAAATTGTAAAGGCATTGAAAAAATATAAACGTACAAAATTTGAAAGCCACTTACAATTTTATGAAAAGATTAAAAATTACACAAATCAAGCTATAAAACTAGAAAAAAGAGCTTAATTCTTACATCAATTTGGTAAGTGTACATATAAAAAAATATGGCATACTTTCAAATCTAATAATTTTGTGAAAAATAAAAATCAAGATATTACCGAAAATCTAAATAATCCTAACCACATTAATAATTTTTTAGTAAACTCAATTACAAATATTAATCCGGCCCAGCATTTATTAAACTTTTATAATACTAATAATGTTGTACCTTATACATTCAAACTCAGAGACGTTGATGAAACATTTATATTTATCAGTATTTGCAAAATGAAATTAAATGCGATAGGCTGTGATCATTTTTTGAACAGCAAGTTTGTTAAATTACACTGGCCGCATATTGTTCCATACATTACACATATTATCAATTTTTGCCTATTAAACAATGTTGTGCATACTGTCTGGAAAAAAGCAATTGTGAAATTTATACCCAAAAAATAAAACCCAACTAAGTACAAAGAGCTTAGGGGGATCAGCATTTTACCAATGCTATCTAAAATTTTAGAAAAAGCAGTGGAGAAGCAAATAACATTATCAAATCACTCTTGTTGCCCCCTGTTCAACGGCGGCGGGCGTAATTTCGGCCGGTAATCCACTCGCCTACCTGCCAAAAGCAAATGCCCATCTAAAGGCATAGGTAATTTCGGCCGAGGGTAATGTTTATGATAGGATTTTGGAATATACCTGAAAATAATAATCTACTCTTTTCATATTTCCATTTCTTAGAAAAGTTAAAACATTTACATTCATCTTTCTTAATTTGATTTTCATTACTTTAACAATGTGATTACCTATTTACAAAGTACCAGACCTTTTAATATTAAGATACTAACCACTTATTTTGTGGGCGACCAAGAGATAGAAAACATCTATATTACATGATGGCAGTTTCGATAGTAAAGAGTTCACGCGGTTGTGACTTGCTTATTGTAGAAAAATTTTCATTTTGTAAACAAGATGTATTAAAGAGTGGGGCAGTGCGTTGGAGGTGCATCAGGAAAAATTTAAAATGTTTAGCTAAATTGTATACTGTTGGTGCCGAATATATTATGGCCAGGAGTGAGTTAACTCACAATCATGAACCAGATCAAGGTTCTTTGCAGATAAAAATTGTCACAAATGCATGCAAGCGAAAAGCCCAGGAGGACATATCGGAGAAACCTTCGAAAATTATAAAAAGGGTCCTTTCAAGAAATTTACCGGACGAATTGATTACCGCGGATGTAAAAATCTCATAAGAAGAAATGTGTATAACAGTCGTCGTCAGCTCTTGCCACCCCTGCCTAAAGATATTCATGAAGTACATACTGTAGTTGATATGTATTCTCCTAAAACGACAACAGGTGAATTTTTTTTGTTTATTAACAGTTCAGTTGATAATATCATTGTTTCCCAGGTTCGAATCCCACCGTTGGCCGGGATTTTTTTATTTAATTTCATTATTTAAAATTAATTCTGATGCCTTGGTAGCATTCCCCACTCGACCATTCACTGTTGGGTTCTAATTAACAGTGCTGTTCCTGAAGTGGCGCTGGGAAACAGTAACAAAGCCTACACAGAACACACATGATTGAGAATTTAAACAGAAATTTGAGACTGGCATATTAGGTATATACACCTAGGCTATAAATCGAAAAAAAAATATCATTGTTTTTTCTTGCCAAACAAATACTACTACGTTGTGTAAAATGAATGTTATATGGACGGCTCATTTTCTTTTTGTACGAAATATTTTTATTAATTATTTACCATTCATGGCCTGGAAAATGGGCACTATATACCTCTTTTATATTGTCTGTTACCAAATAAGACTGCTGACACATATTAAACTTTTTCTGTTGCTTATATCTAAAATTTTGAAAGTTTTTAATATAGTTTTTGAACCGATGGAGGCATTCGTAGATTAAATATCAATACATATCGCACTAAGAAATGTTTTGTCAAAAACGAAAATAAATGGTTGTAGATTTCACTTACATCAAGCGTGGTACAGGAAAATTCAGTCTTTAGGGTTAAGTCAAATATATAAATACAAAAACTGTGAAGAAAGTAAATGGATTATTCACACTTTTGGGCTTACTTATTTAAAACCATCTGATGTTGAGGATTGTTTTATATTTGATTTAATGTCTTGGAAACCAAATAATGAACTGTTGGATAAATACGCAGACTATCTATTACAATATTATATAGCACCTGATTCCGATTTTCCACCAAATATATGGGCAGACGAAAATCCATTTTTTTTTTGGAGTGAGGGTAGCCATATGTGAGTAGTAGAGATTAAGTGTAAAGGTTAAAGAAAAGGTCCTTTATTTCTCACAAGTCAATTTATTGGCGACCGGTTTCAAAGTTGTCACTTCATCATCAGGCACACCTAAATGGAATGTCAAGGAGTCAGTTGTAATAAACAATTATAAAAGCATGAACGGACTTTAACATATACAAAATAACAGAAAAAACACAAAAGAAAGTTAAACAATAACCTTGACTCACCTTGACTAATTCCATAAAGGAAGCGCTACAAAAAGTTTAACGGAACGAGTTAAAAAAGTCATGTGTAATAAGTATTTTTAAAAAAAATTTTAATGTAGGTTAGGTTAAACCACCAGATGTCTTTTTGAATAAAATAATTAATTAAAACACATTTAAGACAATTATTAACTAAACAACACAAAATAGTTTTACAAGCACAAACAGTTTAAAAATTTTTAAGGAAATAATGTTAATTACTGAAAGTAAAAAGTAAAAAAGTAAAAATTATCAGACTGTCAAGACATCTATCTAGATTTTTAACGAATCAATGCAGTAAACTGTAAATTTTAAATTAGCGGATAAATAGTGTACTAACGGAGGTGTTATTTACTGAAAGTGAGTATAGGTGGCGATGACAAAATTTATTGAAAGTAAAATATATTAAACTGAGAATGAGAAAGCAAAAAAATTTTATACTAACAAGAAAATTAGAACACTAAACAAGAAAATATGAAAATTCATATGTAAAAAGGGAAATTTGAAGCAGATAATCAAAAAGAAAATTACTGTTACAGAAAACGGAAAATAGGTTGACAGTACGAATGTCAAAAAAGAAAAGTCAAATTTTGGCGTATGACAACCACGTGGGAGAATTTGAATAAGCTAAAAAATTTTAATAAGATGCGAATGGGCAAAAATAAATGGAAAGAAAATCTAAATTGGGAGAGTTAATTGTGGTAAGTAACTGACTGAAGATCAAATGAGTGGGGGTAAAAGTCTGAAAATAATTTAAATAAGCGCAGAGAACGTTGGGGTACTAATAAATTGAATTTGTGCATTCAGAGAGCAGGAGGGGCCAGATTTAATATTTTTTAAAATTTCCAGGTTCTCAAAGTTATTCAGAAGGAATTTATTAGAAGTCATATGCAAAATGTCGAAGCCAATGCTAGAATCAAAATCGTGACCAGTGTCTAACAAATGAGCAGCAAAGTGAGAAAAACCAGTAGTGTTAGTGTTAAGACAGCGTGTGTGCTCTTTCAGGCGTATTTTAAAATTACGAAAGGTCCTTCCCACATATGAGCATGGACAGTTCAAACAAGTTAGTTTGTAAACACCAGACTGATCCATAGGATCAATCTTATCCTTATTCCTAACAAACAGGCTACTGATCGAGTTGGACGTTCTAAAGCTAATTCTGAAGGAATCTTTGAACAAGTTGGCTATACGATATGAGAATTTTCCAATAAAAGTAAGTGAAACATACTTACGATTATCTGCTTCAATATTGGGAAGGGGGTCAATTATGTAACTATTGTTCTGATTACGTTTATTCTGTTTTCTATGAAGCATTTTATCTATTAAGTTCTGATCATAATTGTGACTATTAGCAATTTGTTTGATAACATTGAGTTCTTTATTAAAGTTATCTACTGATAGTGGTACTTTCAGAAGACGTTCCAAGTAACAATTAAAAGCTGCTAACTTATGTGTAACTGGGTGATTGGATAAATTATCAATAACAACCCCTGTGTGAGTAGGTTTTCTAAATATGTTAAATTCCAACTTAAGATCTGTACAATGGGATATAGTTAAATCAAGGAAGTTTATAGATTTGTTGTTTTCTATCTCTAATGTAAATTTGATGTTACTATGTATGGTGTTTATATAATTTAGAAAGTTATTTAACTTATCCAGATCACCAGTCCATAGTATCAGTATGTCATCAACATATCTATGATAGAATTTAATAGCTGAGCAAAAAGGATTGTTGTTTAATATATTGTTATTCTCAAAATTATGCATAAAGATGTCTGCAAGTATAGGAGATAAAGGCGAACCCATAGCTAATCCTGTTGTCTGTGTAAAAATTTCATTATTAAAGAGGAAGAAGTTTTGTTCAAGACTAATTGTTAATAAGTTCATAAGTTCCAACAGTTCTACATCTGGTAAGGTAGATAAAGACAAGTAAGATTTGATGTATTCTAAAACCTCTGGGATAGGTACATTAGTAAAAAGATTTGATACATCTAACGAAACTAAGTAATCTGTGTCAGTGACATGAACATCTTTGATTTTTTCTATCAATTGTACACTGTTCTTTACTGTATGAACAAAATAATCCTTGTAGTGTTCTTTAAGAATATCATTAAGTCATTTTGAGGTGTAATATGTTGGGGAATTGACGAAGGACACCACAGGCCTTATTGGCATTTCATCATAAACATCCGACTTATGTATTTTTAAGAGACCGTATAATCGAGGAATAAGTTTATGATCAGGTTTGAATTTATTGAAAAGAGTAGGAGTTATCAAACACTTACTATTCTTAAGAACGTTCTTAAATTTAGTGTTAATTTATTTAGTGGGTTATTGATAGTTGTAAAATCGTTAGTATTTAAGAAGTTGTAAACTTTAGAAAGATAATCAAATCTGTTCATTACAATGAGACAATTACCTTTGTCAGCTTTGGTTAATATTAAATCGTTGTTTTTGATTTTTATAGAGATGCTTTTAATTAATTTATCATTGTAAGAACCTGAGGTCAAAGTATTGTTAGGCAAATTAATATTTTCTTTTTCTTTTTTAAGCAAATTGATTATATCATTTCTAAGCAAGTCTTTATTAGCTAAATCAAAGTTTTGTAAAATTGATTCTGTTTCAACCGCTAATAGTTCTAAATTGTTTTTATAAGAATTATTGTTTTTAATTAAAGGATTGAACTTAATACCTTTTTTAAGTAACTCAACTTCTTCAACAGTAAAAACACAATCAGAATAATTTATGAGAGGTGTATGGAAATTAACAAAATGGTCATGTATGGACTGTGATTGATTAGGCTTAATAGTCTTAAGAGCTTGTAATTTCTTGTTTAGTGTTCTCATCTTATTAGTGTGTTGGAAATTAATTAAAGTATCTAAGTCATGTAAAAAGTTATTCAACACTATAAAAGGCCATACCTCTTTCAGTAAATCGTACATAGATTTTAACCTAATATCCAAATAGTACAATTTCCTGTATTGTAATCTGATTTCATCCTTCAGCATTAGTGACTTCAATCTGGAAAGGCATCTTCTACTACCAGGAGTGATCTGCTCCCTATTAATCTTGATAGTTAAAAATCTAGGTGTCAAATTTTCTTGTAGGCAACGGTTATTGAAGTAAATATTACAGTTGACTTTCATTCTCTTCATGGCAAACGATCTGTAGCTACTGGCTAAAGTTGCTGGACTGGCAGTATGATTTGGAGTGAGGGTAGCCATATGTGAGTAGTAGGGATTAAGTGTAAAGGTTAAAGAAAAGGTCCTTTATTTCTCACAAGTCAATTTATTGGCGAACGGTTTCGAAGTTGTCACTTCATCATCAGGCACACCTAAATGGAATGTCAAGGAGTCAGTTGTAATAAACAATTATAAAAGCATGAACGGACTTTAACATATACAAAATAACAGAAAAAACACAAAAGAAAGTTAAACAATAACCTTGACTCACCTTGACTAATTCCATAAAGGAAGCGCTACAAAAAGTTTAACGGAACGAGTTAAAAAAGTCATGTGTAATAAGTATTTTTAAAAAAAATTTTAATGTAGGTTAGGTTAAACCACCAGATGTCTTTTTGAATAAAATAATTAATTAAAACACATTTAAGACAATTATTAACTAAACAACACAAAATAGTTTTACAAGCACAAACAGTTTAAAAATTTTTAAGGAAATAATGTTAATTACTGAAAGTAAAAAGTAAAAAAGTAAAAATTATCAGACTGTCAAGACATCTATCTAGATTTTTAACGAATCAATGCAGTAAACTGTAAATTTTAAATTAGCGGATAAATAGTGTACTAACGGAGGTGTTATTTACTGAAAGTGAGTATAGGTGGCGATGACAAAATTTATTGAAAGTAAAATATATTAAACTGAGAATGAGAAAGCAAAAAAATTTTATACTAACAAGAAAATTAGAACACTAAACAAGAAAATTTCCCTTTTTACATATGAATTTTCATATTTTCTTGTTTAGTGTTCTAATTTTCTTGTTGGTATAAAATTTTTTTGCTTTCTCATTCTCAGTTTAATATATTTTACTTTCAATAAATTTTGTCATCGCCACCTATACTCACTTTCAGTAAATAACACCTCCGTTAGTACACTATTTATCCGCTAATTTAAAATTTACAGTTTACTGCATTGATTCGTTAAAAATCTAGATAGATGTCTTGACAGTCTGATAATTTTTACTTTTTTACTTTTTACTTTCAGTAATTAACATTATTTCCTTAAAAATTTTTAAACTGTTTGTGCTTGTAAAACTATTTTGTGTTGTTTAGTTAATAATTGTCTTAAATGTGTTTTAATTAATTATTTTATTCAAAAAGACATCTGGTGGTTTAACCTAACCTACATTAAAATTTTTTTAAAAAATACTTATTACACATGACTTTTTTAACTCGTTCTGTTAAACTTTTTGTAGAGCTTCCTTTATGGAATTAGTCAAGGTGAGTCAAGGTTACTGTTTAACTTTCTTTTGTGTTTTTTCTGTTATTTTGTATATGTTAAAGTCCGTTCATGCTTTTATAATTGTTTATTACAACTGACTCCTTGACATTCCATTTAGGTGTGCCTGATGATGAAGTGACAACTTCGAAACCGGTCGCCAATAAATTGACTTGTGACAAATAAAGGACCTTTTCTTTAACCTTTACACTGAAAATCCATCTATAAAACGAACCACAAACGCTTGTGAATCGTTCCATTCTAAATTGAATTTTTCATTTCATTCTTGCCACCCTTCAATATTTATTTTTATAGAAAAGTTAAAAGAATTCCAGATCGATTCATATTTAAAAATAAAAAGTTTAAATATTACAGCAAAAATAAAAGACAAGCAAGTCAGAAATAAATTAAAATTTATTGAAAATATGGTAAATATGCTTCGGTCTGGAAAAATTTCTAGATTTAATTTTGTTAAAACTGTATTATATCAAAGTTCGTAAAAATGTAATGTATGTTTTTAGCTCTAGTTTTTAAGTAATAGTGTCTTTGATTTTGGTTTAATAAAGAATGTTATAGCAATTCTAGATCTTATTTCATTTTACCTGCTCCTTCCGGCCGAAAATACCTATATGATAAGAACGAACCCTTAAACCTCCGGCCGAAATTACATATCCCCTTTAGGTACCTGTCCTTTTTCCGGCCGAAATTACATCCGCCCCTGTTCAATCAGGTTTTCGCAATGTACAGCTGTACTACAGCGCTTTTGCAAATATTAGATGATATCATGACTACAACTGACAAAGAGCACTGTACTATTTTAACCCTATTAGATTTTAGTAGAACTTTCGATACGATAAATCATAAATTATTATTAAGCATTTTAAATTATATAGGTTTTGCTGACAAACGCTATATTATTTATTTTTGAAAACTCCCAAACAATATGTTAAAATTGAGGAAAATAAATCAGAATTTTTAAATCTTTACTCAGGCTTACCCCAAGCTTTCATTCTAGGTCATCTGCTTTTTTAAATATACACTTCAAACCTCATTCATTCTTTAAAAAACTGTAAAATGTACCTGTATGCCGATGACACTCAGATTTATTGCAGTTTCCCTCCAGATCTATCACAAAATGCGTGTGAGATAAATGATGAATTGGCCTCTTTTATTAAATCAATAACGGATTAATTATTGCCACAAAATCTAATGTGATGTTGTTGGATCAAATAGTTATAATGACAAAATTATTAAAGAATTAGATATTAAAATTAATAATGATAGACTAACCATAGTAAATGAATATAAAAACTTGGGAGTTTTAATTGATTCTGAATTAAGGTTTGATAATCGTAATTTGTTATCTAAAAATATTAAAATATCCCTTTGTGAATCACTTGTGCTATCAAATTTTAATTTTGCTAATTCTTTCTATGTTCCGGATTCAACAGTTACCTCAAAAATACAACAAATACAAAACAGCTGCTTAAGACTCATATATGGTATAAGAAAATATCAAAAGATATCACATTAACTTTAAAAAACCAGTTGGGTAAATATGGAAAACTGACGAATTCATCATACAACTATCCTATAACACAAAATTGTCTTGAATAAAATCCCCATTTATTTTTACAAAAAAATATCCTTTAGGACACCCAACTTAAACTTAAGATTTAAAGGTCTACTATCACAACCTCAATTTAGATCCAAAATATTCAGACGTTCGTTTTCATATCAGATTTTATAATTGTATAATTCTGTTATTATATTTAAAAATCTTAACTCTCCCACTTTCAAATGTAAGCACAAATCCTTTTTATGTAGCAAGCAATGCATTTAAATCGTAATTGTTCTACTTATCCCCTCTAAAATATAAAGATATACTTTTTTGATTTTTTTTTTTTGGATTTTTCAATATGTTTAGAATTAGTACATATACTCGTATTTACATATAAGTACTATCATTGGGTTGAGTGGAAGAACATTTTCCAAGTTTTTTTTTAAACTTTGGAAAGTGCACTTCGCCTATTATTTTCTATTTGTAATATTAATTCTGTTTAATGTTGTAATGAAAACAATAAAGATCTTTATTATTATTGTTAATAATATTATTATATGTTTAAAATCAGCTCATCAAGACCCTTCCAGGGGTATACTATACCATGTATAAGTGATGACACAATAGAAGTTGCCAAACAAAATATAACATCTATGTATAATACATTTACGAGTTAAACAACACCATGTGCACATATTGTTTTTAACTCTCACGTTAGTCGTATTATTCATAGAGGCATAGAGGTAATAGAAAATTTATTATCAGAACATAAAAATATGTTACAAAACCAACAACTTATGTATATTAAATTTAATGGCAGAGTATTTGCATTTTGGATAATAATTATTTATAATAAATAAGAAAACTTTTAAGTAAAATAGATATATTTTAAGCCCTTTACGCCTTCGTGGAATTGGCTACCTATAACTCCTACCACGCAATATACTCTTTCATACGAACTTGATTAAGAAATATCAAACATTTTTTATTAAGTGAATAATATTAATAGTAAAAGCTTCCTTCCTATAGTGCAGAATTTAGGGATGCCAATGAATGTATTAATTTATTTCGGTTTGAAGTTTTTTCTGCATACAAATTGTTGTTTAAAACCTGAAAAATAAAAGTAAAAAAAAACAACCAGAAACAGGAATATGTACATATATAACAGTCAAAACTCTCTCCTGCTACTATGTGATACGACAGAATAAAATGAAATTCGAGTCTGTTTAAAAGTTTCTGCCAAGTCGAAAGTTAAACAAAGTCGATGTCTGACAGAAATAAATAAAATATAAATACAAACTGCAAGATAATACGGCTGGTGACTTGCATGACCTACTATTTATCAACAGTAATCGAGTCAATGGAGTCTAAATATTGTTCTCTAAGGTTAGAAACCCAACTTTAATTGTACATTTCTTAAAACATTCTTAACATTCTTAACATTCTTAACATTCTTAGTAGTCTTAACATTCTTAACATTCTTAACATTCTTAACATTCTTAACATTCTTAACATTCTTAACATTCTTAACATTCTTAACATTCTTAACATTCTTAACATTCTTAACATTCTTAACATTCTTAACATTCTTAACATTCTTAACATTCTTAACATTCTTAACATTCTAAACATTCTTAACATTCTTAACATTCTTAACATTCTTAACATTCTTAACATTCTTGACATTCTTGACATTCTTGACATTCTTGACATTCTTGACATTCTTAACATTCTTAACATTCTTAACATTCTTAACATTCTTAACATTTTTAGGATTCTTAACATTCTTAACATTCTTAACATTCTTAACATTCTTAACATTTTTAACATTTTTAACATTCTTAACATTCTTAACATTCTTAACATTCTTAACATTCTTAACATTCTTAACATTCTTAACATTCTTAACATTCTTAACATTCTTAACATTCTTAACATTCTTAACATTCTTAACATTCTTAACATTTTTAACATTCTTAACATTCTTAACATTCTTAACATTCTTAACATTCTTAACATTCTTAACATTCTTAACATTCTTAACATTCTTAACATTCTTAACATTCCTAACATTCTTAACATTCTTAACATTCTTAACATTCTTATCATTCTTAACATTCTTAACATTCTTAACATTCTTAACATTCTTAACATTCTTAACATTCTTAACATTCTTAACATTCTTAACATTCTTAACATTCTTAACATTCTTAACATTCTTAACATTCTTAACATTCTTAACATTCTTAACATTCTTAACATTCTTAACATTCTTAACATTCTTAACATTCTTAACATTCTTAACATTCTTAACATTCTTAACATTCTTAACATTCTTAACATTCTTAACATTCTTAACATTCTTAACATTCTTAACATTCTTAACATTCTTAACATTCTTAACATTCTTAACATTCTTAACATTCTTAACATTCTTAACATTCTTAACATTCTTAACATTCTTAACATTCTTAACATTCTTAACATTCTTAACATTCTTAACATTCTTAACATTCTTAACATTCTTAACATTCTTAACATTCTTAACATTCTTAACATTCTTAACATTCTTAACATTCTTAACATTCTTAACATTCTTAACATTCTTAACATTCTTAACATTCTTAACATTCTTAACATTCTTAACATTCTTAACATTCTTAACATTCTTAACATTCTTAACATTCTTAACATTCTTAACATTCTTAACATTCTTAACATTCTTAACATTCTTAACATTCTTAACATTCTTAACATTCTTAACATTCTTAACATTCTTAACATTCTTAACATTCTTAACATTCTTAACATTCTTAACATTTTTAACATTTTTAACATTCTTAACATTCTTAACATTCTTAACATTCTTAACATTCTTAACATTCTTAACATTCTTAACATTCTTAACATTCTTAACATTCTTAACATTCTTAACATTCTTAACATTCTTAACATTCTTAACATTCTTAACATTCTTAACATTCTTAACATTCTTAACATTCTTAACATTCTTAACATTCTTAACATTCTTAACATTCTTAACATTCTTAACATTCTTAACATTCTTAACATTCTTAACATTCTTAACATTCTTAACATTCTTAACATTCTTAACATTCTTAACATTCTTAACATTCTTAACATTCTTAACATTCTTAACATTCTTAACATTCTTAACATTCTTAACATTCTTAACATTCTTAACATTCTTAACATTCTTAACATTCTTAACATTCTTAACATTCTTAACATTCTTAACATTCTTAACATTCTTAACATTCTTAACATTCTTAACATTCTTAACATTCTTAACATTCTTAACATTCTTAACATTCTTAACATTCTGTTATTTACGTTTGGAGAAGAAATTTCTTCAAATAAAAGTTACTTACAATATTATTATCTATAATTTTTGTTGTGTACCAAATTTTCCTAAACATGGTCCTTATTCGAGAAAGTAGACAAAATGAAAAAACATATTTTTTTATGAAAATTGTTCAAACAAAAGTTTTTATTCTATACGAAATTTCTCTAAAATAGACTGTATTCGAGATATTTAAGAAAATGTGTAAATTACGAATTTTGAAGAAAACTTAAAAACGTATAGAGGAAAAAACAATAAATTTTAAATTCAAATTTTATTTCGGCCTGAGGTAAAATAATTAGATTTTGGACAAAGTTGGAACGTCTGGGTACTTTATAGGAGGTCGTTTTTATAGTTTATGGAATATATCTGTTATTTATGTTTGGAGAAGAAAATTGTTCAAATAAAAGTTACTTCTAAAATTATTATCTATAATTTTTGTTTAATGCCAAATTTTCCTGAAATGGTCGGTATTCGAGGAATTTGCCAAAATGTGCAAAATTCTGATTTTTAAGAAACTTGTTAAAACTAAAAGTTGTTTGCGATATCGATTTCTATAATTTTTATTTTTATATCATTTTTCTAAAATGGTTTGTAATGGAAAAATTGGAGGACAAGTGCTAAATTTTAATTTTTCAGTATTTTCGTTTTCGATGAAAAAAGTTTCGAGTTAGATGTATGTGGAAAATGTATGTATTTACTTTATCCTCTAAACATTTACAGAGCTGATGCAATAGATTGTACAAAATAACCGGAAAAAGCTTGTAATAACTAGATAGGAAAGTCATGTCTTGGACACATCAGATTTTTTATTATGGTTTGTATTAAATGAAGTTATTAACAATATTAAACATTACAACTATTTACTATCTTGCGGTACTATAGTGGTTTATAATCGATAAATAATCGATGAATCAAAAATAATTGATTATTCCAAAATAATCCATTAATAGAAAAAAATATATTATTTTTATCTAATCGATTTATGGAAAATAACCGATTATTTTGAAAAATCAATGATTTAAAGTTATTTTGTCCTCTTAACCAATTAGATTAAAAACAAAAAAAAACAGACATTTTCAAAGC
The DNA here is from genome assembly GCA_927349885.1 of Psylliodes chrysocephalus. Lineage (NCBI taxonomy): Eukaryota > Metazoa > Arthropoda > Insecta > Coleoptera > Chrysomelidae > Psylliodes > Psylliodes chrysocephalus. The sequence continues at coordinate 30,696,359 of OV651815.1, read as the reverse complement.
AGAAGTGGATGATTAAAAAACATGCAGATAATGTTTTTGTTCGCACAGAACTAACAATATATCATAAATCAGGTAACATATTAGTACACGACGATATGTCCATTTGAAATTCAGCCACAGACGTATTCAGCAAGCTGAGGCAAATTCATCAGTATATAAAGCGTATATCAATAAGCAATGGTTTATCTGATAAAGTTGTGTATTTCAAGTTATGTGCACCATTATAGTCTTAAAAGGCAGTAATATTTTTTTAACTCCCTCAAATATTGCAGTTTTGAATAATATGTAGCATATTAAAATATTGTAAAATAAGTTATAGCCTCTCTGTTTACATATATTTTTAAAGTAGCAATAAAGAGTATTCGTCTTTTATATTGTAACATGGTCGTATCTTAATTACTGTCTTATTCTATGAAGTGTTATGTTAATTTTAGAGGTTGTCAATCAGACTCACTTTAATAATAACACTGATAGACACATAATTTGTGACATGAAAATTTTAGGTATTTCTAATGTAGTTTGATACCCTGATGTCAAATCTGAAAACAGAATTTTTCTGTCACCCACAGATATTCTGTAACCTGTAGCTTTAGATTTTACAATACGTAAAATTTCATTATATATCATCTCATATTTTCATATGAACAGGGATCTATCCGGTTTAGACCGGTTTCTGCCTGCTTGTTCGAAGTAATCAGCGTGTTTTACGATCATTTTATTTTACAAAATTTATCCGTAGACTAACGGTATCGGAATCGGTTACGTTTTCTGTGTTTGGAGAGCAAAACGTTTTTGAGTTCACATTCTTTTACGTTTTGTAAATTACTGTGTTTAAGATTTATAGGTACAATGCCTAGGCAGTGCGTAAATATTGCCAACAGTGTGCGGTGTGGTGAACTAACTTTTAAATCGCAAAAACGTAATTTTAGTCCGCTTGTGCTAAAAGCGTATTTTGGTGTTAAAGTTGGAGATCAAGACAAAGCATATCTGTTTTAAAACTTGTGTAACATTGTTAACAGCTTGGTTAAAAGGTTCAAATCGTAAAATGCCCTTCGCAGGGCCTATGGTTTGGAGAGAACCTAAAGACCGTGTTTCAGACTGCTATTTTTGCCTCACGAATATTAACGGTATTGGACCGAAGTCTAAACATACGGTTAAATACTGTAATTTACCATCAGCTTTAAGACCTGTCAAACACAGTGAACAACTTCCTATTCCAAAAGCACCAGAATCTTGGAGTCTCGATGAAGAACTAGAATCGACTGGTTCTTTAAGTGATGTTACAGAAACCGCAAAGGAAATGACAACCGATCCTTTATTTGATTTACTAGGATGTTCAACAGCGCCGCATCTAATTGCACAGGGTGAACTTAATTACTTAGTTCGAGATCAAAGCCTTTCAAAATCACAGTCCGAACTTTTAGCATCCAGACTAAAAGGTTGGAATCTTCTTCAAAGTGATGTAAAGATTACTTTTTACAGAAAAAAGCAGAAATACCTCACAAATTGCTTTCTTCAAGAAGGGGATCTAGTATACTGTTCAGATGTTAACCTTTTGTTTAACGCACTAGGACAGAAACATGATCCACGTGATTGGCGTCTATTAATTGATTCCTCTAAACTTAGTTTAAAGGCGGTATTGGTTCATAACGGTAACGAATATCCATCTGTTCCTTTATCTCATGCGGTTCATATGAAGGAATCATCTGAGAATATGAGAGTTCTTTTAGAGCACATCCGTTATCATGAGTATGGTTGGGTAATATGTGGAGACCTAAAAGTAATAGCCCTTCTTCTTGGAATGCAACTAGGATATACGAAATATTGTTGCTTCATTTGCGAATGGGACAGCCGTGCGAGAGACCGTCATTATGTATAGAAGCAGTGACCAGTACGTCAGGCACTAACTCCAGGACAAAAAAACGTTACCAATGAACCTCTAATTGATCCCAAAAAGGTATTACTACCTACTTTACATATTAAATTGGGTTTAATAAAGAATTTTGTTAAGGCAATCGACGTTGTTGCAAATTTTCTTGGAAATGTGAAAGCTGACCAGGGTCGGACTGGCTAAATTTGGCCCCATCGGCACCACGAGTAATTGCCCCCCAGCCTACTCTCTTTGACCAACTCGATTATTCCCATAAAGGTAATTAATCACATTTAAGACAAAACTATTCAGAATTTATATATTAAAAATCTGATGTGTCCAACACATGAGTTTCCTATCTAGTTAATATAGGCTTTTCCCGGTTATTTTGTACAACCTATTGCAGCACCTCTATAAATTTTCAGAGGATAAATATATACATTTTCCACATACATCTAACTCGACACATTTTTCTATAATGTATATTCCATAAAATATAAAAACGGCTTCCCATAAAGTACCCCCCTCAGATGTTCCGCCTTCATCCAAAATCTAATCATTTCACCTCAGGTTGAAATAAAATTTAAGTTTAAAATTTAATGTTTTTTCCTTTATCCGTTTTTGAGTTTTCTTCAAAATTCGAAATTTACACATTTTCTCAAATATCTCGAATACATTCCATTTTAGAGAAATTATGTATTAAATAAAAATTATAGAGAATTATATTATAAACAAGTTTTATTTGAACAATTTTTATAAAAAATTATTTTTTTTACATTTTGTCAAATTTCTCGAATACGGACCATTTTAGGAAAATTTTATATAGATCAAAAATTATAGATAATAATATTCTAAGTAACTTTTATTTAAAAAATTTTCTTCTCCAAACGTAAATAACGAATATGTTCCATAAAATATAAAAATGACCACCAATAAAGTACCCCCCAAATGTTCCGACTGTCCAAAATCTAATCAGTTCACCGCAGGCCGGAATAAAGCTTAGGTATAAAATTTGGTGTTTTTCTTTGTATCGGTTCATGAGTTATGGTGGATACAGACACACACACAGACTGACACACACACAGACTGACACACACACACAGACACACACACAGACACACACACACAGACACACAGACACACAGACTGACATGCACACACACACACACACACACACACACACACACACACACACACACACACACACACACACACACACACACACACACACACACACACACACACACACACACACACACACACACACACACACACACACACACACACACACACACACACACACACACACACACACACACACACACACACACACACACACACACACACACACACACACACACACACACACACACACACACACACACACACACACACACACACACACACACACACACACACACACACACACACACACACACACACACACACACACACACACACACACACACACACACACACACACACACACACACACACACACACACACACACACACACACACACACACACACACACACACACACACACACACACACACACACACACACACACACACACACACACACACACACACACACACACACACACACACACACACACACACACACACACACACACACACACACACACACACACACACACACACACACACACACACACACACACACACACACACACACACACACACACACACACACACACACACACACACACACACACACACACACACACACACACACACACACACACACACACACACACACACACACACACACAAACACACACACACACACAAACAAACACACACACACACACACACACACACACACACACACACACACAAATCCGTCGAAAACTGGAGGTCGAAAAAAATCATGATTCCTATACTTTCCTTATATCTCTATACATATAGGAAAGTAAAAAGTAGCGTTAAAATAGTACAATAAATATAAAAATAAGATTAATTTTTGTATAAAACATTTTTAATTTTTTAAATAAACAACAAACGAAAAATTTTAAGATATTAAAACAAAAAAAAATAAAAGTAAAAAATCATGATTCCTATACTTTTCTTATATCTGTATACAGATAGGAAAGTAAAAAAGTAAAAAATCACAAATTAAAATTAAAAAAAAACCTGACTTTCATAAACAACAACAAATAAGAAAATTAATATTACAGAGTCAAAAATAGGAGTGCAAATAAGTAAGTACTCTTTGACTAAATCTGTCTTAAATGTCTCTCACAAAATATAAAGTTGTAAACAGACATAAATAATTAAGTACATAAACAAGTACACGTACAAAATCACAAAACAAAATAAAACTACCATTCTTAGAGAAAATTAAAATAAAAAAAAACTAGTCTATATATTTGTGTCAAACTCAATAATTCATTTTTTAATTCCACATTATCGATCCCATTCTTTTCTGCAATATCAGTAAATTCGAAGTTGCTTAATAAATCCAAGCTTTTAAAATTTCCCAATAAACACAGTTGATCGGCACCGTAACTGGGCCGAAGAAGGCTTGCCGGATGCCGGTCTCGGCCCGATATACGGGTGCAGCTTCGGCATATAGGTAGTGCATGTCCGCCCAGCCGAATGTCGGCAGCCCACTAAATTGTAGCCTCCTTCATATATCTATAATTCGGCCCGTAAGAATACCTCCCATGTCCGGCTAGCCAAATATTCACCACATTCGGCCCGTAAGGATGTCTCCCATGTCTGGAAAGCCAAATATGGGACCATATGCGGTTTTTACTTCTAAATTACGTCGAATGGCACGGTTCTCCCGGCTCAGAAGAAACCTAGACAACGACAATCCGAGTACTCGGCTTCCCGTACATGCCGATGTCAGGCCGAGCGAATGCCAATTATTTGTGGTTTACTGGGTTCTGGGGACAAGGCCTGAAAAATGTTCATAAATTTGTTTGTTGGCTTCAAATCTCTGGCTTATACTTTGAACGGCCTGATTAATTACTGATTTAAATACTTCAACTTCAAATTTTTTATTGGATCGGTAATAACGGAATCTTCCGTTGTTTCGTCTACCATACGTTTCCTTTTTCTTAACCTTTGTTGTGGCAGCTCATATTCAATTACAATATCTTTGTTTCTAATGGTCTCAATTTGATTTATATAATTTAAAAATGCATTTGTCTTTTTAACAATTAAATCAAATTTATCAAACATTTAATTTAGCATTGCTTTCGCATTTGTTACCAAATGATATGCTTGGATAAAATCAATACCAGTAGTATAGCAAGCGGGAACCTGGGACCGATGGTAACATGTCCATCCAGTTCTACAAGATACCATCCACTTCTAGTCAAAGAAGTGACGATGCAGCCGAAGAATCGTCAATGACCAGAAGGGGTAGTAGTAGAGGAGTGTTCTTCAAGATACCATCCACTTCTAGTCAAAGAAGTGACGATGCAGCCGAAGAATCGCCAAAGAATGATCATTGACCAGAAGAGGTAGTAGTAGAGGAGTGTTCTTCAAGATACCATCCACTTCTAGCCGAAGAAGTGATGACGCGGCCGAAGAATCGTCAATGACCAGAAGGGGTAGTAGTAGAGTGTGATAGAAGAAAAATAAGAGACGTATAAAATGTTTTGTGGTTTTAGGCATGATTTTCTCTTCAGCGTTAATCTGCGTCCCATCTCCATTAAGTTAATACCTTCAGGTAAAAAACTACATTTTTTTTATTATTATAATTATTATCTATAATTATCTTTTAGATTCTATCATAACATGTGAAGATAAAGGAAAAAAGTATAATTGTGGACACATTGTAGGTTCAAATAAACACTTCTATCCTATAGTACCATTCAAGGGACAAATGTTTTGTGAATATCATTCACTCGAACAATTTCAGAATCACTCTATATCTTACCGAGATTATTGGTGGGAAAACACAACAGATTTTTATCACGATATTGAAAATCATAGAATACCCTCCCTTAATACGTATATCTCATTGTCTAAAATTTGTTACATATATATTAATAATTAAAACTAGTTTTTACAGTTTTTTTTTAATTTGTGAATAATAAATAAAAAAATAAGTATCAAATTGTGTGTTTCATTTTGTTAGGTCGTAAAAATTAATTTCAATTGTAATTTCTTAAACAATAGGCACAAATATGAATTTTACCATACATTATTTTCTATTGTTTACTATTACAAACTAAAAGTGAATGAATGCAAGAATACGTTAATAGATAGTCAATTGTACAAACAGTAGATATGAATTTTTTTTTTTTTTATTTTTATTCTCTATTGTTTTCTACTGCAAACTGGAAGCGACATAAATTAAACATGTGGTACCTTAATTTAAATATTATTGTCGTACATTACGAGTATAAGAAAAATAATTGCAAAGTTTTTAAATACATTTTTTTTTTTAAACAAATACTTTTGTGTGTCATTTCATCAGACCAGGCTCTACTGTTGAGTAGAGGCTCGGCTAGGCTAGTCTCATCAGTATCTACCACCACCATCTAACAAAAATTTAAAGTTAAACATTTGGTGCAATCATTTACTTTCTAAATTTTCTGTTCGCCTAATACCACAAAACATTTTATACGTCTCTTATTTTTCTTCTATCACACTCTACTACTACCCCTTCTGGTCATTGACGATTCTTCGGCCGCGTCATCACTTCTTCGGCAAGAAGTGGATGGTATCTTGAAGAACACTCCTCTACTACTACCTCTTCTGGTCAATGATCATTCTCTGGCGATTCTTCGGCTGCATCGTCACTTCTTTGACTAGAAGTGGATGGTATCTTGAAGAACACTCCTCTACTACTACCCCTTCTGGTCATTGACGATTCTTCGGCTGCATCGTCACTTCTTTGACTAGAAGTGGATGGTATCTTGTAGAACTGGATGGACATGTTACCATCGGTCTCAGGTTCCCGCTTGCTATACTACTACTAATACCTTCTGTCTGAAGATAATTTGGGGCGGGAGTCACTTACTCCTTTTGGAATAAGTGATTTTTTTTATCATGATAAATGATATTAAAAGAGTTTCATATTTGCAGAAACTTTCAAGTAATAACTGCGCCTCGCAGAACGCACAGAACTAAGATAACTTGCGCTTGGCGATCTCTAATCTATATTAAACAAATCGTCTCAGAAGCCTAGACTACGTTTAGGCGCACCAATGTTGCCGGATTTCCTAATTTCGTTGAATTATTGTAAACAACATTTTTATGATGTTGGTTTGATTTATCTTTAGTGCTTGACCGTTGGCCCCCAAAAGGGTTTGGCCCCGTCGGCAAATGCCGACTTGCCGACCGGGCCAGTCCGACACTGAAGCTAACAATTACAAAGATCTTGTGTCTAAACTACTTACTCCCTATAAAGAAATGGGTTGTAACATGTCACTTAAAATTCACTTTCTGGACTCCCATCTGGATTTCTTTCCTGAAAATTTAGGGACGAATATGGGGGACGGTTCCACCAAGACATTTCTGCTATGAAGAAACGGTACCAAGGCAAGTGGAGAGCTAGTTTGTTCGCGGATTACTGCTGTACATTGTTAAGGGATACTCCAAAACCAAAATATCTCCGAGAAACATCGACAGTAAAATTTTAAGGTACTCTTTGGTTAATAAAATAATATATCAATAATATATCTATCGCTGTTTTGTTAAAAAACAAAAATACTTCATAGTAAAAAAACTATAGGTGATAGAAGAAATTTGTAGCTATTTTCTGCTTTTGTGGCAATTTTTACATAATAAACACTTTGTTTTGTTCATGTCACAAAAAACAAGTGGATTTGTGTTTACCAGTGTACTTTATAAAATTTTATCATTCACTATCTCGTAAGTAACTTTCACTGTATTCTAATTATCCTATTAACTATTAGAGTAATATGTAGTTTCTCCACAAATATTTAGAAAGACGATTTTTATTTTCTTAAAGCTCCTAAAATTGAGTTCCTCGGCGAGGGTGTCGATTACAGGAACACCAACATTTCGAATCAAAATGTTTCGTTTTTTCTTAAAATATTGTTTCCACGATAATAATTATTAATGACGCCTTATTATTTTACAAAATTACAACAAAATAATATTCCGAGATGGTATAGCTTCAAATGGACTAGATAATATGTCGTAAACATTTCAAAAATAACAATAAAAATAAAATAGGGAGATTGTACTGATCCCTACTGTTATAGAGGAACGCGACCCTTGTTTACCCAAATAAATCTATTTATGTTGGAAGTTATGAAACTCTAAGAGAGATTAATAACAGCCTAAGCGTCAAAGAACGTCTAAACTTGCGTCGATATTAGATTCCTTTTATTCGTGCTACATCACAAACAAACAAGTCTCGACGAAACCGCGAAAGAAGTAAACTTAAGCCCTGACGTTGTTCTTCGCTGTCGGAGTTGTTAAAACTAACAATACATTGCTTATTGTAACTAACAGATAATTCCGAAGAAAATTAGCAGTCTCAGCGAATAAACAAAACAAGTCGAGCTACGAGAAAGAGAATTAATTACCCAGCCAAAGTATTTCGGAGTTCGGTCGGTTCAAATTTCGAATTTGTGGTTGGTAATTAATACTCTCGCTATAGCAGTTTTAGCCAGAAAAAGGATATTCAAAATCCGACTTGTTAGAGACACTTCTTGGCGAATTACCAACGATCGTTTTTTATCCCTGTACAGTTGACAGAAACGGATTAAATAGAAAAATTTTGTAAGCGAGATAGATAAATTGATGTTGAAGTAAACATACTTAACCTATTACAGCTTGTAACTGTTATGAAATACAGAATAATTCAGTGTTTCTAGTGTTTTTGTTTCATGAACTGTATTAGCTGGCAATATTGAAATGTCAATAGTCAGTAATGTCAAAGTTAGTTTTTTCCTTAAAACATATATAGTCAGGAAGGAGCATGCCATGTCCGCGTTAATCTAATCGATCTGACGAAAGTGGTAGCCATGTTGTACTATGGATGACTTATCATCTTATATGATAAATGGTTTCTAAAATTGGTTTATAATTTTAGTGATTAAAATTTGTTAATAATTTGGATGTTTTATGTGTTAATTTAAACTTTTATCAAGCGAATGTTTTGTAGACATTTTTAAAAAGTGTTTATTGTTTTAGTATTTATTTAGTATTACTGTTAATTTTAAATTTTCCGCGTTCCGCGTTAGTTGTTCATCTTGTGGATATAGCAGCACAGCTAAAAGTAGAAAGGAATAATCTACATTTCATAAGCAAGTATTTTGTTCTCTCAATTTTCAACCACATTAAAGATTTTTAAAATTTTTAATGTTTTAAATTTGTAAACAAACATTAAGTGCGTCTGCGATCAACTGTGCTCATAGGCATAGTTTCTTGATGGTTTATAGGACATAAATACTTTTATTTAAACAATTCTTTTATGCAATTTTAAGATATTTATGTGGTTGTTAAAATGAATAAATTATTGTTTAATTTAGATTTATAAATTCATTGCAAATAAACAATTTTTAGATTTCTTAAAGATTCTAGATTTACAAATTATAAATTAATCCCAGGTAGACAATTTTCAGATTTCCTAAAGATTCTCAAAAAAAACAAAGTTATGGCCTGAGTTACTGCAACAAACAAATTGTGAGCCAGAAAATCTTAATTTTTTTGTGCTCACGCCATTTTAAAGCAGATTGTTTTGATCGAACCTCAAAACCAAGAACAAGACTTCTACCAACAGCTGTTCTAATAATAAAAGTGGTCCGGTTGAAGTATATAAGTAAATAAGTAAATAAAGTCTTTACTAACTATATCGTATATGGTATAATAGAAATTTATTGTATGAATGTGATGCACCCTATATAATATATAATTTATTACAAAGTTATTTACAAAAACGAACACAAATAGAATTAATAGTATCTCAAGTAAGGAAATAAGTAGCATATCGCATGCCTCAAGATACTGTCTTAGGTCCTGTCTTGTTTAATTTTATTTTTAATAATTTGTCGTTTAAATATAGATGAAAATATTGTAAGTTTTTCAGACGACACAGTTATTCTGTAAAATACACTGGAATTGATTAAAATTATTAATAGGAACAGATTCTAAAAAAATTTCGAATAGTTTAATTATAAAAACTTACAAACCTTTGATGAAACTTATCTTGTTTCATTATACAGTTAAAAAAAAGGCCTTTTCCTATAGAAACAATAAAGGTAACGTTCAGAGTTTCATATAAATATTACAAATGATATCAAATACCTTAAAGTACAAATTGACTATCATCATAACTGGACTAAGCATGCAAATAATGCATTAAATGTACATTTAATAGTATATTATTAAACGAGCAATTTATGGTAGCCATTATTCACGCAGGGTGACGTTTTACGTCCCGAGCCGTAGGCGAGGGGCGCAAATCACTTGAGTGAATAATGGCCATAAATTTCGAGTCTAATACTATACTTTGTCCACGACCATTATGGTTTCTTTATTAAATGAAAGTTAAGTGTAGAATGGAAAGTTTTTTTTAACATAGGTAACTGTTGTTTTTTCAACTTTTCAACTTTTCAATTTTCCGCTTTTCTAATTTTTCGAATTTCAGATTTTTCGTTTTTTCGATTTTTTCGATTTTTTCGATTTTCGATTTTTTCGATTTTTCGATTTTTCGATTTTTTGATTTTTCGATTTTTCGATTTTTCGATTTTTCGATTTTTCGATTTTTCGATTTTTCGATTTTTCGATTTTTCGATTTTTCGATTTTTCGATTTTTCGATTTTTCGATTTTTCGATTTTTCGATTTTTCGATTTTTCGATTTTTCGATTTTTCGATTTTTCGATTTTTCGATTTTTCGATTTTTCGATTTTTCGATTTTTCGATTTTTCGATTTTTCGATTTTTCGATTTTTCGATTTTTCGATTTTTCGATTTTTCGATTTTTCGATTTTTCGATTTTTCGATTTTTCGATTTTTCGATTTTTCGATTTTTCGATTTTTCGATTTTTCGATTTTTCGATTTTTTGATTTTTCGATTTTTCGATTTTTCGATTTTTTGATTTTTCGATTTTTCGATTTTTCGATTTTTCGATTTTTCGATTTTTCGATTTTTCGATTTTTCGATTTTTCGATTTTTTGATTTTTTGATTTTTTGATTTTTCGATTTTTCGATTTTTCGATTTTTCGATTTTTCGATTTTTCGATTTTTCGATTTTTCGATTTTTCGATTTTTCGATTTTTCGATTTTTCGATTTTTTGATTTTTCGATTTTTCGATTTTTCGATTTTTCGATTTTTCGATTTTTCGATTTTTCGATTTTTCGATTTTTCGATTTTTCGATTTTTCGATTTTTCGATTTTTCGATTTTTCGATTTTTCGATTTTTCGATTTTTCGATTTTTCGATTTTTCGATTTTTCGATTTTTCGATTTTTCGATTTTTCGATTTTTCGATTTTTCGATTTTTCGATTTTTCGATTTTTCGATTTTTCGATTTTTCGATTTTTCGATTTTTCGATTTTTCGATTTTTCGATTTTTCGATTTTTCGATTTTTCGATTTTTCGATTTTTCGATTTTTCGATTTTTCGATTTTTCGATTTTTCGATTTTTCGATTTTTCGATTTTTCGATTTTTCGATTTTTCGATTTTTCGATTTTTCGATTTTTCGATTTTTCGATTTTTCGATTTTTCGATTTTTCGATTTTTCGATTTTTCGATTTTTCGATTTTTCGATTTTTCGATTTTTCGATTTTTCGATTTTTCGATTTTTACATCATGCCTTCATTTATAAATTCGAGAGACGCTAAAATGGTGGTTCCCACCTTATCGAGACTGAGGCCTACAAGGGTAAACTCGTAGCGTAACAAAAACAAGAAATGATTTGGTTTGGTTTGTGAAGCACTGGCATTACTTAGGTTAAACCATATGATGATTTTCATAAGCCTTGATTTTTAAAACCATTCTATATCGCCTGTTGATTAGGGTTTAAAAACTTGTTCGAGCAATTTATCTAATAATAATATAATTACTAAGAACTGCTTTTGTACTTACAACTCATTTGCTTATGGCATTATTTCCCTAAACAAAATTGACAGAGCTATGCACATCTATTTTGAGGGACTAAACTTTACAGTATTTTAAAGTATTGAGTGTTATCATGAACAACAATGACATTAACGAGAAAAATCAAATTTGGATTCAATATCTCTATAAAACTATTCCACATAAATTTGAAGAAATAAATATGGCGTGGAATATTGTTAACATGATTGAAACAATTTTGCCAGAGTTAGTTTCACACACACGAACCAAAATATGTACAAATTGCTCAAATAATATTAAGGATTACATTAAAGTTTTATATGCTACAGTATCAATAAATAATCTCCAGACACTTCATACCGAAGTTGCCAAAATTTTTGAACCATCTATTAACAAAATGTGCTGTACTTCTAATACAAGAAATCTTAATATCGTAAATACTCCAGGAGACTTACTTTTTATTCGCGTTTACCGAACTGGACTTCAGCAATATTTTACTAATCTAACAATACAAGAAATATCCAAAGAACTGATTTTGAATGAAACTTCATATTACTTTAAGTTTTTAATGGAATTTGTACCTCCATTAATAGGTACAATTGAACATTTTATTTGTCACGCACCAACTAAGAAAGGCTTTTGCGCCATTGATGATCTTTCGTACACCGAAAAAATCACGAAACCAAGTCACAAAATAAAAAATCCTAACTTTATTGTCTACTCGAAAATTGGAACATACAACGGCCTTAAAGATTACAAAATTATTTAAACAAACTGACAAACAACAGATCTCTTTCCCAAAATCAAACAAACTGAACCGAAAACACACAAAATAGAGCAACTCAAACGTCAGAAGAAAGAACATTCTGTTTTAATGAAAAAAAAAAAAATGAAACAGTTACCTTGATTAACCCTTCTCCTGACCTTGATCCCAAGTTTAAATTTCTCCATGAATGATACCAATTTTGCACCGTTCTGTAAGTAGGATTTTTACTTCCACTGGCTAAAATCAATACCTTATGCTCATCAAATTCATAAACTTTCTTTGTTTCTGTTATTGTCATACTCAAGATCATACTATCATTCAAATATTCATAAACAAATCATTTACATATGGCTTGGCATGAAGAAATCGAAGTGTCTCAGCTGCTTCAAGAGTATGATTATGTTTAGTATGTATCATAATTATAAATTGCAATCATTTCTGAAATAATACCAAATTACAAAATTTCAAACTGAGAAATAATTAATTACATGTACCAAAAACAAGACGAGTATGTAAAATTTGATTTTAATATTAAACATTAGGTATATAATAAAAGTATAGCTGATTGTGTTTTTCATCATTCTGTTGATACCATAAACACGCTGTATAAGTTTCATAATGGGTAAAATAAGTTTACATTCTCACTTTTTATTTAAACAGTCCTACACGCTTGTTTCAATTATTACCTTTATTCAAACAGTCAATTTGTACCAAAATTATATTTGATGAAATTGCAGGCGCTATCTCCCGGACTATAAGGTGTGTTCGTGAAAACACAATTGTCGTTAGGACAATTGGACCCATGTGACGAGGTGAATTTATTGTGGCACATTAGTCTCGCACACAACGTGTTAACAGTTTGATTTTAGTAGTCATTTTGTGCAATTTGGAAGCCTTGTAAGTTCACACGTAATACTAGAAATGAACGATGCCATAAATATGGTATCACTAGAATCTTAACGTATATTGTGAAGAAGAAAGTTATTGATGTAATAATGTAACAAAACATTGAAAGTTTTTATGAAAAATGTGTCAATAATATACCGATTCATCCAACGTACTAGGAACATGGTAAACATGATGACCAATTGACGCTTGTCCGCAACTGTCACATTCAAATTTTGTGCTTTTATCGCGGGCGAAAAGTATTTCTTTAGATTTAAAATGAATGTTTACGAAATTGCTGAGAAAGTACAAATTGTAAAATGGCATTTTCAAGGCAACACAATTCGACAAATAAGCGGTTTGTTTGAGGCGACATTTCAAAATAGGCCCATACCATCACTCTCAACAGTACATCGTATTGTTCAAAATTTAGAAATTCATGGCTGCGTTTCTCCCAATAAACATAAAAAGGCTCGAGTTAATAATAATCAGAATGAACAAGAAGATGGGGATATTATGATTTGTGCAACTGTGGAAGAAAATCCGATGATATCTCAGAGAGAGGTTGCGGAAGTTGTAGGTTCCAGTGAAACCTCAGTAAATAGGATTTTTAAAAACATGGATATCGGTCTTATAAAGTAAGAAAATGCCAAGAAATTTATGAAACTGATAATATCAGACGAATGGAATTTAGCGAGGCAGTAATGGATAAAGTTAACAATGACAACAATTTTCTTTACAATGTTGTGTTCACCGATGAGTCGACTTTTCCATTACTTGCCAGGCATAATCCATCCCAAGTCCGATATTGGTCTCGAGAAAATTTACATAAAGTAACAGTTCGCACGCAGTTCCCGCAAAAGTTGAATGTTTGGATGGGAATACTAGGTGAAAATGTAATCGGTCCTTTTTATATTGAGGGTAATTTAAATAGTGTTAAATATTTGGATTTACTCAGACACCATATTGTCCCTGAGATACGGCGATTGGCAGGAGCTCGATTTAACAATATTTGGTTTCAACAAGACGGATGTTCTGTGCATAATCGTGTGACGGTGCAGCACTTTTTAAATGAAATTTTTCCCAACAGATTATTATCAGGGAAAGGTACAATTCTGTGGCCAGCTAGATCGCCGGATTTCGCACCTTGTTATTTTTTTTGTGGGGTTATTTAAAGTCTCAGATATACAAATTCAGGGAAGAAAGAGCTAACGACTTAGATGAGCTGAAAGTGAAAATTTCAGAAGCCGTTCAACTTATTAGTCCCAATATGTTGGCTGAAGTTAGGCGATCATTTTACGATCGCTTGGGGTACTTCTTGCCCAAGAAGGAGGTCTATTTGAGCACCTATTACATTAAAAATAAATTCGTGTTCTTTTATTATTGATTGTAATTTATTATTGTCTATTGGATTCCATTTTATAATAATTTATAATTTTTATTTTTTTGTTATTTTTTAATCTTGGTTTTGTATTTTTTTTTAATGTTCAATGTTTGTTCTCTATTTTTTAATGTTTGTATTGAATTTTTTTCCATTTGAAAATAAAATCAAAGTTGTTTTTTATAAATTCTAAACTGTTGCTGTTCTTACTATTGTGGAGGGTCTCAAAAAAAGAGAAAAAAAAATAAATAAAAAAAGAAAATGAAAATTAATAAAATAAAAAAAAGGAAAAAAACGTCGGCGCCGAGATTCGATCCTACCTCTATCCGCGTAGGTAGACTGTAAGTACAACACCTTACCCACTGCGCTACGTCAACAACTATTGAAGTTGTTCAAAATTTTGTCTATTATTACAAATTCTGGTCGATGGTTGCATTATTAAATTTCGCTATTTTCATGTGTGAATATGTTATGTTTGTTCTTTATCTTCATTTATTTATAAAATATTCATTAATACTCAACTCTGTCGTGAAATGTATAAAGTTATTCCAAATATGTCACATGCTTTGGAATGACAGTAGCGGACAAGGGTAAATTGGTCATCAGTTTGACCGTGTTCGTAGTATCGTGGATGGATCTGTACTAATAAAAAATTAGACCACTATAAAGTTAAAATTACAATTAATATGTACTTTAAATGGAATAAGGTAAAAACATCCAATACACAAGGCAACATAGCATTTAGAGACCAGCCTTTACATATAACTTACAACTTTTTTTGGTGAGATATCTTTGTTTGGAGAAAAACTGGAAAAAATAACAGCTGTCCCCAAAGTTAAAAAAAAACAAGGTACTCATAAACTTATTATAAAGCAAAAATGCTTAATACTTTTTACGTCTAATATTGCGGTTGCCCGTTGCTTAGACCAATATCCATTAAGGTGATTACAGCACCCTCTTATAATTTTCGGACAAGATATCTCAAAAAGTATTTTTTTAAAAAAATTAAATTTTGGCAAAATAAATTAGGCAATAATATCTAGAATAAGCATATTTTTTAATTCCTTCCAGTTTCCGATAAAAAAAATTAAAGGGCTTTAAATTTTAAAATATCATCTTAATGTCATGTTAATGACTTTTTAAAATTCGCCAAAATTGGTGGCTAAAACGCCTCGTTAAGTGCTGCCTTCTGTTGTAACGCGACTTTAACTATCGTATCGTACACTCTCAGTCATCATTCGTTTTCTGAAATGATTTACACCAGTTTACACCAGAATAAAGCACTTAACGAGGCGTTTTGGTCACTAATTTTGGCGAATTTTAAAAAATCATTAACAAGTCATTAAGAGCTTAAATTCATGGATTATATTAATAATAGGCTGTTGAGGAATGCATTTATTTTGTCCGAAAATTATAAGGGGGTGCAGTCATTTTTACTTTACTGTCTGTACACCGAAGGAAATTATAGGAATTTTTTTCGACGTCAAGTATTCGGATTTTTACGTTTTCATTATTTTCATTTCATTATAACTGTTTTGCCACAATTCTCGTGCTTGTGATAGGATTTTCGATGACGGATAGAAGAACATTTTGTTGATTAGTTTCGTCATCTGTTGTGGACCTATTTATGGGACGCATTTCATAAGCAACAGTACCAGTTTCACGAAATCTTTATGTTGCTATTCTGGTTTGGGACATCCTGTATATATGAAACTAATTTTGCCACCACTGGGTCATATAGTTGTGCCAAAGAAATTTTCAATATATTTTGTAATTTACTCACTAGGCTTCGCATCCTGTATACATTCAAGAGTGTCCTCAGATGGTCCGTATTCGAGAAATTTGACAGAAAATGCAAAATTTGAATTTTTAAGAAAATTCTTTAAATAAAAGTTTTTTTAGATGTTATTCTTCATAATTTTCGTCCTTATACATGATATCTCTAAACTGGACCGTAATGGAAAAATTTGGGAAAAAGTGTAAAAATTTTATTTTTCAGTATTTTCGACAAAAGGGCGTATGCGACAAAAATAGCCAATTTACGATATTTATGTGAAATTAAACCTGACAGTATTCCACCCACAAAAAGAATTAACTGACAAAAAATATTGTAAGCTACGAACGTTCCCATCTAAATCTCATTTCAAGCTAGTAATTGCCAGACCGTCTATAAAAGAACACGTGTTTTATTCCTGTAGCTTTTAAAGTGACAAAAATTTTAAGATAAGTCAGATATTTTGATTTTAAAGTATACCATTGTACGTATAGAATTTAAATTTTGTATGGTATATTATTAAACACTAATATTTCTTTACTAATTTCGCTAAAACGTGCAATATCGCTAATGCCTTTTAGACAAATTGGAATTGAAAAGCGTAAGTGCGATTTCTCAATTCAAAATAAATGGGCTAAATATTTCTATTTATTACAATAATACATAGACGATGTTCTATTATTTTACAAGGAAAGTATTTTCAAATAAATATTCTATACTTTTACATTCATGTCTTCATGTTTTTTTTAAGCGAATTACGAAAAAATCTTAAAAATCTCTTTTTAAAATGTCTAATGTTTTTCTAGGGTGTCTGGTGGGCGAGAATTTGTTATTTTTTGTTTTGTTTAAGTATTCGATATTTTGAAACTGTTGAAATACCTCAAAATATATTACTATTGAAGTTTGTGAATTTATTTATCGTAAAATCGCAAATCGAAATCCAAAAAGTCACATAAATATATAAAATAAGTGGCTCAATTATTTTAAAATTCGAAAACAATTTTTAAAATCCCTCCCTTCCAACTGTGCTGTTAAATACGTACAGTTTCGGTACTGTACTTAACGGGCGTAAACTGTACGCTTCAAGTACGCACACAATAATACGTACCAGTACGTACAGAAAAATACGTACTAATACGTACCTAAGTATATTTAATCTTGGTTGCATATCTATTTTATTGAAAACGTTATTTTTTCAACAAATTCCTGTTAAGCAGAGACCGAAAAATGCAAAGAACACGTAATTTATTTAACCTAACCTAAACTTTAAACTCGCCTGTTTTTTAAGTTTTTTTATGATGTTCAATAACGTAATTATCCTTTGTTGTGCCTTTATCTTGCAAGCAACCACGGTTCAACGGTTTCAACTTTCAACTGTTTGGTTTTCGTAATATTTTTTGTTAACTTTTAATGTTTAAGGATTTAAGTATTAAGGGTTTCTTTAAATAAACAAATTTGTGTTGTGTATAATGTATTTAAGACAGTTTTTAGACTAGTGCGTAATATAAGTACAATTTTTTTGTATTTTATTCTGGTAAGTTGTTTCTTTTTTATTTTAAAATATTATATGTAATAAATGTAATTTATAGATGTCATCCCATAGTAAACATTACAGAAATATTATAAAACAATTGAAAAGGTTTAAGAAAATAACTAAACAAGAGGTATATAATTTAATTTTGGATTTAATAACTAATCAGCTGCAGTTGTATTGGGTAAGATTTTTTTATTTTTGGATGCCAGTTTCCATAAAGTCGTTGCATTTAAAATCCTCTATCCAGTCAGAATTATTATTTTTGTATGTAACGAAATTGTGTACTTCCAACCATTGGACTTCAAAACTGATAGAGATCTAGCCTAACAAGAAAAAATGTGGTATTTCTAATATTAAAGAGCAATGGCAGGAACGAATTGAATTTCAAAGGCACAAGACCAAAACAGGTGGATACAAATTAGAGAGGCCTACATTCAGGAGTATATTGACGATGATGATTTTAGGCCGTAGAAACTATTGCTTACTTTACTCTACATCTTTTTGTTATATTGTTATTATTATATAATCTCATAAAATATTCTTTATCAAAAATACCTAAGTTAAGTTTCTAATTAATATAATTTGGTTGTAGAAGGTGCTATGAAAAGAAGCAAATGCAAAGAGAAGAAGGTTGCAGAACAGGAAATTGTGAGATGAACTGATGATCGCGTAAAAACTTTCACAAAAGATAGCAAAACAAATTAATCGTTTAATGTAAAAAATAAAATAAATACAAATAAGTATTTACTTGTTTACTTTTCTTTACATTGCACTAATATGTACATAATAGATCATAATAATATGCCAATAAGGACATAAAGTAAGTAAGAATATGTAATCTACTGTAATAAGTACAAACTTAGTTCGTCCACCGTACGTACAAAGTATGTACATTAGGGTACGTACAGAGTAAGTACTTTAAGTATGTATACAGTACGTACATTAAGTACGTACTATCCTTTGGAAAATGTACATAAATATGTAAGTACTTCGTAGAGTAAAGTACGTACATTGTACGTACTTTACATACTATCAGTACGTACACAGTACGTCTTATGTACGTATGTATGTTTGCTGGTCCCCTACGAATTATTAGGAGCATCTACGAACCCCAAAGGTGGAAACTAATTCTTCGAGAATTGAAAAAAAGCTGGTCATCGCCGAAATTTGAACCCAGTAATCTTTGTTCTGTACACAAATTCCCTTGCCACTAGACCACAACGACGTTGACTGTCGAGATTTTTAGATAGAAATTTGATGTGCTAATTCGGGCCAGGCGGTGTTCAAGCTCGTTCTCAAATCTTCAATTATCTCTATACAGCATTGGTATATATGAAAAATGCATATATGCATACTAAGCCTATATCTTCGTTTGCGTGAGTTAATCTTTTAATGTACGGTAAGAGATATTTATTGCAATTTTATATATTTTACCTTTTACAAATAAAAAAAAAATAGGTACACAATTTTATCCTCTACATAAATTTATATTTTGAACATTATTTGCTATTATTATTTTACTAAGATAAATTGGGGCTCGCCCTGTAGAAGATCCTTATATTCTATTGGGACAAATTTTAACTATTATTTATTTTATATACTATTTAAAACCAGAGTGTGAAAATTGTGAATTTTTTTATCATAAAATCGCAAATCGATATCCGAAAAGTCAGAGAAATATCTGAAATAAATAGCTAAATAATTTTAAAATTCTAAAAAAAAATTTTTAAATGCCCCTACGAAATATTAAGACTATCCCCGTACCCCAACCGTGAAAACAATGTACATTAAAAACTCTACTCACGCAGAAGGAAGTATGGGCTTAGTATGCGTAAATGCATTTCTCATATACATTGATGCAGCATGCATAGAGATATTTGGACCGAATTAGTACATCAAATATCAGCCTAGAAATCTCAACAGTTTGTTACATTAGAGAACCTAAAATAAAAAGTTTACCAAAAATGGAATTGTCACCTATTTGCAGCAAATTCCTCAATTGTTATTGAGATGTAGTTTATTTTAATAAACATCTTCTTTATTATACATCAACAAGCATTTACTAGTTTACCGAATATCATAATCTAATATAAATTCAATAATCCGAGTTGATCGTCGCGGTAATCTGAGCTGCAAAATCTGGTTGTTATCTGATGTAATAAAAGCTCCCCCATCGACGTGAAGTCGAGGGAGTCTCGGCGAATAGGGAATAATATTCGTCGGCATCGACATATAGCGCGGTGATATCTTTTCAGCAGCGATGACACTAGTGATCAGTTTGAGCAATATAAAAACCCTCAAAGAGAACGTCATCAGAAGCGATAAAACGGTCAAAGCCTCGTCGACGGGAAAAAACCGCCTCGAGCACAATTCCCGTACGTTTTGATGGATAGCAGTCCTCCCGCGTCCCAGTCCCAGTCACCGGCCTGTATTTTCTTGCTTTTTCCATTTCTTTTCTATTTATTTCTATGCGAAAGCGACATTGTTCAACATAAACTTTCGATTCGACATAAACTTTTAAACATGAAATTCATTTTATTCTGTCGTATAAGAGGATGAACTATAGTGGGCTCGGCGATAACAGGAGATGTAGCTATTCATTGATAAAATAAAATTTGTATTATACCTCTATGAAAATAATATCTTTACATGATATTTATCTGTGGCCCATAAGAGTAAACCCGTACCTTAAAAAAACGAGAAATGATTTAACTTGGAACGAAAGACCGAAAGCCGATAATAATATTATTGAATTTTTTGGTTTGTGAAGTATTGGCATTACTTAGGTTACACCATGTGATGATTTTCACAAACCTTGATTTTTAGAACCATTTTATATCGCCTTTTGATTAGGGTTTACAAACCTAATCGAACAATTTATCCAATAATAATTGGCCCCTTTACCTCTTAAGCCTGCTCATGTAAAATATTTGGGCTTCTTACTTCGCCTATTTATATAATATTAATAAAGGACAGAAGGATAAGTATTGCAACTATGTTAAAAGAAATAAATTGGCTTTCAGTTCAGAATTATGTTCAGTACATGACTGATATTTATCTAAAAAATAAAGATGACAGTACCATCGCATCAGATCTATTAGAAAAAATTCAATATAATTCGCAATATCACAACTATAATACAAGAAGTTAATCTGACTTTCATGTACGGCAAGCCATGACTAAAAGTTCCCAAAATATAATTTTTATTAAAGTTTGCAAAAATTGAATAGACTGCCTACAGAAATAAAAAAAAAAAAAATTAGTTTGAATCAAATTTATACTTTCTGGGCGTGGTAGTTCTCTTAAAATCCCTTTTCTTAATAGGTGACATAAAAATAAGTATGCAGAAACAAATTATTTATTTATAAAAAGTGAGTACACAAAAAATTACTTCTTATTTGGTAAATTTAAACATTTTTTCGTCAAGTTTACCTAGAAAATACTCAAAACCAATTTTTTTGTCATATGTCTTATTCTTATATATGTTCGTGTCCTGTTCATATTAATAATAATAATAATAATAATAATAATAATAATAATAATAATAATAATAATAATAATAATAATACTCTCCCTAATTCACCCCCTTACGAGTCAATTTTAACCCCAAAAGCTGAGCTTGTGCGGGGAAAGGGACGGTTATTATTATTATTATTATTATTATTTGCCGTGGAGCTCCGGGGCAACTTAAAGATGACTGATGGTGCCATTTGACTTACAGGTGAGGAAAACCCGGAAAACCTCACCCACCATTATCGAGACGGTAATGCATGGCAATTTTATATTGTGCATGTCATCTTAACAGAAATTGAATTTCTATTAATACGGCACACATCAAATCCTATACCGAACCATGCAATTTAATTAAAAATCCACATTGTCTGGTCTGCGATTCGAAGCCCGGCAGTCTCGGACCATAAACCTGCATATAAATGAATATAAGCGCGTTAGACTGCTACAGCACCGACCCGATGTATTACTTCAAAAGCGACCGTTGTATTGGGACAGGAAACTACTGTGTTATCTGCTAAAATTTTAAAATGCCTATTTTCTTTGCTTAATGGGGCCCCATGCACCTGGTGGAATTCAATTTCCTTTTGTTGCGTCTATGTTTACTACTTTCCTCAAAGTGGATAGGGCAACTTCATGCTAAAATAAAAAATACTTTTCGTTGCCTTTAAACCTATTATACTTGTGCATTTTACTAACCATTGTTTAAATTAAGTTTTTCCTTTCTTCGATAAGAATTTACCCACATTTTGTGGCATTCGGAAATATCTTACATTACACTATTTTTGGATTTCGTATTATGGTTTTTGCAAGTCCGTACCGCGCAGCCTGGCATTTTAAATATTAATTCAGTACTTCCCTATTATACAGGGTATTAAAAAAAATTGTCACAAAATAAAACGGGAGGGTAGTATGGGCCAAAATATGCAGAAAAGTCTTAATAAACATATGTCCGCAAATGAATGGTTTCAGAGATACGGAGTGTTTTGTGTTTTGTATGATTTTTTGATTATCTTTTTTCATTCTCAAAAACTTGCTTTTCTTATCGGAGTCTACCGATGTTTTTTCATAGATACTATTTGCAGTTATTATTTTGTTGTGGGTGAATAATTTTATAAATTTTCGTTATGCCTGTTTACACTAATATTGAATTAGTTGACATGCATTTTATGTACGGTCGTGCAAATGGCAATGCGAGGGAAGCGCTACGTCAGTATTTGAACATCTCATTTAACTCTATGTTGTTATTGATTGTTTATAAATATCATTGTTTTTTTATAATAATAAAAAATTGTTATAAACACAAAATGGTCCGTATCTCCGAAACCGTTAATTTGCGGTCATATATTTATTAAGACTTTTCTGCTTATTTTGGGTCATACTATTCACCATTTCATTTTGTGACACTTTTTTTTTAACACCCTGTATATAGAAAAATATATACCCTACTAACACTGAAACAAATAAATTAATAAATTATTTTACACTATTCAATAGAAAAGTGTCAAAATAACTTAAAAGTTCGTCCCGCATTACGTCATTGCGCGGTTTGGACGAAATTTGAATCGAAAGTCAGCATACCGATAGAAGTGTATCGTGATTTTTGTGTTAAAGTAGATCTATAGAGAGCAATATAATTTACAAAGACCTTCTTTCAACATACAAATAAATGACAAATTTATAATTAAAATGAAAAATACAACAAAATACCTCGGTATCATAACTGATTAAAATTTGAAATAAGTTGATCACATTACGTCATTATCAACCAAAGTTAGAAGATTCATTTTTAAATTTTATGAATTGAAGAAATTTATGACTAGGAGTTTACCAATTAATATTTACAATTCGCTGGTTGCGATATGGTATAATGTGGACTATATGATATTGCCCCTTAATGTAATCAAAAATCCTATAATTAAAATTATCTACAAAAAACAAGCATTATATCCGACCTCTCTTTTATATAATAAAAAAGTGCTTTGTATAAAAACATTAAAGTTTCTGTCTTTCTGTACCTTTATTTATGGAAAGCCTGAATTGAGATATACTACAAATTATTTGCAATAAATCAAAAGAAGCATACAAACATTTTTATATAAAATGACACTTAAGAGCCATTCACACATCACAGTTGACATCTTAATACTTGACAGGTACAGCCAAGCATTATTCTAATTTTTACCAAATAAACTGGCCGGTTAATTATTCTATGTGGTTGCGACAGAGAGCCAGTAAATTTGATGAAGGTGTTTTTGTGGCTAGGGGCCAAATAGTAGTAAGCTTATGTCCGCAGGGTGGAGTGCTGTCTCCACTCCTGTGGAACCTTGTAGTGGACGGGCTGCTTAGGGCTCTCAAAGATAAGGGACATAGAACCCTGGGATATGCCGATGATCTAGTGATCATGGCACAGGGAAAATACAACACTATAGTAAGAGATCGAATGCAAGAGGCTCTAAATATAGTAACAAAATGGACAGAGGACTAAACATTAGCCCAAACAAATCTGACATAATTGCATTCACCCGCAGGAGGAAATTGGAGGGACTAGGGCCTCTAAACCTAAGAGGTGCAAGCATCCAGCTTAAGGGGGAGGTAAAATATCTCGGAGTTATGATTGACTCGAGACTTAGCTGGAACCAGCATCTAGAAAGAACCACAAGGAGAGCGGAAACCTCATTAATGACGGCAAAGCGATCCTTTGGAAAAAAAATGGGGGTTAAAACCAGATATGGTTTTATAACATGGTGGTGAGACCCATAATAACATACGCAGCTTTGGTTTGGTGGTCAAAGACACAGCAAAGGAAAGCAATAACGAGGCTAAGCAAGGTACAAAGACTTGCCTGCCTCGGAATAACGGGGGCAATGAAAACAACCCCCACTGCTGCAATGGAAGCACTAATAGGACTCCCACCTCTTCACTATATGATACAAGGGGAGGCAAGATTAGGTGCCTACAGATTAGGGAATACACTGGGAAATCTTGACATTAGGCCAGGTCACATGAGTATCTCAAGGTTAGTGACAGGAGACGTGCTAGACATGAGATCAGACCACATAACCAAGAGGTACTCTTTTAATACTCCCTTTGAGGTTTTAATACAGGAAAGAGCGGAGATCACCATAAGGCAGCCCAATGCCCAACGACAGGAACAAACCTGGTATACAGATGGGTCTAAGACTGCGGAAGGCACTGGGGCAGGAGTATTCTCCAAAAACCCTGATACTTACCATAGCTATGCTATAGGAATACATTCTTCGGTATTTCAGGCCGATGTATACGCAATTTTGCAATGTGCAAAAATGAACAATGAAAGAGCTGTCGAATATCAGCATATTCAAATAATGTCAGACAGCCAAGCGGCACTTAAGGCCATATCGAGTCAGAAAGTTACGTCGGGGCTGGTATGGGAATGCATCGAAGAACTAAGAACACTGGCAGATCGAAATAGAGTAAAACTATTTTGGGTGCCAGGTCACAAAGGGATCAAAGGCAACGAAAAGGCTGACGAACTTGCAAAAAGAGGGTCAAAAGAAACACCGGAACCAGACACAAACCTAGGAGTACCAAAAAGTACAGTCCGGGAACAACATATCAACTATTGGGGAAGCACCCCAAAACAGGCACATGGAAAAGCCTTCATAGGCAGACCATGTCCCAAAAGAACTGGAGAACTACTTTTAATGAATAGAAACCAGTTGAAAGTGATAACAGGGTTCATGACTGAGCACGCCCCAGTAAAGGGACACTTGAGTAAAATTGGTATGTACAATGGGGAACTCATGTGCCGACTGTCACAAGAAACCAGAAACGGCCAAACACATACTGTGCGAATGCGAAGCTCTAGATCGCAAAAGACAGGCTCTTTTTGGACAACCCCAGGTTGATACAACAACCTATAGAACCCACTCACCCAAGGATCAGTACAAACTTGTACAAGGTACAAAGATGATAGAGTGGGTGCTATGAACTAACATGAGGTAAAACACAATAAGCCAATAGGCTTCAGTGTTATTCGGAGCAACATAGTCAAACGAGCACAGGAAAAAAAGCTTAAGTTAGCACCACCATAAAAAAGTAATTTTTCAAAAGCTGCTTATATATTTTGGCAGGCTTGGCGACTAATTTCGAATAAAAATAGCCTCTAAAATGACTATGGTTGTAAGTATGAAGGTCTCAACCCGCCATACAATCAACAGCTGTTGTTTGACAGGTCGTTGGAGAATGTTTGCAATGTATGGAATGTTAGGAATGTTAGACGTTAGGAAGATTAGAATTCGCAATATTAGTCACATAAGAAATGCATAGTATGATTTTAAGAAAATTAAAAATTAAGAAAAGTAGTTAGGATGAACCGAAAATTCTGAAAATCAATAGTGTTCTAAATTAGAAGTAATTATTCAAGAAAATTAAAACCGCAAGTCAATCAGAACTTTCGTTATAGAGTTATTGTGCCGGCATAAATACACACAGATGACCAGACGAAAATTTTTATGTGCATTTTTGGAATCAGAATGATCAGAAACATAAAAAAAAGTTTTAAAAAATGGAGATAAGAAAATTTTTTCGTCTGCACGGATGCAATACTGAGGCCCCATAGGAAGGGCTTCAGTAACATAAGCACAAAAAATTTTGAAAAATTATTTAAGACAAAATTTAAACCTAGTCTGATTATAATCGATAATGCCAGTTATCATTCGAAGTACATGAAACTAATTCCATGCTATAGTTGGACAAAAGATAAAATAGTAAAATGGTTGCGGGATCCAATAAATGGTATGAAATATCAGATTTGGGAAGTTATACGTTAAAATCTACTATGAAAAGAATTCCACCTAGATAGACATGTTAAGGAATATGAGCATGAAATATTAAAAACTCCTCCAAATCACTGCCAGTACAATGCCATAGAGATGGTAGGTGTGGTCACAGTGCAAACGGTTTTATAACGAAGTCGTCACCGGAAGGTATATTTCAGACTTAGTCAGAAGCTTTGAATAATGCTACCGATACTCAGTGGGACAATAATTATGTAAGACACACTAAAAATATAATTGTTTCCGATTGGGAAAAATAAAGGGTTTTTCAACAAGAGGTACCGGGTTTCGGTAGTAAATAAAATACAAAATAAACTAGATAATATTAATATTCGTACAGTAATCTTTAACATAACTTATTACAATTAAGTATGAAAAACAATATCTGTCAAATGGCCGTCACGGCTTCTGTGACATGACACAACTCTTTTGGCAAAATTTGAGATTACGTCGATACACATTTGTGGTGGAATTTCTCGAATTATGTTGCGAATCTCGTGTTTTAAATCCGGAATGGTTCCTGGATGATTCGCGTAAAGCTTACTTTTAACATAGCCTTACAGAAAGAAATCGAGGGGCGTTAGGTCACACGATCTTGGCGGTCAGTTAACATCACCATTTCGCTCTAGGATTCTTCCTCTGAATTTCGTCTGCAATAAGACCGTTGTTTCTCGGGCGGTGTGACATGTTGCACCATCCCGTTGAAACCATATATTGTTAACTTCCATATCCCTTAAAGCTGGCCACAAAAAATCGTTTATTATGGCGCGGTAACGTTCACCATTGACCGTAACCGCTTGACCATCTTCATTTTCAAAAAAATATGGCCCGATTATGCCCCCATCCCACAAAGCGCACCAAACAGTCACACGTTGGGAGTGCATAGACTTCTCATGGATGCGTCTCGGATTTTCCCTTCCCAAATGTGACAGTTTTGTGTGTTTACATACCCACTTAAATGAAAGTGGGCTTCATCGCTAAACATTATCCCCTTGCAAAAGTCATTATTAATAGCCTGATTTTGAAGTATCCAATTAGCAAACATATGGCGCTGCAAGTGGTCGGCTGGCTTTAATTCTTGAGTTAACTGTATCTTGTATGGGTGGAGAGACAAATCTTTTGTTAAAATTCGCCACGTTGTGGTTTTGCTGAGAGCCAAGTGCTGCGCACGTCATGGAACAGACATTTCTGGATCTGCAGCCACACTTTCACGAACTGCTGCAATGTTTTCACAGAACGGCATGCACGTTTACGTACTGGAAACTTTACATCTTCGACAGATCCATTAGTTTCAAACTTACGCACAAAACTGCGAATTGTTTTTTCTTTTGGGCGGTTATGGGGACCAAAGTAATCACGAATTCTGCGAAATGTCTTTATGACAGAAGACTCATTTTCATAATAAGTTTTCACTATGTAAGCACGCTGTTCTACCGTGTATCGCTGCATTTTACAACTTGCAATGACTTGTGAAATGTCAGATCAACTCACTGTAATCAAACCATGGCACCCTATTATAAATATAATCTTTCAACATCAGGTACCTCTTAATGAAAAACCCTTTACAATTAATATTAACTTAGGTAATGATGAGTCTGAATCAGAGTCTGGTTGTAAAGAATTTAATATTGATTAAAAAATGTATATGTGTTAGTTTTATGGACTTCTATATACCTTAACGAAAAGATTCTCAACTCATAAAACACCCTGTATATTTGCTCTAATTTTCATTTTTTTTGCTAATGAAATAAATTGATTTTATTAGCCCGTTAATTTTATTTCGTTTTATATGTATAAATACAGGAAAAAAAATTGGTTTATTCAGTCATCAGACTTGGAGGCGCCCAAACAATTTGAAGGTAAAAAAAGGGACGTTTCTTTCCATATGGTTTATCTGGATCTCGAGAAATGTCTCGCCCGCTATGATTGATGGTCCATTTCCTATCGATAAAAACATTATGGCCATGGGATACCCAGATAATGTCATATAATTTCCCTTCGGATATAGATTCGAGATTTTCCACTCATTTTTTTATGCGCTTTCTACCGAATTCTCGCACATAACTAATACGAATGTCTGTCGATTCATCATTGACGCTTACAGATCTGTTTATACTTATATTAAATAAGTTTTCCAATTCGTGAAAGTGCTATCTATTTATTAAGTAAAAGATAAAAATATCGTCTTTTACCTTAATAATTTTTTGATGAAGTTCAAAAGTTGTTATTCTCAATATTACATTTTATTAGTTGCTTTTAGACTTTTTAATAGCCTCCTTTAGGCTTAATACAAGTATATGCTGTATAGTATGTAAAGTTTTAAACATGTATCATTTTAACGCCAAAATTTAAAAAAAAATTACGGGGTGGACCCATGGACCCACCTTTTACCTGAAGGTATTCCGGAGCCCCCGGCAGACCTTTCCACCTCCAGTTAAAATGCTGAAATTACGCTTTTGATTTCATTACGATTGCGAATCCAGAAAATATGCGTTTCTCGTGCGCGCATGACTATTTCCCGAGGCGAAGCCGTTCATGAAAGGTCATGCAAGCACGGGAAACGCATTTATGGACGTGTAATGAACGATACTTTTCATTATACCTCTCTAAAAACAAAAGCAAGGCAAAAGTATTTTTGCTGCTATGTATTAACTAGAATTTAAGAAACTGAAAACTGTCATAATAATATAGGCGTTGTTTGTTGTTGCTAACTCGATGCTAAGGAGTGATACAAACATTGTTTAGTGTTGCTACCGAAAGTAAATAATGACGTCATTTACCGCATGGGAAAAGCCCATTTTCGGTACGCTAAATAGACGTGTAAAGATAGTGTTTTCAGAGAGGTATGATGAAAAATGATTTTTTGGGTATATTTTAAATGAGCACCAATAAAATTATTGAGCCACAACATTAAGTGCCCAAGTTTTGTACTATGTCTTTAAAATAATATTTGGCCACCAAAAGTAATTAACGAGCACCAAAAAATCTCAACCAGAAATAGAATTTATGAGCACCTGAAATGTTAACAAAGTTGGCATAAATAATAAAGCCGTACCTAAAGTAATACGTCAACACCAAAAATATTAAATAATCTCCAAAATGAATGAATGATATCCAATAAAAGTCTATGAGCTGAAAGTTAAATTAAATGAAAACCCAAATTAAATAATGTTTCCTAAGAATTATCAGTTCACACCAAATATAATATACAAATCCCAAAATAATGATCGGGAATAATATGTGAGCACCAAAAAAATAAAACCAGGTTGTCAACCTGTGTACATGACACTCTCCCAGAATGCAATAGAAGTTGTCTTCTTGTTTTAGTTATGGTGCTTGATTGTATAATTTTTTATGCCTGTGTTCTTGGGACTCAAATATTTTATTGTGATGCCGATTCGTGTTTATTTTGGTTCTCAAATATTTAGTGTTCAAGTAAGATTTTTGGTGGCATACGACAAATATTTGGAGATCATATCAATATTACTTTGATTCTCGGTTGAATACAACCAGATTTTTTTTATATCAGCCAATACTATTTTCGGTGCTCTTTTGATTGATCCAGTCAAATTTGTGTGTGATCTTAAAAACTACCAAAATTTTTATACGTCGATATACCAATAACTAGTTTTTCTTACTTATCGGATTTTCACTCTTACCTTCGATATATTCGTAGTTAAAGAATAAAGTGGTGGCAAGTTTTCGGGTTTAGGACAAAATAAAACTCCTTATAATAAAAAGACGTTTCGACCTTTATTACGGTCTTTATCAAGCTGTAACAAAATATTGCAATACATTATTTCCATAAATTAAATAATTAATGTAATGTGTGAATATTGTATTGATAAACATTTAATTATCTTGCAAACTATCATTTGCCACAGCTGGATGGTACACCCCACTTTTTTCCACATTTTTTAAAATAGAATTTTAAAATTCGGGACGTCAATTATACACAGTAAATACTAATTTTTTCACATTAAAACTAATTTTTTTCAACTTCCCGTTTTTCCGGAATGACATCAGACTATGATTTCTATATGGGGCACCCTGTATAGCATTACAGTTTTGAAATATTTTCGACGAACGGATTTCAATGATGTATCACGCTTGATGTCTATTATGTCCAGTAAATAATCTACAGCCACCTAAAAATCACATTTTTCTGAATTTGGATTGCTGCAGTAGCCAAACGGTTGAGAATCGAGAAAAACGGCTTATATGTCTCGATCCTAACTTGTTGAGATGTATACAGTAGCTTATAAAAATATTTGATACAGGGTGATAAAAAAAACGAAATTATTCATCAAAATGTTATATTATAAATGGTGTCCTATTTAAAAATCAAAGGCTGATGACATTTCTGGTAAAACCGGAAGTTGAAAAAAATTAGTTTTTACGTGAAAAATTGGTATTTACTGTGTACAATTGATGTCCCAAATTTGAAAATTCTATTTAAAAAATGTGGAAAAAAGTCGGGTGTACCATCCAGCTGTGGCACACAGTAAATGGTGTCTGTTTCTCAAGATATACTTAAATACTTTTTCCATTGGTCTATATATTGTTATGTTTGTTCTTAAACACAACCTTTACAATAGCCCGTTGAACGCCTTTCTTTCTCTTTCCCAGGGGTAGTTTCAATAAGCACTTCTAATTTTATTTTAATTTTATTTTAATTTTATTTTAATTTTATTTTAATTTTATTTTAATTTTATTTTAATTTTATTTTAATTTTATTTTAATTTTATTTTAATTTTATTTTAATTTTATTTTAATTTTATTTTAATTTTATTTTAATTTTATTTTAATTTTATTTTAATTTTATTTTAATTTTATTTTAATTTTATTTTAATTTTATTTTAATTTTATTTTAATTTTATTTTAATTTTATTTTAATTTTATTTTAATTTTATTTTAATTTTATTTTAATTTTATTTTAATTTTATTTTAATTTTATTTTAATTTTATTTTAATTTTATTTTAATTTTATTTTAATTTTATTTTAATTTTATTTTAATTTTATTTTAATTTTATTTTAATTTTATTTTAATTTTATTTTAATTTTATTTTAATTTTATTTTAATTTTATTTTAATTTTATTTTAATTTTATTTTAATTTTATTTTAATTTTATTTTAATTTTATTTTAATTTTATTTTAATTTTATTTTAATTTTATTTTAATTTTATTTTAATTTTATTTTAATTTTATTTTAATTTTATTTTAATTTTATTTTAATTTTATTTTAATTTTATTTTAATTTTATTTTAATTTTATTTTAATTTTATTTTAATTTTATTTTAATTTTATTTTAATTTTATTTTAATTTTATTTTAATTTTATTTTAATTTTATTTTAATTTTATTTTAATTTTATTTTAATTTTATTTTAATTTTATTTTAATTTTATTTTAATTTTATTTTAATTTTATTTTAATTTTATTTTAATTTTATTTTAATTTTATTTTAATTTTATTTTA
The DNA here is from genome assembly GCA_927349885.1 of Psylliodes chrysocephalus. NCBI lineage: Eukaryota > Metazoa > Arthropoda > Insecta > Coleoptera > Chrysomelidae > Psylliodes > Psylliodes chrysocephalus. The sequence continues at coordinate 30,664,301 of OV651815.1, read as the reverse complement.
ATTTTATTTTAATTTTATTTTAATTTTATTTTAATTTTATTTTAATTTTATTTTAATTTTATTTTAATTTTATTTTAATTTTATTTTAATTTTATTTTAATTTTATTTTAATTTTATTTTAATTTTATTTTAATTTTATTTTAATTTTATTTTAATTTTATTTTAATTTTATTTTAATTTTATTTTAATTTTATTTTAATTTTATTTTAATTTTATTTTAATTTTATTTTAATTTTATTATAATTTTATTTTAATTTTATTTTAATTTTATTTTAATTTTATTTTAATTTTATTTTAATTTTATTTTAATTTTATTTTAATTTTATTTTAATTTTATTTTAATTTTATTTTAATTTTATTTTAATTTTATTTTAATTTTATTTTAATTTTATTTTAATTTTATTTTAATTTTATTTTAATTTTATTTTAATTTTATTTTAATTTTATTTTAATTTTATTTTAATTTTATTTTAATTTTATTTTAATTTTATTTTAATTTTATTTTAATTTTATTTTAATTTTATTTTAATTTTATTTTAATTTTATTTTAATTTTATTTTAATTTTATTTTAATTTTATTTTAATTTTATTTTAATTTTATTTTAATTTTATTTTAATTTTATTTTAATTTTATTTTAATTTTATTTTAATTTTATTTTAATTTTATTTTAATTTTATTTTAATATTTTATATAGAATTTATTTGGAATTATGTAAAATTGTGGCAAAAAAAATGTTTAAATAAACAAACTTATAAAAATTACCTTATAGTTTAATTTTCAACAAATCATCATAGGAAAATTGAACAAATATTAAATACCTTGAAGAAAATAACTTATAAGCTACCCTACTACACCTACTAATCTCAAAACTGTTGTCGAACAAAATTTTACAAAATCCTAAACTTGATTGCTTAGGCTAGACTATAAATTTAGCCTGACATGGTAAAATTATTAACAACTAAACTATAACTATAAATATAACTGTTCAAACTTTCAACAACAAAAAAAAAACTTGTGATTAAATATCTATTATTCCTTTTGGAAAGTCATTAATGGCACAAATTAAAATGTTCATAAATACCGGTCTGGGTATCTCCACTTTCCAGTTTTATCTTCCTTCTTGGACTCCCGGTCTTATCTGTCTACCACCTTTTGCATGTACTCTCCTTTTTTTATATATCTTTTATGACCTTAAAATCTTTTATCACAGTAGCTTAACAGTTTGCTTATTTATTTTTATAATACTAGGAATATTATCTCTTCTATTTAGAAAACTATTGCTCCTCTAAAATTACTGACATTTCCTTTTCAAATTTCAAAATTGACAACCACCATTTTTTTTTAATCAATCTCCCATTTTTTAAAGCCCGTTTCAAAAAGAAATTACTCTATAGGGTGTTCTACATAATTCCAATATATTTCATGTGCAAAATATACTTTGTTAATTTCTCATGACAAAATTACACCACAACAACATTCCCAAAATTTGTATACTCCAATTCTATTTCAAAGAAACTAGAATTGAGGATACCAATTTTCTATTAATTAAAATTAGTATTTGTATCAAAATTAATAATTACATTTGTACAAACATCCACATTGACAATAATACTTCATTGGTAAATCATATTCTTTTTATTTAGTTGGATTTTTTTTTTATGTTACTTGATTATTATACTTTATAAATAATTTGTTTAATTTTTATATACGAAGTATTCCCACAATTCAGTTGCATTAAAGACCCTTTACACGAGTACTGGTTTTTCTTTAGTTTATATTTTTAGATTTAAAAGCAGTAATCAATATCTGTATTATTTGTTTCTTCTACTTTACCTATTTTTAATTATTTATACTATTTTGCTTCATCTATCTTAGTGTCCTTTTACTGTAGCTAATAATATTCCATTCCAATTCATATTTATTTACTCTCTATCTAATTTCATATAATTCATCATATTTCTCTTCATAATAAATTATTTAACACATTTACTCATTTCATAATAATATCATATTTCTCTTCATAATAAATTATTTAACACATTTACTCATTTCATAATAATATCATTTATATTTATTAATTATACATTATCATCATCATTTCACACATTTTTCATTTATTCGCCTATTTCTAAAACCATACTTCATTCATATACTTTATACATTATTTATATTCTTGCAATTCCTTTTCCAAATTTATCAATTCTTCAGCACAAAATTCTTTCTTTATTTATTGTTCTGTTACTTCTTCCCAATATAAGGTATTGTAGACTCATATGATACTTAATTTAAATACTTTTGCTATTTTACAGATTTTGATTACTTAACTTTTATTTATTAATTTTTTTTTTTATTTTTAATTTATTATATATGTCCGTTACTTTTGCTTATATAGACTATTAGTATTATTTATTATATTTATACTCTATTTTATTATGTCTTATTGTTTGCAATTTTCTTTATCCATTTTATTATTTATTTTGTTATTTTAAATTCTTATTTCCATATCTCCGTACCTTTAACTTGCATTTAATGGTCACTATTGTTACTAATTTGCATAAGTGGCATGTCATTGTTTTCAGTATAATTGTCATTTATCTGAAGATATCTTTCTTCAGATCTGCTCCTCCCTTGTCTTTCTTCATATCTTTGGTAATTTACTTGTTTATTTCTTCTTTCTTCTTCGCTTTCCCTATATGCTTCAGATCCAGTATCTATAAGTATTTTAGCTTTAATATTATTAATTAATCCATTTATAATAATTAAACCAATATTTTCTATAAACTTCCCAAAATATAAATTTTCTCTAATTGTAGCTTGTACATTTTCCCCCCAGAAGTATTGTATGAATAAATTTTCAAATCACTAAAGTTTGTTATTTCTTTTTCTCTGGCAGCAAACCACATTAGAGGGTGATTCTCCAAATGGTCTCTTATAATTTCTTTCATATCTTCTATGTCTGTTGTTCCTCTTATTTTATTCTTTAAAATTCGTACAAATATTTTAGGATGCAATCTTCTTATGTTTCCATCAAACTTGTGATTTATTCCACCATACACTGCTCTAATTCCCACATATTCTACATTTTCCCCTATTCCTGTTCTTCCTTGTTGTTTTATTTTACTTTTCATATCTTGTATTTCTTCTTTAAGCTCCTTGATCGTTTTCTTATTTTCTTCCTCTGCAATATCTACGTTTACTTGTATTCCTTCTTTAATTCTGTTTTCCACTAATTCTATATTCCTACTATTGCTTGTTATATTTCTGTCTATTCTTTTTATTTGTATTTCTGTTTCTTTTATATTCTCTTCCATTCTATTGTCAACTCCAGTTATAGTACTTATCCACTTATTTTCAAACGTATTAATTTTCTCTATCACATTTTCTTTATTTATGTTTATTTCTTTAACTTCTTCTTTAATGTTTTCAATTTTTTTGTCCATAAATTCTTCTACCTCGCACATTCTTCCAATCATTTCTTCTCTAATTTCTTTCTTTGTTTCTAGAATTCTAGTTTCCATCTGTTCCTTCGATTCTTCTATTCGTTTCTGAAACTTTTCTAGTTTATCTTCCATTTTCTCACTATTCTCTTCTATTCTTTTAATCATGTTTTGTTCCATAGTTTCTAGTCTTCTATTATTTTCCTCTATTTTCTTATTATTTTCCTCCATTTTATTTATCATTCTATTCGTGTCATGTTTTCTGTCTTCATCAATTTTATTCATGTCTCTTTTTCTGTCTTCATCAATTTTATTCATGTCACTTTTTCTGTTCTCTTCCATTTTATTCATTTTTTCATTCATATTTTCCATCATTTTAATAAACATTTCATTTATTCACTCTTTTTTCATTTTCTTTTCAGTATTTACATTCTCTTTTTCTATCGCAGTACTTATTTCCCTTAGTTCTTTTTCCTTCGTTCCTTCACCACTGTCATTATTGTTCATTTCAAATATATTTCCTCTTAAGTTCTGATTATCTATTTGAGATATATCTCCTTGTCCTATATCATTGTTATCTTCCTTTTCTTCTCCTTGCCCAACCTTCTTTCCTCCTCTTAATACCATGTTATTTTCCATAATATTTGTTTTAGTTAACTTTAATATTGTTACAACACTATTTTATATTATATTACGACTTTATCACTTTCACTTTGCTTGCGTCAATTTGACAGCTTTAATGCCCCACGTTGGGCGCCATTTTGTTATGTTTGTTCTTAAACACAACCTTTACAATAGCCCGTTGAACGCCTTTCTTTCTCTTTCCCAGGGGTAGTTTCAATAAGCACTTCTAATTTTATTTTAATTTTATTTTAATTTTATTTTAATTTTATTTTAATTTTATTTTAATTTTATTTTAATTTTATTTTAATTTTATTTTAATTTTATTTTAATTTTATTTTAATTTTATTTTAATTTTATTTTAATTTTATTTTAATTTTATTTTAATTTTATTTTAATTTTATTTTAATTTTATTTTAATTTTATTTTAATTTTATTTTAATTTTATTTTAATTTTATTTTAATTTTATTTTAATTTTATTTTAATTTTATTTTAATTTTATTTTAATTTTATTTTAATTTTATTTTAATTTTATTTTAATTTTATTTTAATTTTATTTTAATTTTATTTTAATTTTATTTTAATTTTATTTTAATTTTATTTTAATTTTATTTTAATTTTATTTTAATTTTATTTTAATTTTATTTTAATTTTATTTTAATTTTATTTTAATTTTATTTTAATTTTATTTTAATTTTATTTTAATTTTATTTTAATTTTATTTTAATTTTATTTTAATTTTATTTTAATTTTATTTTAATTTTATTTTAATTTTATTTTAATTTTATTTTAATTTTATTTTAATTTTATTTTAATTTTATTTTAATTTTATTTTAATTTTATTTTAATTTTATTTTAATTTTATTTTAATTTTATTTTAATTTTATTTTAATTTTATTTTAATTTTATTTTAATTTTATTTTAATTTTATTTTAATTTTATTTTAATTTTATTTTAATTTTATTTTAATTTTATTTTAATTTTATTTTAATTTTATTTTAATTTTATTTTAATTTTATTTTAATTTTATTTTAATTTTATTTTAATTTTATTTTAATTTTATTTTAATTTTATTTTAATTTTATTTTAATTTTATTTTAATTTTATTTTAATTTTATTTTAATTTTATTTTAATTTTATTTTAATTTTATTTTAATTTTATTTTAATTTTATTTTAATTTTATTTTAATTTTATTTTAATTTTATTTTAATTTTATTTTAATTTTATTTTAATTTTATTTTAATTTTATTTTAATTTTATTTTAATATTTTATATAGAATTTATTTGGAATTATGTAAAATTGTGGCAAAAAAAATGTTTAAATAAACAAACTTATAAAAATTACCTTATAGTTTAATTTTCAACAAATCATCATAGGAAAATTGAACAAATATTAAATACCTTGAAGAAAATAACTTATAAGCTACCCTACTACACCTACTAATCTCAAAACTGTTGTCGAACAAAATTTTACAAAATCCTAAACTTGATTGCTTAGGCTAGACTATAAATTTAGCCTGACATGGTAAAATTATTAACAACTAAACTATAACTATAAATATAACTGTTCAAACTTTCAACAACAAAAAAAAAACTTGTGATTAAATATCTATTATTCCTTTTGGAAAGTCATTAATGGCACAAATTAAAATGTTCATAAATACCGGTCTGGGTATCTCCACTTTCCAGTTTTATCTTCCTTCTTGGACTCCCGGTCTTATCTGTCTACCACCTTTTGCATGTACTCTCCTTTTTTTATATATCTTTTATGACCTTAAAATCTTTTATCACAGTAGCTTAACAGTTTGCTTATTTATTTTTATAATACTAGGAATATTATCTCTTCTATTTAGAAAACTATTGCTCCTCTAAAATTACTGACATTTCCTTTTCAAATTTCAAAATTGACAACCACCATTTTTTTTTAATCAATCTCCCATTTTTTAAAGCCGCTTTCAAAAAGAAATTACTCTATAGGGTGTTCTACATAATTCCAATATATTTCATGTGCAAAATATACTTTGTTAATTTCTCATGACAAAATTACACCACAACAATATATTTTTTTCTTAGCTCTTAAGGAAACCAACTTTGTCACTTTATTAAAAATTATCCTTATTGAATTTTTTAGCGCTAAAGCACCTTGGGAGGATTTCGCTCAACTGTCACCAACTCGCGAAACTTCTGGATGCAGTGAACAGTCATATCCTATACAATGCGGAGGCCACTTGAAACACCAACTCGCGAAACTTCTGGATGCAGTGAACAGTCATATCCTATACAATGCGGAGGCCACTTGAAAATGATATTACTATACAAATGCAACTAACTAGTCGAACTCAATTTATTTAATCCATTTTCTTAAAAACCTTATGAACAAAGTTATTGACCTTGTCTAAAGCAAAGCTATTTATAGAATGATTTAATATTTTGGAGTGTATGTCCCCAGAAGGTGGTTTAAAAATATACGACGTAGCGTTATAGATGGCAGCACTAAGCAAAGAGATATAGTGGCCTCCTAGTGATTCTAAGAGAACGGTTCTTTAACACCTAATTTAACACTTACGATTACCGGTTCTATAGGGGCTTTACGATAAACTAGGTACAGTTCGAATCAGCTTGACGAGACGAGTCGATTGCAATATGAAAAACCTTAAGCGGACACGAAAATTTCCCCACAATTCATGAACGTCCGTACAAGGTTAGCTATAGGTCGATGCATGTTCTCCTAAGGATGAGCGCACCAACTCACTCATACACACACACACACACACACACACACACACACACACACACACACACACAGACAGACACACACACACACACACACACACACACACACACACACACACACACACACACACACACACACACACACACACACACACACACACACACACACACACACACACACACACACACACACACACACACACACACACACACACACACACACACACACACACACACACACACACACACACACACACACACACACACACACACACACACACACACACACACACACACACACACACACACACACACACACACACACACACACACACACACACACACACACACACACACACACACACACACACACACACACACACACACACACACACACACACACACACACACACACACACACACACACACACACACACACACACACACACACACACACACACACACACACACACACACACACACACACACACACACACACACACACACACACACACACACACACACACACACACACACACACACACACACACACACACACACACACACACACACACACACACACACACACACACACACACACACACACACACACACACACACACACACACACACACACACACACACACACACACACACACACACACACACACACACACACACACACACACACACACACACACACACACACACACACACACACACACACACACACACACACACACACACACACACACACACACACACACACACACACACACACACACACACACACACACACACACACACACACACACACACACACACACACACACACACACACACACACACACACACACACACACACACACACACACACACACACACACACACACACACACACACACACACACACACACACACACACACACACACACACACACACACACACACACACACACACACACACACACACACACACACACACACACACACACACACACACACACACACACATACACACATACACGTTTCACCATACATGTGGGGCCATGGGAATAATACCGTACTGTCTAACGCTATCTTTAAAATATCTATACACTCCAAATAAACACCTTACACACTATGAAAAAGTTGTGGGGTCAGACCCTACAAGTATTTAGATGTCAAATATGTGTAATGGTGTCCTTTTAATTATTGTAACGTTGGAATGTGGGTATACGTGAACCCACAAGTAATGTAGATATTGTTTTGTGTATGAGTGTTCCCATAAATATATGAGTCTACTTAAGTTTATTTTCCTGTACTCAGAACTTATGCATAATACAAAAAGATACACATGAACTCATAAGAATTGGAAAATCAAATTTTAGTGTAATTTAAACAAGAAGATAATATAAAAAAAATGATTGGTTAAAGTTATATAGTGGTATGTAATAATTTCTAACAAATCTTTAAACATTTCAATTGAGATATGTGTTTAAAAGTTTTTAATTGACACTCGCTCTGGCATAAAAATATGAGTTACATGGTCGCCCTGTGGAGCGGGAGGACAGAATAGCTCTATCCAGACATTCACCTTTGGGGTTGTAAAAGCCCACCAAATGACCACTTTTAGAAAAGGGGCATCTAGTGACGCTGGTGACGTTATTAGCCTGAAGGACTCGGCGATTTGTCAACCAGCAGGCTTATAACTAGTTGAGAGGCAGGTCCTATTTATCCCGGGAGGATGCATAATGGGTCTACTGAGGCGTAAGTAGCAGTGAAGCAACCCACCCTCCCCATCCTTACAGATACAGACAGATGAGTACAAATTAAAATAAATTATTATAAATTAAAATAAATTAAAATAAATTAAAATAAATTAAAATAAATTAAAATAAATTAAAATAAATTAAAATAAATTAAAATAAATTAAAATAAATTAAAATAAATTAAAATAAATTAAAATAAATTAAAATAAATTAAAATAAATTAAAATAAATTAAAATAAATTAAAATAAATTAAAATAAATTAAAATAAATTAAAATAAATTAAAATAAATTAAAATAAATTAAAATAAATTAAAATAAATTAAAATAAATTAAAATAAATTAAAATAAATTAAAATAAATTAAAATAAATTAAAATAAATTAAAATAAATTAAAATAAATTAAAATAAATTAAAATAAATTAAAATAAATTAAAATAAATTAAAATAAATTAAAATAAATTAAAATAAATTAAAATAAATTAAAATAAATTAAAATAAATTAAAATAAATTAAAATAAATTAAAATAAATTAAAATAAATTAAAATAAATTAAAATAAATTAAAATAAATTAAAATAAATTAAAATAAATTAAAATAAATTAAAATAAATTAAAATAAATTAAAATAAATTAAAATAAATTAAAATAAATTAAAATAAATTAAAATAAATTAAAATAAATTAAAATAAATTAAAATAAATTAAAATAAATTAAAATAAATTAAAATAAATTAAAATAAATTAAAATAAATTAAAATAAATTAAAATAAATTAAATTAAATTAAAATAAATTAAAATAAATTAAAATAAATTAAAATAAATTAAAATAAATTAAAATAAATTAAAATAAATTAAAATAAATTAAAATAAATTAAAATAAATTAAAATAAATTAAAATAAATTAAAATAAATTAAAATAAATTAAAATAAATTAAAATAAATTAAAATAAATTAAAATAAATTAAAATAAATTAAAATAAATTAAAATAAATTAAAATAAATTAAAATAAATTAAAATAAATTAAAATAAATTAAAATAAATTAAAATAAATTAAAATAAATTAAAATAAATTAAAATAAATTAAAATAAATTAAAATAAATTAAAATAAATTAAAATAAATTAAAATAAATTAAAATAAATTAAAATAAATTAAAATAAATTAAAATAAATTAAAATAAATTAAAATAAATTAAAATAAATTAAAATAAATTAAAATAAATTAAAATGAATTAAAATAAATTAAAATAAATTAAAATAAATTAAAATAAATTAAAATAAATTAAAATAAATTAAAATAAATTAAAATAAATTAAAATAAATTAAAATAAATTAAAATAAATTAAAATAAATTAAAATAAATTAAAATAAATTAAAATAAATTAAAATAAATTAAAATAAATTAAAATAAATTAAAATAAATTAAAATAAATTAAAATAAATTAAAATAAATTAAAATAAATTAAATTAAATTAAAATAAATTAAAATAAATTAAAATAAATTAAAATAAATTAAAATAAATTAAAATAAATTAAAATAAATTAAAATAAATTAAAATAAATTAAAATAAATTAAAATAAATTAAAATAAATTAAAATAAATTAAAATAAATTAAAATAAATTAAAATAAATTAAAATAAATTAAAATAAATTAAAATAAATTAAAATAAATTAAAATAAATTAAAATAAATTAAAATAAATTAAAATAAATTAAAATAAATTAAAATAAATTAAAATAAATTAAAATAAATTAAAATAAATTAAAATAAATTAAAATAAATTAAAATAAATTAAAATAAAAAAATATTAGACTTAGTAGCTTTGATGACAGTGGCTTTTCTTCACCGAATATTAGAAATCTCATTCTTCACCGAATATTAGAAATCTCATTCCACCCAGGCTTTCACATTGGTACAGGACGTGGAATGATGTTTCTTCTTCTTCTTCACAGAACCTGCACAAAGTTTTTTCTTCTGCTGGATTGATGACACTTATGTGCCTTTTAAGGTGACAGTGTCCGGTAAGAAGACCTACTGTTATCCTAACGATTTGACGCTTTTTATCCAGTAAGTCTTTTGTGAACTTGACCAATGGTTCCTTGATGAACTGTTTGGCATGTATCAGTCTTGGATAGTTCTTCCACCATTCCTGATACTCTTTTTGCATCCATTGTTTGATGGATGTCTTGCACAAAGCCTTACAACTACACAGAAGGGTTTGGGGCCTGTCATGACCTTATATAAGCCTTCTCGGGCTAATTCGTCGGCCTTTTCATTACCCTGATATCCCTCATGGCCTGACATTCAAGCTAGGGTCACCTTGTTTTGGCTACTTAGCTCTGCCAAGTCCTCTAGACAGTCTTTCACCAGTCGTGATTTGATTTCTGGTGAGAGAATTGCCTTTAAAGCTGCTTGGCTATCAGAGTATATGGCAATAGTTTTGCCTGATACTTACTTGTTTAGTATTTCTCTTGCACAATGTTGTATGGCTATTAGTTTAGCCTGGAACACTGTTGCATCGGATACCCTTATTTTAGTCCTTTTCAAGACTCTGATAAGCGCACGGTTGGATAAATTAGGGCGCATTTATTTGTATTATTTTTTTGGTTACTATTTTAAACTTAAATATTTGTAATTTAACTGCCGGGGTGCTTGTTTTAGGCGAGTCCCACATTTTGTAAAATACCTACCTACCGAAATAATACTCAATAAATACTGTAACGTGATACTTGATATTTTATCTATTTGTTATAATGTGTTTAAGCTCAATTGATTTTGGGCGTGGGTTAGGTTATTAAATAACTCGAATAACTTTGAAAAAGAAATTGGGCACCACTATATTTAAAACTTACCAAGTATACTTGACTTTAGATTAGTGATAAAAATATAGAAAATCACTAACCACTAACAAATTATATTTAAACCAAGTTTTAGATAAGGTAGTAGCAAATTCTAATTCACATAGTTTTACTAAATTCAAATTTAAGATGATTTATTTAAAAGCACTTATCTGTTCTTAAAACGAAGTAATATAAGGAATGTTTATTTGCATGGTATTCTTTAGGCAACTTCAAAGGGATTCGGTATCCTTATTCTTAATTCTGGAACTTGATTGATATTGTGAAATTTGGTATTCTAACTTAAACTCGAACGTGTAAATCTTCTATAGATAAACCAAACCACGGTCTTCAGATTGTACCAAACTTCTAGGTATAAAAACCATAAAACTTCTTGATAGGAATTCAAAACGTCTAGATATAAATCCACATAAACTGTCTAGATATAAAACGAAATAAACCGTCTAGATAGAGCCATGCTAAAAAGAAAGGCGAATGTTATAACAGGAAATAGGAAATTTTAACAGGATTTAGATAAAATACTTTAATTATTAAATGAACATTTTAAAACTATTAAATGAATAATTTCACATAGACTAAAATTAATATGAAAAGGAAAAATCTTATTTGATACATTTAAACATAGTAAAGCATAATATCTTATTCAAAAAAAAAAAAAAATATAAATTTATATAAAACTTGTTATCCATTGTTGAGGTTATGTTCAAAATTTGACATTTTATTTAAGAAATTCTTGTACAAAATATATATTTTCAACAATATATCAGTATTAAAACTTACCTTATAAAATCAGATGGAATTTATGATAGATAAAAATTATTTAGTAAATCGGATGACCAAGATATTTAAAATTCAAATAATCTTGTTTCGTTGACAAATTCAAATCAAATGAAATACGAAATTTTGACACAAGGCATAAATGACATTTGAGTAGAGGTGATTGTGTTGAAATAATGAATAACGGTTCCAACCGTTACAATACATATTCAAAAAAATATATTTTTAAATGATGATTTTATGTACCCCTTAAATAATAATATAGGCTACCCACACCTAAAATTTCTTGATCTGACATATTTATTACTCCGAGGAGATTTCGATTCGACTATAAATGAAAATTCAAGCATTTTCTCTCAGTCCGTATAATAAAAGATCTTGTTATATCATGTAATTATTAATTAATACCTTCATAGTTTTTCATCATAATTCAATTAAAAAACTTTTTCAAATTTTAATTAATTTTAGCCAAAAATAAATATTATTTTAATATATATTTTATTTTCGAAAATAATTTATATTTTATAAATTACCAATTTTAACGATATGCTTTATTATACAAAGTGTTTATGTTCTATAGGAATCCGTTATAAAAGAAAGGCGTGTCCCACTCAAAATAAAAAAGTACTTTCGGTAAAAGCGAAAATGACAGAACTTTCAAAATATTTTACATGTTTACTACTCTTACTAATTTTTAAGAAAATCTGTCCATTAGTTTTTAAGAGTGCCGCTCGTTGCTGGACACCTTATATATCTTGGTTCTTATTTTTTATATTAGAGCAACCCGGTGTCTCTGTATGTATTAACTGATCTAATAAAAAATACTTACTTAAAACAATATCAGAAAATGCTACCGCACCAAGAGAAAATTATAAAAAATATCATTCACCTACGTCACCTGCCCCAAATGGTACTAAATACTACATTAGTTATTGTGTCCCCATAACTGTATGCGTATTGGGATTCGCTTACACACAAATTTATGAAACCAATATTTATTGAAATATATTTATTTTTTGTAGGGGGCGCCACTTTCTAGTACAACAACTAGTCCCCACTTCAATACCAAAGTCGAAAAATATACACACCTGATATTTTACCTAGTTGTGGGAACAGTAACTTATTTAACAATTTTGGTAAAAGTAATAACTCTAGATTAGTTAAAATTAAAAGTGCCACGAACAAATTTTTTTGCGATATTTTTATGTAGCAATGATCATTAAAAGAAAACAAACAACCAAGATTAAGCCAAAAAAAGTTGTGGACACACACACACACACACACACACACACACACACACACACACACACACACACACACACACACACACACACACACACACACACACACACACACACACACACACACACACACACACACACACACACACACACACACACACACACACACACACACACACACACACACACACACACACACACACACACACACACACACACACACACACACACACACACACACACACACACACACACACACACACACACACACACACACACACACACACACACACACACACACACACACACACACACACACACACACACACACACACACACACACACACACACACACACACACACACACACACACACACACACACACACACACACACACACACACACACACACACACACACACACACACACACACACACACACACACACACACACACACACACACACACACACACACACACACACACACACACACACACACACACACACACACACACACACACACACACACACACACACACACACACACACACACACACACACACACACACACACACACACACACACACACACACACACACACACACACACACACACACACACACACACACACACACACACACACACACACACACACACACACACACACACACACACACACACACACACACACACACACACACACACACACACACACACACACACACACACACACACACACACACACACACACACACACACACACACACACACACACACACACACACACACACACACACACACACACACACACACACACACACACACACACACACACACACACACACACACACACACACACACACACACACACACACACACACACACACACACACACACACACACACACACACACACACACACACACACACACACACACACACACACACACACACACACACACACACACACACACACACACACACACACACACACACACACACACACACACACACACACACACACACACACACACACACACACACACACACACACACACACACACACACACACACACACACACACACACACACACACACACACACACACACACACACACACACACACACACACACACACACACAAGAAAAAAATCATGATTCCTATACTTTCCTTATATCTGTATACAGATAGGAAAGTTAAAAGCGGAAAATATTTGCAATATTTGTTAACTTTAAACGTGTTTTTGATTCCGTCAACCACTCTTTGCTCTGGCTCAAGCTGTTTAATTTGGGTGTTAATTCTAGAATTATAACTGTAATACGAAAAATGTATTAGAGTGCAGAATTTCGTATTAAATGTTCTGATGGATTTTATAAATCCTTTGAGCTCACATCTGGTATTTTACAAGGCGAATGACTTAGTCCTCTACTTTTCGCTCAATTTATTTCATATATTGATAACTTCTTTGCAACTAGGGGCGCTAAAGGTGTTAATATTGACAACAAAAATGATGTTACTCTCTTTTTATACGCTGACGACCTTGTTATACTCGCAGATTCAGATGTGGATATTGGCAGAAAATTAAAATTATTGGAAGAATACACCTTATTAAATGACTTGTCCCGCAGTCAAAAAATTCATATTAAAAAAAAAACCATTTGTCAATAAGGCTGACAAAACAAAAATTATGCAATTTTCTTTGGATTCTCATTTCCACTTAGAGAATAAAACTGTAGCATTAACCAACAATTATATTTACTTAGGTGTTGCCCTAACACCTTCTTCTTTATTTTATAAGATGCCAAATGCAACTACTAACAGATCTAAGCAAGTGGTGCAATCATTCCAGTAATGGCAAAAGCCAAAGTAGATACTTGGTACCCAAAAATTAAATTATTAGAGACCTTGATTTTAGGCACAATGACAAACTGTATTCCTGTTTAGGGTTTAAGATATAGTGACGTACTTGAGCGTCTACAAATCAACTTTTATATGGAACGTTCATAATAAATGAATAACTTAAACAAAGATATAATAATCAACATGATCTTTTTTTTGTGTTTTTATTTTATAGGATAGCTATTCGATGTGACCTATAAGTAGGATGTTTGTTTATTTACATGCGTTTATTTTGGGCGGCCTTTTGTATTTGTGATTTTTTAAATGTTTTTAACCGACTTCAAAAAAGGAGGAGGTTCTCAATTCGTCGTAATATATTTTTTTTTGTATGTTCAGAGATAATTCTTTAACACGGTGTCCGATTTCAATGATTCTTTTTTTTTTAAAGAGGGTACTTCAGTGGTGGTCCCACATAAATTTGGTCAAAATCTAATAATTAAGTCCATGAGAAAATCTTCAAACTCTTCATTTTTTATGTATGTTTTTCGATAATTCTTTACTACCTTGTCCGATTTCTATGATGTGGTGATGGCATCTGCACGGTTTTTTAAAATTACTTCTAATATGTACTTGTTAGATAATATTCTCATTTTTTATATAAATACTATGACATACTATAAGAAATAAACAAATTTAAAGCTAAAAAGTAAGAAAAATTATAATTGACACAAATTAAAATATAAACAGTGAACACAAACGCCAATGTTGCCAAATTATGAACTGCTTTTAAAACAAAATTAAATAATGAACTGAAATTAAAAAAAAATCAATATAATAAATCGGTTTTATAAAAAAATCCTTAAATAAATATAGAGTATGATTACATAATAGTAACAAATTTTGATTCTTAAATAAAAGATATTTTCCACTTCTTCGAAGGCTAAAATCCGACGACGTAGCAAAATTTCGCTACTTCTGGCAACACAGAACGATATCCTACTTATAGGCACCTTCTATAAATTTCCTCCAGATGGCGCATCACTTAGTTTGAATCGCGAATAGCTTTAAATTAATCAAATAATGTATTTTTGTTTTGCTTTTCTTTCTCTTACTTTTTTTTGTATTATTAATTAGGTGTGTGATTATTTGTATTGCATGTACAGGTATATTTTTGTATGTCAAACTCGTGCTGTAGAATAATCTGTTTTTAAAAGCAATAAATATATTATTGGATAGTGATCGTAGAACTTTTTTTTTTAACGGATTGCCTGGTTTATGCGGCTTACTTTGATAGCTCAAAATCATCTAGAATTCACTGATTACAAAAATCTTTTCTGAATTAAATTTAAAAATGTATGTTACATTGAAAATACGATTTTGCCTAAAAAGATTACATAGGTAGGAAGATGGTAGTTTTGGTTGGAATTTTATGAACCATATTCCGGTCTAATTATCATTATTCCTATAATATCTAAGCAGAGGATGATACGAAAATAGTATTAGGGTTGAATATTAGGATAAACCTTTTGGATGTTATTTTAATGCGAAATTTAACTGTTATTTGGTCCATAATTTCCCTCTGGATTTGGCAAACTTAATAAGCTGGAAAATATATTCTAAATTCTCTATTTTAGATGTAAAATACAAATAATAATTTATTTTTTGACTTTAACGTTTTCACCACGGGTGTTATTGCTTCTATGTGTCTCGCAGTTAGTTATGTAGATGGTGACATTATTTTTTGCTTTTCACTATTATTAAAAAAATATCTTATAGAAAATATAAATTACAAATATAATTGTTTAGTGAGAGACCCATAATTGTGAATTATATATTATATTTATTACCAGAACATCGATTGTTTACTACGATTGAGTTTAAAAGTATAAATTATATGTAGTGAAATAAAATAGGATCTTGACCTTCTTGAAAAACTTATTTTCTTATTTGTTAAAACAGACCCCTGCTTCATATTTAAATTAACCAAGCAATAAAATCGAGAATTATTGGCGGTAAGGATTTTACGCCGACTTTTACCTCAGGATATAAGGGAAAGCCATTTCATAGCCAGGAAGGGTCAATCTCAGAAAGAATTCGAAGATTAGCAAATAAAAGCTATTGCAGAATTCTTTACTTTCAATTAGGCGGATTATTATATTTTTCAAATATCTTTTAGTAATAAGTATGAAACATTTAGACAAGATTCATATAAATACGTATTTATATTTACAAATTTTTCGAAGGTAAGTTCAACAAGAAACATAAAAAGAATTACTAATAATTGTAAGACATCTTTAACATTGAATATTTTGTCTTGTATGTTTTTAATAATTGGACCTATTTTATTTTAGGATTACCATCAATGATAGTCTATCATGTCCTTATCACAAATTTTACCTATTGAGAAGGTTTAAAGTTGTGTACACACTGTATACGAGTTTTGCAGTGTGCATCGCTTAGAAGATTGTTTATTCGTTAATGGTATAATCTGATTAATATGTGATTTTTATGAGTACGGTTATTTGCTGAATAAAGTTTTGGTCTTTCTCTATTCCTTTATTACAATTTATTCAGCAAAATAAATAATAAGTTATTTGGATTATGGAGAAGTATATAAAACCCGAGCGTTTTGAAATTGATCCATCTTTCAAAATCTCTGGAGCCGAATGGTTACATTGGATTCAAACATTCGAGAATTTAATCGAAGCTCACAAAGAAAATTGAACTGATACTGTAAAGCTAAAACTATTAACCAATTATGTATCCCCCAAGTGTTCTCAGTGATTAATAAAATTAATGACTACAGAACAGCTATAAGAGTCCTCGAGAATAGGTACTTACGTAAAACGTAAGAATATCTTGTTTGTCAGACACTGCCTTGCTACTCGACAACAGGAGACCAGTGAAAATGTGAATATGTATTAACAATCACTACATCAACTTGCATGGGATTGTGATTTCAAAGCTGTTACAGCAGAACATAATAAAAATGAGTGTATAAAAGTGGTCGCCTCTAAATCTAATTTCTGTGGAAACAAATTTCATCATCGGTATGAATGTCCAGCTCCGGACGTAAACTGCAGGTTGTGTCAAAAACGGGGCCATTTTGCTAAAGTCTGCAAGAGTAGTAAAGGAAAGTATGTAACAGCTGCTGTAAATTCTACGAATTACATTTTTGGTTGTGTGATCTTTTCTATGCATCCTTATTGCCTTAAAATAACATTATTGCCAGTATATGTAAACGGGGTAAAAGTTACAGGACTCCCAGACAGCACAAGTTAATCCATTGGATGTCCATCGGAAGTCCATTCATGGACATATCGGTTGTCCAAAGGACGTCCAGCATTTTACCGAAGGACATCCAATGGACATCCAATGGACCTCCACTGGACTATACAAATGTCCCACTCCTGGACGTCCATTTGGACTCCATGAAAGGTCCATATATGGACTCTTTTTGTATTGCTTTTGGAGCAGCCTTGCTCGAGCTACCATACCACCAGTTTCTATTTTTACAAATTTAACACGTGATTGTCATCCGATTGCAATTAAATCGACGATTCCCGATTGAAGAAATAAAGTTTATCAAGACAGAAATATCACAGCTACTTACAGAAGGGAGCCAAGCAGGTCTCCATGGCGTGCTCAAGTTTTGATAGTCTCAAATGAAAATCACAAGAAAAGATTAGTTATTAACTATGCCCAAACGATAAATCGATTTACTGAGCTAGACGCATATCCGGTACCGAACATAGAAGATATTGTTTTGAAAGTGTCTACATACCAATATTTTAGTACTATTGATCTTAAGAGTGCATATCATCAGATCTCAATTTTAGAAAATGAAAGACCATTCACTGCCTTTAAAGCCTGTGGCAATTTATATCAGTGCACAAGAATTCCATTTGGTGTTACCAATGGAGTTGCTAGTATTCAGAGGGTAACAGATACAATTATTAGACAAGAAAAGTTGCATATGTGGTAAAGATCATGAAGATCATGATAAAAATTTAAAAATAATTTTAGACGCTGCTAGAAAATACAACTTAACAATAAATGAAGATAAGTCAAAATTTTTGCAGAAATAGATTAAATTATTAGGATATAGCATAGAAAACAAAACTATTAAACCAGATCCTGATCGTTTAATACCTCTCATAGAAATTCCCGTTCCAGAAAACAGTGCATCATTAAAACAAGATTTATTCTAAATGGATCTTAAAATTTTCTAAAAAAGTTCGGCCAATAGTTCAATGTTCCGGTTTTCCAATGAAATTCGAAGAAAAATTGGCTTTTGAAAACTTGAAGAATGAAATTATGAAATCGATGGTAAATGCTATAGATGACAAAATGCCATTTACAGTTGAAACAGACGCATCAGAATATACAATTGAGGCAACTCTATCACAAAGAGGTAGACCTGTTGCCTTTTTCTCGCGTACGTTGTCAGATAGTAAGAAAAGACATGCTGCTGTAGAAAAAGAGGTATATGCAATTGTTGAATATCTCAAGAAATGGAGGTATTATCTTATTGGTAGACCATTTCGTCTGATCACCGATCAAGAGTCTGTTTCTTTTATGTTTAACAGCCGTCATAATGGGAAAATAAAAAGCGAGAAATTTCAACGTTGGCGTTTGGAATTATCAAACTACAAATTTGGCATTGTTTACCGCCCAGTTTGAGAAAATAAAATATGTGATATGTTGAGTAGAGTATGTGCCAGTTCTGGACTAGCACTAAAACTTTATAAATTACATGAGAGTCTTTGTCACCCAGGAGTAACTCGAATGGTGCATTGGGTCAGATCTAAAAACTTACCGTACTCAATAGAAGAAATCAAAAAGATGACGTCTGAATGCAGAATTTGCGCAGAAATAAAACTTCATTATTATGAACAAAAACATTTTCTTTTCAAAACTTCCTCTCCCTTTAAAAGAATTATTTCCTTCGATTTTTTAAATGCCCTTTACCTTCCTCAACACCTAATAAATATTTAATAACTGCAATTGCTTCCCTTTTACGTTTCCTTGTTCTGATTGTTCTTAAGAAAATGTCATAAATCATTTATCAATTATATTTTTATTGTTTGGTTATCCAGAGTACATTCATACTGACCAAGGAAGTTCATTTATAACTGAAAAGTTTAAGAAAGTCGTTCTACCCCTTACAATCCTAAGGGAAATTGTCAAATCGAGAAAGAAAACAGGAAAATTTGGCGAACAATCCAGTTAGCATTAAAGTCTAAAGGTTTACAGATTTTTTAATGGGAAATGATGCTAAATCAAACATTTCATTCAATAAGATCTTTATTGTGTACTTCTACAAATTCCACTCTCCACGAAATATTTTTTTTCACAATAGACGCTCTGTTAACGGACTTTCTGTCCCATCCTGGTTAGCTGAACCAGGACGTTTTATTGCATAAGTACGTACGTAAAAACAAGTATGAATCACCCGTAGAAAGTCTAGCTCTTAGAAAGCAATACCGACTATTCTTACATCAGATTTTCAAATGGAAGAGAAAGTGTTGTTTCGAATTACCACCTACCTCCTAGGGGAGATATACCGAATCTTGACGATGACGGATCAAATAAATTATCCTTAAATTTTGATGAACATTCCATAGGTGACGAAGAAAATAAGTTACCTAGAAAAGATGAAAACCATACAAAGCAATCGTTAGAATCTAATCAACCAGATCAATCGTTAGAATCTAGTCAAAACGATCAATATACCATATTCATCAAGATCAATCCAAACCAGGACACCACCAAAATATTTAAAGAACTATGTTCGTTTTTAAGGAAGGGTGAATGTAATGAGCATTGCATGTACACACTGTATACGAGACGAGTTGTCCAGTGTATACTCTTGCATCGCTTAGGAGATTGTTTATTCGTTAATGTTATAATCTGATTAATATGTAATTTTGATAAGTACAGTTATTTGCTGAATAAAGCCAACTTTTGGTCGTTCTCTATTCCTTCATTATTTATTTTTAAGTTAATATACATATAAAAAATCAGCAAATTGGCCAAAGAATATAAGTAAATCACTGACTCGAATAAAAAAAAGACTCAAAGTTTTTAAGGCTTATCTGTTTTTTTTTTTTGAGAAGGGTGGTGGCTTCTCTCCAGAACCTTACAGGCCTTACAGTATGATGTCTTCGATTGAATAAGATATTTTAATGGGAACTATACACCCAGATATAGTTTTAAGTACAAAATGTAAAAGTAAAACTGAAAAAAGAAGGCCTAAAAAGAATATAATTTGGTAAAGCACCGTTTAAAAAAAGTACATTAGAATAGTTCAATTCATAGACTCACCTCGGTTGGCAGGGGGCCTAAACGTGGCTTCAATTGAAGCGAATTTGATAATTAAATTCTCCAAATAGATTATTTCTTTTTAGATCCACAAAATGTGATATTATTTACTTTATCCCTAATATCGAAATTAAATAAAACAATCGGAGATTTCGTTAAATATCCGCGAAATTGCGTGGTTGCTTCTCAAAGCCAATTCTCAAAAAAATTCTCAAAAACAATACTGAATTATTTCGCGAGAATCTAGATAATTACTCTTTTGCACTATTGACTACACTGAACTTAGTATGACGTCATGGTAATTTCCAATAATTTATGTTTTATGGTTTTGTGATAAGAAAATTTGACAGACGATGATAAAAGTAACAGAAGAGGAATCAAAACATGACTTAAGGTTATATTTATTAGGCATTCCAAACAAAATGGCTACCAGTCACATACTTTGATTACTATACGAGGCAAGAGAGAGGTCCGACACGCCCAACATAGGGCGCGGCCATTTTGAACCCTGTGACACAGTTTACAGCTAAAGAATCAGATCGCTCACTCTGCGTCGGCACTTTGGATCTCAATGTTTCAGTTTATACACTGTGCAACTCGGATAATACAATATATGACAACTGCCTATAATAAAACAGCAGTCTTCTGCGTATCCTGAATTTGTATCCCTGGAGTAAATGTTATTTTGAAACTTTCAACTGGTCCGAGTGAGCTAACTGATTCTTTAGCAATAAACTGTGACTTCAAAAATAATATTCACTGACACTGACAGCAGCAAGCAAAATATATGGTGCGTTTTAATCATTCACTTCTGCTTCCGGAATTGTCGGTTTAGTCGTTTTAACCTGTCAGATTAAAACAAGAAAACCGACAATTCCGAAGCAGGAGCTGATGATTAAAACGCACCTATTAAAAATATTGCGCCAAGATGTAGGCAACACGTAATAAGGGTTCAAAATGGCGGAGTTTTCTATCTCCTTTTGAAAGGCACTCAGAAAGCTGCGCAGTGCGACCATTCTCCGTATAGTAAAACAAAATCAAAGTATGTGTTGTAGACAGACAATAGACGTGGACAGCAGTGGACAGTTCGTTAATATTAATGTCAATTGGTTGTATGCATAAAGTAGAATCCTAAATTTTAAATTTTGAGTTCGTGATTGTGTTATCCTCTAGATGAACTAAGCGAAATGGTCGTGGCTTTTTTGTGTGTAATTTGAGGACAATAAATATATTTTGTAACAAATGTAACAACCATAATGTGGCATTCTTTAATCAACTAAAGTAAGATGTAGTCTTGTAAGTAACACAAATAGTAGCCAACTTTTGTCGTAAAGTAGGTATTTATTTATTATTTATTGTTTTAGAACAAGTAAATGGCTTGAAAACGTTAGAGAAAAGATTTGATATAGGAAGAAAAATATCTAAATTCCCATTATTGTTAGGAGCGTCTATTTTCCATCAAAATTCGATGTATCTACTCGTATGACCTTGTTTAATGTATTCTATTGTATATAATAATTTGTGACTAAGAAACCATAAATTCGTTGTGTTAAATACTGTACAAGAGAAATTGTATCAAACCTTGTAGGTAAAAAACTGGGTAGTCTAAAACAGTCCTTGAATATATAGAAATTAATAATACGATTCTAAAAAGAAGATATTAATTGGTATATAGACATTCGATTAAAAAACAAGAATTATACGCTTAATTGATCTTGTTCTTTTTGTAAACCGACAAACCACCGACCCTTTGTAAAACAGAAACCCATAAATCAGGATAAACAAGAGTTTAAAATTTAAATTCCAGAAAAAGCTCTGAGCTTTCAACCGTATCGCTTTGCGACAATCTAAAACAACAGCCAATAAAAGGACCGCCTAGTTGTTTGCTAATTTCTCTCAAATTTAAACTTTCTCGGAAGCTATACTGCTAAAGTAAAAGCAAAATAGTTAATGTAATTTCTTTTGTTATTAGCAGCTTCGAGATTTAATCATCATTGTAAGTAATTTTCAGTGATGCAGCCGTTCATATTATCTTTATAAGTTGGAAACAGCGCGACTAATTGAACCTTACAAGGTAGATAGATGTAAGCCCCAAGTTGTCGTAAATTTTGCCACCGAAAAAGGTTTAATTACGTGTGACCCGTTTTATCGATATAGAACGTCCGAAATAGCTTTTGCTTTGCTTCGTACGAAATAATGAAATAGGCTTGGGTACGTTTTCTGCAAAGTTATTATTGTTTTACGAAGGATATACATATGCGATTATCTGTGATCGAGATTTCAAGAGTTGTATTTATTAGATTATAACAGGAAACAATAAAAAAGGACTCGAAATAGACGTACATAACTCACATAAGGTTAACTATGTATTATAGACTTCTGGGATAAGGATGATTTAATCCAACATCTATATCGTCTGATTTGTGTGTTTGCGATGAAAATAAATTATTATTTAATAGGGATTGTAAAAACAGTAAAAAATTATTCTGACGATGATGAAGAAACATGGATTGTGGGAAAACATTTATAATTTTGCTAAAAATTTGGTACCCATTATGAATGACCTATGTTATGTTAGCAAGTAGCCAGCCAGCAATAAATTCAGGTGGAGGTAAAAGCGCCAGCGGCCGGACTAAATCTTTTAACCTCTAATTATTTTAATTTTCGACATAAAGAATGCATTATAATTATTTTTATCCTTCCATAAAATTATAGTAAGGGATTTAGAGAGAACTAAAGTTTTTATTGCTAGAACGAAATTTATGTTTTTCAAAAATTTATTTAGGCCATTTAAAAGATAATAAAAAACTTTTTTAAATACCATTTTAAATGCTATATGGGTAATAAGGGATTAAGAGAGCTTTGAAATTTCAGAAGGTTTTATTGCTGAATCAAACTTTGTTTTTATCAAAAAATTTATGTAGGCCATTTGATAGATAATAATGAAACACACAACTTTTTCAAATACCATTTTAAATGCTGTATGGGTAATATGGGGTTTAGAGAGCTTTGAAATGTTTCTATTGCTAGAACGAAATTTGTGTTATTCAAAAAGTCAAACAACTTTTTTAAATATCATTTTAAATGCTGTATGGGTAATAAGGGATTTAGAGAGCTTTGAAATTTCAAAGGTTTTATTGCTGAACCAAAATTTGTTTTTTTCAAAAATTTATTTAGGCCATTCGATAGATAATAAAAAACAAACAACTTTTTTAAATACCATTTTAAATGCTATATGGGTAATAAGAGATTAAGAGAGCTTTGAAATTCCAGAAGGTTTTATTGCTGAACCAAAATGTGTTTTTGTAAAAATTTATGTAAGCCATTCGATAGATAATAATAAAACACACAACTTTTTCAAATACCATTTTAAATGCTTTATGGGTAATAAGGGATTTAGAGAGCTTTGAAATGTTTTTATTGCTAGAACGAAATTTGTGTTTCTCAAAAAGTCAAACAACTTTTTTAAATATCATTTTAAATGCTGTATGGGTAATAAGGGATTTAGAGAGCTTTAAAATTTCAAAGGTTTTGTTGCTGAACCAAAATTTGTTTTTATCAAAACAAGTGAAAATCGGATAAGAATATATGAGTTTTTTTACATTATTTTCACGTGTATAATATACTCATAGAGTTTGGTGCGCTCCTCCCGACTCACCCTGTATAATAATAAAACTCACAACTTTTTCAAATACCATTTTAAATGCTTTATGGGTAGAGGAACTGGTCCGAATATGGGCCACTATTTTTATTTTTTTAGACAAATCTCTTCTCTTTCACCTGAATTGTTCATTTTCTTGTAATAGTAGAATCATAAACTTCATTGATTTTGTGCTCATTGCTAATATTTAAACAATATGGAAAAATGTATTTTTGGGTACCTGACCTAAGGTGCTCCTAATATGGGCCCCTCACTAAGTTTCAAAAGAAAGACAAAAAAAATATTTAATACAATTATTTTAACTTAAATGCCCTCTATATCTATGCTTTAAATAATAAAATAATAAACTAAAATTTAAATGCGAAAATCACAAACGTAAAGTCTTTTTCTGCACCAGAACAAGCCTCATGAGCCCACTGAGAACATTTAATACATTGAATCCACAGTTCTCCACGCTGATCTTCCGAAAACCGACCGGAACAAAACATGCACTCTGCATCACTATTTTTTGGAATGTCACCTATCTTCATCGTCTGGCGTAAAATCTTCGTTAACTTCTGAGTCACTTAAAAAATCATTCTGCTTTCTTTGTTTCTTCTTGGCAGATTCTGTTTTCTTTTTTATGAGTTCGTTTTTTGCCCTTTACTCCAGCAATTGAGGTTTTTGTTAAAACTGGCATTTCTGTTATTTTTATAAGGTGATGAAGTTATAATTTGAGCCTTGGGATGATTTTCTGCCTCGATTAGTAATTTTCTTAGTTATAACTGGTAAGGGTGATAAATCAAATAAAGAAATACATTTTTTAGGTTCTTCGTCTATCAGTTTCTTCAGGCAGCTGAGAGGTGGAGTTGAATCTTTGGAACATCCAGGTTTTGGCTTCATGACATGACTGGTGCAGCGATCTGATCTCCGAAAGTTGAACCTGCAGTTTCTGGCTCCGTTATCTGAATTTTGTCGATTAAAGGCTTCTCCAAAGGGCTTTCGGTGTCGCTATCATCACTTCTATTAGTTTCCAGTGAAGTAGCGCTGCAGTTTTTTGCTGCATTTTGCCTTTCGGTGATAAAATCAGATTCAGTAAAAACATGTTTATTAAGTGGCCAGATTCCAGTGGCTTTAAACCCATTAATTGCAATTGCAGCTGTTTGGCATTTCATAAATGCTTTTCCTATCACCTCAGCTAAATCAAAATGACTCAAAGCTCGTTGATTTTCTCTAAGCCATAGACGGATTTCTTCACTACAATGTGTTTTGAAGGCGCCCATGTAGGACTTATCTCACGGCTGCATCTTATGAGTTGCGTAAGGCGGCAGTGAAATGATGACAACATTGTGCTATCTCGCTAATATGATGGCTTTAATGTTTCGTGTATGGCTGTAATGGCCATCCAGTATCAAGAGGACTGGTGATTCTTTGGTTGGCTTGGCAAATTTTATGAAATGCTGGAACCATTCAGTGAAAATCTCCTGCTGTACCCAACCGCTAGGATACACGGCATAGGCTGATCTATGTAGAGTTCCACGCATCAGCTGGTCATTCCTATTTTTTCTTGTAAATATCAGGAATGGGGAAATATGTTGCCCACCAGCACTCATAGAAAAAATTGCTGGTACAGTGGACCCACGTTCTGCCGATGTGAGTGCAGCTATCTGCCTTTTTCCTTTACGACCAATAATTCTTGGTATTTTGCTTTAAACCACTGACAAGCCTGTCTCATCTACATTGTGTATTCTGTGTGGATCAAACTTTTTTGCTTCATATTGGGCTTCCAGCAAGTCAAAAAATTCTTCAACGTTCTCCTTGTTGAAGCCAATGACTCTGGAAAATAAAGTTCCAGTGAGTCTACGTGCAGACAACACTGCTTTATGTCTCTCTAAAAATGCGTCCAGCCAATTACGACCAGCTGTTTTATTCTGAAAAGGATGATCAATGCCATTGCTAATAGCCAAAGCATACGCCATCATACACAAATCTCTTTTGGTTAAACCATAATACACTCCTTCCATTTTAAGTATGTATTCTACTAACTCAGCCTCTAATTTTTCACCCAAAACTGAGGATCTTCCAAATTTTGATTTCACAGCTTCGGATGCATCAACATTGTTGTTTTGGCATTTACGTACCATCCTTTGGAGGGTTGATCTGGGAAATTAAATTGTTTTACAGCCTTTTTCAGTCACATCTTCTTTTCAAGAACACAGCGCACTGCCACTTCCATATCACCTTCGCATTAATTTTTTCTTGAACTTCTTTTCTTGCTTTTTCGGTCCTGACCCATGTTGCACCTGCAAAAAAAGTTTTAAATAAAAATCTTACAATCTAAGCGATATATAGTTAACGTACCCCGATTGTTCGTAATATGAGCCCGGGCTCATATTTCAAACATCAGAGGGGCCCACATTTCGCACATGATGTGGTCCGAGATTTTTGAGTGGTAAAAATTTTATAACCTATATCTTTGAGCATATTCATAATCAGAACAGAAACTTAATCCTTCTAGTGTGAAATACAAATGACATTTCAATAAAAAGTTTGAGCATACCTATAGTCTATAAAATTTGTTAAGTTACTTACCGCAAAAATTCTCAACTTTTCGTAAACAAATAATCGGGCACCTTCACTCCACAATATAACTAACGAACAATTCTCGGCGTAAGAATTGGTAAACAACACCGATAGACAAAGCTTAGACACTCGAAGCATAGATGTCGCTAGTAGTTCCAGATAAACACTGAGGGCCCATAATTCAAACAGGAGCCCATAATCGGACCAGTTCCTCTAATAAGGGATTTAGAGAGCTCTGAAATATTTTTATTGCTAGAACGAAATTTGGGTTTTTCAAAAATTAAAACAACTTTTCTAAATACCATTTTAAATGCTATATGGGCAATAAGGGATATAATATAGTAATTACTATCTAAGAGGTACTTATCCTTTAATACTTACTATGCTCGTTACAGACTACATGATATACATAGTAAATACTCTCTGAGAGGTACTTAAGCCTCTATGTGTATGGAGTAATGAGAGATATAGTAAAACCAGAGATCTAGTGACTCTCATAAATCATATTAGCCGACGACCCTCATTATCACTATTGTTCGATTTGCAGATAAGCGATAAAATTGCCTGTTGGATAAAAGATTCCCATGTCCGGATTAAAATATATATTCCCATGAAATAGTAAGGAATATGTTTTTTTAATAATATAATTGTTAACAGTTTTGAATGTAAAACTATTTTTATAATAAAAAATATTTCCTAGAATATAAAGTACTTATAAATAAAATTTACCTGTCTGACAACCTGACGTTCTGTACTAAACGTCTATTAAGGAGATAAGCGATAATGGGGTATAAAGTTACAAATAAATTACCAGGCTTTGAAGACAAGAATACTATTGTTCAATATATCGAGTTCTATAATTCCAGACAGATTATAGAAAGTTAAATAAATAATGGGGAGTTAGTATGTAACTGTTTTGAGAACTGACAAATTATCGTTTTTAGAAACGAAAGGAGGACAGTAGTTAAACTAAATTCAGTCATTAACGAATATTACGTTGTGTCAGTTGCGTTTATTTCGAAGTGTCTTAAAAATTTGATACAGTGAAAAATGTTCCGTCCATGAGTTGAACCTACTGCCAGTACTTCAACTGGTGGCGGTAATACCACTAATCGATAAGTTTTACACGTTGATAAGAAAAAAAAATATTAGGTGTATACAGGGTGAGTCGGGAGGAGCGCACCAAACTCTAGGAGTATATTATACACAAGAAAATAATGTAAAAAAAACTCATATGTTCTTATCCGATTTTCATTTGTTTTCAAGTTATGGCGTAATTAAAAATATTCATCTAGCTTTTCACTTCTGAATTTTAACATTATCAAAGTATGCCATATGTTCAAGGCTCAAAAGCATTTGATAATTCTGACGTTTTGATGAACTGTTAGTGTACAGTGAACAGTAACTGAACGTTTAATTTCGAAATTATCTGATTGTTAGTGTTGCAAAATGCCAGATACTAATTCAAATTTAGAATATGCAAATATGGTGTTTGTTTATGGTTTCTGTAATGGAAATGCTACAGCTACTGCTAAAGAATATCGTCAACGTTTTCCACACCAAAGACATCCCGATAAAAACGTATTTATTAGAGTTTTCAACAAATTGTGCGAGACTGGTAAGCTTCCCAGTGCTTTCATAACATCTGAACGCGCTACTCGACAAGGTTTTGTAGAAGTAGAAAATATTCTGCATCTAGTAGAAGAAGATGCAACTACTAGCTCACAGAGAATTGCCACTCAATTGGGAATTCCACAAATAAGAGTGAAAAACACACTTCACGAGCAAGGCTTATATCCTTATCACGTACAGAGAGTACAGCACCTACAACCACAGGATTACGCTAACCGTTTGGAGTTTTGTCGGTGGATAAATATTAATCATCGTATTGTATCGAGTATACTCTTTACGGATGAAGCTACATTTACCCGTGATGGCACTAATAATACTCGTAACTATCATGTATGGTCAGTCGAAAATCCCCACGCAACAGTCGAAAGCAATTTTCAATATCGGTTTTCTGTAAACGTCTGGTGTGGTATGGTTGACAGTTATTTAATTGGCCCTTTCATTTTGGAAAATCATCGTCTCACAGGAGACAACTACTTCTATTTTTTACAAAATGAATTACAAGGCCTGCTAGAGGATGTTCCTGTAAATATTAGAATGCAGATGTACTATCAGCACGATGGAGCTCCTGCACATGTCGCTCGTCAGGTCAAGCAACATTCGGACGAACGTTTTCCAGGGCGTTGGATTGGTCGTGGAGGTCCTATTAATTGGCCTGCAAGATCTCCAGACCTCACACCATCAGATTTTTGTTTATGGGACTGGATGAAAAATGAAGTCTACAAAATAAAAGTGGACACACGGGATGGACTAATTACACGAATTGAGAATACTGCAGCCCATATTAAAGAAGAAAGAAATGAATCAATTAGGAGAGATGAAGCAGAAAATGTTTAGAAGTCAATGGCGGTATTTTTGAACATTTATTGAAAAACGCTATGATTAAGAAAATTTTTATGTGTAAATTTGATTATTTGTTAATATGCTATAACTTGAAAACAAATGAAAATCGGATAAGAACATATGAGTTTTTTTACATTATTTTCACGTGTATAATATACTCCTAGAGTTTGGTGCGCTCCTCCCGACTCACCCTGTATACCTCACTTATGGAAAGTTGAATGACCAAGACTCAAGCAGTGCGAAAAACTGCCTCTTTAACGAAAACGCCGTATTCTAGAGTATTTAAAATAGTAAGTAACCCTATTTTAAAAAGAAGGAAAAGAAGAGACTCTGGTACTTCAAAGAAACTAGATGGCTGTGATGTAGACCTAATTCGAAGGAAAATATATGACTTGTATAGAGAGCAAATTGTGCCTACACTAGATATATTGATGCAATGACTTGAAAAGGACGAAACTGGCATCCAGTGTAGCAAATAAACTTTAGGAAAGTCTCTTTTAAGAAACGGGTTTAAATTTAAAAAATTTAATAACAGCAAAAAAGTCATAATGGAATCTGTGCGCCTTAAGCAATATTTATTGGCAATAAATAATTTGAAAGAAGCTGGCAGAACAGTTGTGTATTTGGATGAAACTTGGTTCGATACACACGATATTCCAAACAAAAGTTGGGTAGACTCATCTGACTTGTGCCAGACTAATGCGCCACATAATTAAGGCCAACGTATTACTATAATACACTCAAGAACCAATAATGGTTTTATATTTAATGCGTTGTCGTTATCGGGAAAAAATATTAAGAACTCCTTAGTCGATTACCATGACGACACTACTGCCGAATTATATGAAGATTGGTTCCAAACTAAACTTTTGCCAAATATTCAACCCAACAGTGTTATCGTCATGAATAATGCCAGCTGCCACAGTTAAAGACTAGATAAGGCACCTTGTTCAAATGATATAACAGCCATTATACAAGATTACATGGTAAACAATGATTTGTACTTTGAGGAAAAATACACAAAACAGCAGTTACTAGAAGTTTTAAAAAGCTATTCAATACAAATGAAATATTTTTGTGACACATTTGCTGAGAGCTTGGGACGTACGGTGCTCAGACTTCCTCCTTACCACTGTATGTTTAACCCAATTGAACATATATGGCGTCAGCTTAAGTCAGCAGTTCGAATAATATTTCTCCAACCTTAAGTTCGACTCTGGTAGCTCTTATTCAAACAGAAGCTGCAAAAATTTCTGATAGCAGCTGGATCAAGTGTGTTACCCATATGAAAAAAGGTGGAAACGACATATATTGATATAGAAAAGATACCAAGAGAAAGGTTTATTATTAATTTGGATGACGATAGTGAAAGTGAAACAACTTCGTGAGTAATTTTGTTTAAATTTGATTAAATAAATAAAATATTAGAAAATGAAATGTAAAAATTCCACTATATTAATAAAAATACTTATCTGAGTAATTCAAAATAGACAATTGTTTCAGAAGCATAAACTTCTATGGTCAGGATTGACAATAGTGGAATTTTTACAATTCATTTTTTAATATTTTATTTATTATGAATAGAATCCACAATTTAAGGGTAGAAACAATCACTATGACCTAGCTACTTGTTCGTACTTTGTCATACTGATTTTCATTTTTACAAAGTTACCACTTTATACTTTTTAATAATTATATTTTATATGTTTAACCTACATTCTGTACTTTTAAATACTTTATTTTTTACTTTTTAGTACTTCTATTACCTACCTACTTTTTCGTACTTCGTCATACCTATTTTTACTTTTACCACGTTATACTTTTTAATAATTCCATTTTATATATTCAACCTGCATTTTGTACTTTTAAATACTTTATTTTTTACTTTTTAGTACTTTTATTACCTACCTACTTTTTCGTACTTTGTCATACTGATTTTTGCTTTTACCAAGTTACGACGTTACTTTTTGTACATACTGTATAATTAAATAAACAATTCTAAAGTATAGCGATTTTTCTTAATATTTATTTTACCCCAATTATGGACCTATAGAACAAAACTTAATGGCTAGAGTAGGTACTTCTCTGCGTAGAGACGGCCGCCTGCTGATAAGTAAATTACCTGCTGTTTATGGAAGTCACCAGATCTCTGGTTTAATTATACCATTACAGCACGCAATTACACTCATTACACTACGAAATTACACTTATTACAGTACATGATATACAAAGTAATTGGCGAGGTACTTGCTTAGTGCGTGAAGGGTAAGGATGAGTACTTAGGATAATTACTAATTACAAAATTACCTCTCTCTGTACCTCTAACCTTGGTCCAGAACTGGCCAATCACAACTACTAGTATTTGTTTGTTTATATAGATTCGGCTTAAATTTTTTTTGGATATAGAGTAAAACTATAGAGAGCAATGAATCGAGAATAAGAAAGAGAAAGCAGAAGTAGGGCGTTGGCAATTCCACTATTCTTCGCGATTCCGACCGATCATATCCGTTAACTCCGAAATGCGACCAAACAATTCCAGTCTAGAACATATTGGGTCCATATCGCGTGAAGGTAAAAAAATGTATTCTGGTTTTCGTTTTAATATGCTGAACGTATTTTTTGGGTTTTCCCACGTTTTATCACTGTATATTACAGCAGTATCATCTGCAAAACCGATTTTCTTACCTAAAGAGTTAAACGAAAATATATTATTAATAAAAATAATAAAGAAAACTGGACCCATTGCATTGATCCTAACATGTTGTGTTCGATTAGCTAAATAGTCTTCCAAAATTTTGTATGGGGATCTCCGTATTTCTGCATCATCTAAGACGTCTGAGTTGTAAATAACTCATAGTATCAAACGTCTTAGCTAAGTCTAGGAACAGTAACAGTAACCGCAACCAATAGATGAAAGTGAAATATGCTTTTTTAGGAAGGTCCATTTTGCTCTTAAATGTTAGTATTGAATCAGTCTGAATCATGAAATCCAAAATAATTGTCGTTCTACCGTAATCTAACACGTTCCTGTAATACATTTCCCTTTTCTAATAGACTCGTTTGTCGACGGATTAACTAGAAATATAAAAAAAAAATGAAGTAGCTACATTAGTTCATTGTAATCCGTAGTCGTGGAACAAAATGACTCTCCTCAGGAGCATAATCGAAGGAATTTATCAACTGCCACATCCAGACGAATCTCTACGGGGGTTTGGAGAATGACGGTAAACTTTTGCACTTTGGCGATAAACCTTGACCTTGAATTTGTTAACACGAAACATCGTTCCGGGGTAAAACTGTTTCCATTAGCTCGGTAGGAGACTCGCCATCATTCAACACCTTTAACTTGGAGCCGGGAACGTTATTGCGGAAGATTTATGATCCGACTAAAAGTCTTACGTGAAACGGGAAACATTTCAATGACACTTTCCGCCTTTTTTCTCTTTCAGATCTAGAAACACGCATAGGTAATATGCTTTTATATTATTCTATTATCTTTTAAAAGTTTTTTTTTATATTGCAGTATTAATTTTTTAGAGTATGTCATCTAGCCTGGTCGTTTTTTTTTAACTTAGTAGCTTTGACAGTGTTTCCGGCATGTAGTGGCTTGCGATTCACTTTTCTTCGCCTAAGTTTAGAGACCCAAATTTAGCTAGGCCTTTATACTGGCACAGGACGTGGTTTGCTGTTTCCTCTTCTTCTTTACAGAAGCTGCACAAATTTTGCTTCTTCTGCTGGATTGATGACGCTCATGTGCCTTCTTAGGCGACAATATTTTAACGATTTGACGTTATTGGTCTAAAAGATCTTTCGTGAACTTGACCGATGGTTCCATGATGGACTGTTTGGCCTTGGATAGTTAATTTTACAGTAACAGTGGTAGTATACTAAATTAAAGAATATTTAGTTATCTATCAAAAAGGCATATTTGTCCTATAGAGGTGGTTTGGGTTAAAAAGTGGACTGTTTTTTATATTTTACGTTACAACGGTTTTAACGTAAAACAAATGCTAAAGTCACCAATAAGCAGGGCCCGCAGGGGTTATCGCCGCCCGCGTGCCGGAAATATTTTGGCGCCCTTTGAATATATGTAAGTACTTATATAAATAATATTTTGAAGAATAACAACTTTAAGCTGTTATATATGTTTTTTAAATTTCTTGATTTGCTGTAATATTCTTGTAGTCGTTTAACATTTGAGCGAATTGCGTAACCACATTTTGTTTTAATTTTTTAATGAAACAACAGATATTTCAAAAACCAATATTTTATTCTTACAAACGAAAAAACAAACCTAACAGTAAATAAATAAAACATTTAATTATCCAAAAATTAAATAGGATTTGGCTCTGCAAATTCTTTTATAATATTGTCAAAATCAATTTTATCGAGGATCTCTTGCTCTACAGTTAAGATTGCCAAACCCGATAAACTTTTTTGTGACATGGTAGACCTCAAATATTTTTTAAATATTTTTAATTTTGAGAAGGATCTCTTACCAGAAGCTACAAATACAGGTAAAGTAAGCAGGATTCTTAACGAAATGGTAATATTTGTTAGAGATAAAGTTAGATTGTTTTCAAATATATATTGTAAAATATCGAGAGGATTTGACGCTTTAGGTAATGAAAACAATCTTAGGGCTTTTATCTCATTAAATAAATCATTTTCTTCTACGTCAGCCTCCTCCTTTTTCTGATCAGTTAGCTTTTGCTGTAGAGCACGACAGCATTTTAAAAGATACTCGTCATTTAATTTAAAAATATCACTAAATAAACCAAAAACGTTGTCGTAATCAGGTATCATTTCAAATATACTATTTAAAGAACTTAGTATTTTAGAAAAGAACTTAGTATATCTATGAAAAAAGATTTAAAGGAAAAATTATCAAGATAGTTTAGAAAATTTAAAAATAATTGATTTAAAAACACTGGTACAAAACGCTTAATAATGTCAATAAATGCAGTTTTTTTTTTTTGTTTCAAATCAAATCATCCTTATAAATTAAATTTTGCATGTATTTTGAAAATGGCCCTTATGATAAAAAAAGCAAGCACCATCCAACTTATGGTTAGGCGAAACGATACAATAATTTGAGCTTGTCAGGCAAATCGGGAAATTTTAATTGGTCAGGCGAAATGGGAACAGGCGAATCGGGCATAAATCAAGTCAAATACATAGGTACATGTGGATAGGTACTTACCATTTCATAAAATTTAATTACAACACAATTAACACAAAATATAAAGCACTCCGTCCAATATTTATAACTATAACTTTGCGTCTTGGTTTTTGATCTTCACGTAGCCGAAGAAAATTTTAACTATTTGGATTACGACGCCTCCTGCAGTTTTATTTATACTCGTGGTCTCGTGGTTCGTAGATGAGTCTTCAAGTGTGGACGGGAAAAATCGACAAGATCTAATATGAAACTTACTCGTCGTACAATATTCGAGTCTGGACAGGAAAAAAGTAGTTCTTAGAGTATTCAAGTCTGGACAGGAAAAATCGACAAGATCTAATTTGAAACTTACTGGTCGTTCGTACAGTATTCGAGTCTGGACAGGAAAAATCGACAAGTTCATACTTTATACGGGTATTCATGGTAGTGCATGTTGCACACAGAATTAACTAACCTATTGATTTTATTATATTTATTATTTAACGCTAATTGAATAGCTATTTGATTTCAAAAATAAATATGTTTTCTGTCACAATAGGAATAGGTCATAAATCAACGAACATAAACTTTGATAATATTATCATGAATTGAGATAAAAACAGTTTTGATTTCTTTAGTGTCTTAGTGCCTTGTTCATTGTAATCCTTATAAAAATTAAAAATTCGAATTGTATACAGACCTCCGGTTTGGCGACCCTTTAGAGGTGCGCTCGCGTGCGGTGCACGCTTTGCACGCGCAGTTACAGGGGCCCTGCCAATAAGAATGAATGCTTCATGTATTATTAAAGTTTAAGTCCTTCCATTATCAATTGCAGAACACAGTTATGTGGGGAATCATCAATATTTAATATATACCCACGGTACTCATACCAAATTAAGGAACGAAAAATAATGTTTACTCCCCTTATACAAAGCGGTAAATAATAAACGAACCATCAGTTGTTTACCAATGAAAACATCCAATCGTAAACTTAAATGCACTGTATTGGCCGAAGGTTTACGGAAGGCAGGTGTTCGAAAATATTCCTGGAAGACAGTCTGCGATATCAGTGGAGTACTGTCGTGCGGTGTGTTTTGTATGTGTGGTTGGTTTAATTTAAATTTCTTTTAATAAATATAAATATGGCGTTCTTTAGACCATGGGCGAATGAAGAAAATGAAATTGCACAGTGTAGTGAGATTAAAGACAGGTATGACTTTAACGATAAGGATTTAGATATACAAACACAACAAGTTATTTTAAATATATTCGAATGTTTAAAAAAGGAAAATATTCAGCAGTCTGATAATGCGGTCATAATAACAATTGCTGAATTAACTAAAGTAAATAAATTTTCTGTTTATCCGGTAGTCACGAAAGGGGTTGCTGTGGATTGTTCAAAAAACCGAAAAACATGTAAAGAAAAACTAAAATCAGTGGACAGAGCTACCCAAGATTTTATACGAAGGACAATTTATAGTTTATATAAGGAGAACAGGGTTCCGACATTGGAAGTAATACAGCAAAAGGTGGCAGATTTTCCAGGATACACTTATACCAGTTTGGAAACATTGCGTCAAGTTTTGTCAGCATGTGGTTGTAAATACAAAAAATTAAATAAACAGATGGCAATCACCGAATCGTCAAGGATAGTTCAATGGCGACAAGATTATTTGCGCAGATAAAAGGCTACAGAAGTTCTAATAGACACATAATTTATCTAGATGAAACATGGTTTGACAGTCACGATGTAGTAAATTTCGGTTGGGTTGGCAGTAGTAAAAATTGCTGTTTGAATGGGCCATGTTCTAAAGGGAAACGCATTATAATAGTACACGCTGGAAGCAAAGACGGTTTCGTGCCTAATGCTTTATTATTATCTGCTAAACAAATTAAAAACTATGCAGCTGATTATCATGAAGATATGACAGCAGAATTATTTGAAAAACGGTTTAATGAACAGCTTTTACCTTACATTCCACCACAGTCAGTAATCGTTATGAACAACGCATCCTACCACTCGCATCAACTCCTTAAAATACCAAATAGTAGCAGTAAAAAAGCTCAAATTTTAGTTTTTATGTCTGAAAAAAATATTCCTATTCCTGCCAGTGATAGTAAAAAAGGACCAACAAACAAATAATTGCTTACTGTTATTAAAGGTATAAAGTTATAAAAAATGTATTATATTGACAAGCTGTGCAAACTCTTCTCAGACTACCTCCTTACTATTGCATATTTAACCCTATTGAGTTAATATTGGCAAACTTAAAATCAGAATTACGAAAATGTAATCAGTCTCCAGAACTGAGTAAAGAAGTTGTAGAACTCGTAAAGAAAGTTCTAGCAGCAGACCGCCAAGAGCTTTGGAAAAATTGTATTGAACATGTTATCAAAGAAGAAGATGAGTATGTAGTATTACCCTCTTTACAACCCATCATAATTCAACCAAATGATGACTCTAGTTCAGAGGATTCAGACTGCCATGAGTATTTATAAAGATACTTTAGAATTGAATTGTTTTTTTCTTTTGTTTTATTTGCAAAGAATTTATTTTCCTTTATGGTTTTTTCTTTGAAATTTCGTTTTCCAGAAAAAAAAAACGAATGGGGTACAAAAAGGGTTCAGTTCACGTCTGGTACCCTGTTTAAACCAAACGCCTTTACAGGCAGGTACACTTTACTCGCTTTTTTACGTTTTATAATTTAATATTCAGTTGTAGCAAGTTAACGAGCTATAATGATTTTTTTTAAGTCCAAGTAAGATTACAATTAAGTGCATCTGTCTAAATAAGGGCGTATAATAACGTCCAATTTATAATTATTCGATTTCCTTTTAACGAATAATTTCTTGCATATGATATATATTAAAAGTATTAATAAAATAAATTTATAAAATGAGGTAGGTATCTACGTCTATGGCAGATCAAACAAAATTGTCGGTAAAGGTTTCGATCTGCAATGCGCTGGTTCAGTGATGATGTATTTATGGTTCCACTGACAATTAAAGTTACAGTAGATTTTTTGAGTGCGTTTTGTTCGTTTTGTTTACCTAAATTATATCGTTTCTTCATTTTTATAAATATATTCTTAAAGTAAGTAGATAACATGCATCAAATATTCAATCGTTTAGTTACCAATTACATACCTTTAAACTATTTTTTATGACCTGTAAACAATATTTAGAAATAAACTAAAAACAGTAAAAACGTATACGTCAAATTTATTGATGTTTATGTTAAAAGTTTGGTTAGAATTAAATGTCAGTGGAACCAAAATGACATCACACTGAACTAGCGCATTGATAATGGAAGAACTATACTTCTCTACAGATCAAAAGAAAGCAGTGGCGTAACGAAGAACAATAATTAAATTAAGAAACAAATTAATATTATACAAAACAATGAATATAAAAACTAAACAGAGGTATTAGAGTAATATGAAAGTGCCATATGGAAATTGATTCCCATAAGATACGTGATATTAAAACTTATACATCCGAGCTGGGCTATAAAATAACCACTAAGTAGGATCGTATTAAAGTCTAAAATTACACGTTTTAAATAAGTTATACAAGCAATTTTTCATTAAAATTTATTGTTATTTCGTAAATCATTGGTAACACAAACTTTTTAAAACCAAAATATCAGGAGCGGTTTCCAAGATATTTTTTATTCCACTTCAGTACGTTTATTTGCAAAAATAGTTGTGCGTATGATAACCTATTTAATTTTAATCCGATGTTTCATAAACACAGGACCACCATCAATTTCTTTATTCGAATACCTATGGACTAGTATTATTCTGACTTATAATTTTAATATATGTTCAATGCTGAATACAATAATGTAAAAACATATCATAATTAGTCAACATTTCGGAAGATTTAAACATCATCAGGTAACTTTACAAGTGCGGACCTGTATTTTGTTACTTAAAATATTGTTAAGAGTGAGATTAGAGGCCTTTTTGACTGACCCTTAAGCCCACTCTTAGCGGTAACCACGAGTTGTATAGAGGGGCCCAATTTGTATTAAAATTGGCCTCTAGGCAACACACGGCTATGGGGTTAAGTTCAGATGGAACCCTAACTTCCTGACGATGTTTCAGAGGACGGGGAAAGGGTTTGCCCTACAGGAACTATTCCCCTTGGCAGTATCCCCCTCTCACAGAGATCGAATTAAGCCTTTGAATGATCGTAAGTTTTCCTAAATCAAAGAGAATTGAAACAAGCGTAAAACAAATAACTGTGGTTTATTTAATAAATAAAGACAATTTATATTGCTTTCGAAATCACGTAGTCTTTGCCGACTACACAATAATTAGATAAAACTACTTAAAACTAGTTACTTACATAAGCATTGTTGGGCTGCAAGGCTGGCGGAAGCAAACGTTACTATTATCACTATGGTTTTTACTAAACACACTAATCGCGACCCGTGACTCTATTTTTTTGACACAAAAAAAGGAATATACTTTATTCAAATAATCTCAACCGCTCGTCAACGTAGACCAAAAGGAACTCCCCGAATATTCCCTTGTAATCTTTCAAGAGTGTTCTTGTTGATCTTTTTTTTGACCCTTTAATAAAACCTTGTCCAACTGCACGTTTTATTATTTTATTGAATATTTGTTTAGCGCGCCTGCCCTTGGACAAAACTTTACAAATCATAACATACCTATTTCACAGGGTGTTATATTTATTCGTAACAATATTTCGATTAGTAAATGATGTATTATCGGTTAAAGAATTATGTATATTCAATAACAAACGTTTTGTGTCATGCTTCATGCGCTTCATACAATATCCATACTGCTGCTGGGATATTTTAATTTTTTTATTTTTTTTTTATAATTATTTGATTTTTTCGAAATTTTTTTAAAGAACACAAATGTTTCATATTAACTGTTTTCTATGCTATTAAAAATTAATTGTTTAAACTCACCTTCTTACTAGAATGTTTATGGTATCTGGCAGGGTACAGCATACATAAATATCTATCCATCGCCATACATATTAATATCACAGCACTTTGTTGACTAATTGCACCTCTGAGTAGTGCCTGAAACAAAATTTCAATTCTAAATCCATAATCCCAAAAATATTCTATATTTGAGAACAACATAAAAGTGCTGGGCATACACAACTAATAATAACTTTTTACTTTGATAAAAAGATCTAGTTTTATGGTAAAAGAAAAATGTATGCTAATTACAGTTAAGAATAATAAGATATTCCTGATAAAAATTGTGAATTCATTAAAGATAGATTTTGTTTTCAAATATTTATTATGGTTCTGGTAATAATATCAAAATCAAAATTTTTATTTACGAAAAAAAGAAAACAATATAACAAACACAAATCTTAAAACAAAATTTAAAAAATGTTAGGTTAGGTTTTACCAACAAATGCTAACATATTCTAGTAGGCAGTTAAGCATTGTTTAAATGATAGACTACCTAAGCCATGACATCATAAGTCGAAAATACATTATAAATGCCATTAAAAAATTTAAATTTGTAAATTGGATATGAATAATAACTGTTTGGTAAATACGTCATTAAAGCGTTTATTGATTATAGTTTTTCTACAATATTAACAAATTTAAAAATAAATCATAAGATACCCAGCTATAGCAACATTTAAGAAAGACAATTAAATGTCATTATTTTTCACCATTTAATAATTTGTAACCTAATAACAAAGTATATTCGTAGATATCGCAATGAGAGCATTTACTATTTCAACGATTCATTTGGGTTTAGAACCAAATTCGGGAATTGTATTAGATAACCTGCGGCGTTGTCAGGTATATTTTGTTTCCTTCACTTAAAGATAACATTGTAACAATGTTCTTTTTTTCCCTAGATTGAATATAAGTGCATCTAATGTGCTATCAACTTTAAAGTGATAAATCAAAACTTGATTAAAAATTGGAATGGATGTAAAAAAGAAGCGCTAGTCTATAGAACAATAAAATCTTGGCTATAAAGCATTTTTAATAGTAGTAAGAAAAGTAGAATGATTTAAAAATTCGAAGCAAATATCAAAAATCTCCCTACGAATTATTAAGACCATCCCGGAATCCCAAAGGTAAAAACACATACAGATTTGATTAAAAGCCTGTCAGCGCCAGGATTCGAACCTAGACATCTTTGTTCTGTACACAAATGACCTAACCACTGGACCATCGCGACACTGACTGTTGAGATTCCCTTCCGATAGTTTGATGTGCTAATTTGGGTCAAGCGCCGTTTTCAGGTTCGTTCTCAAATCTTTAAATAACTCCATACAGCATCGGTGTATTTAGCATTTAGCTGATACTCGCCGAACACAAATCTTCTAATAAATGAGAGCGTCAAGCAATCGTAAAGGATATGGTCGATAGTCTCATCTTCTTATTTGCACCCTCTGCAGAGTGCGGATTCTGGTAGCCCCACTATATAGAGATGCTATCGTACTTGGCAATGACCAGTCAGAATGCCTGTGACTAGCCGCAGATTCTGTCTAGTCATAGTCGAGTATTTGTTTGCTGCAGGTCAGGAAAACTTAAGAGCTTCCTGACAACTCTGCAGTTTCTTTTTTCATCCCATCTTTCCTTGACTTTCACAAGGACATGTTCTTTAATTAGGTCTGCCACTACCGATTTTGTCAGGCCAATAGAAGAGTCAGATCCAAAAAGTATTTGGTTGGCTGCTTTCTTGGCTAGTGAATCAGCAAGACGGTTACCTTTCGATGTGGCGTGACCTTTGATCCATTATAAGGTGACCACATTGTTGATGAATACTTCGGCCAAAGCTTCGTGACATTCTAGTACTAACCCTAAGTAAATTTGTGATTTGAGATAAAGAGTTTTATCCAGGTCCAAAAATGGGATGCTTTCTTGGCTAGCATATCGAGCGCCTCCTGCCAAAAGCGACGTCTCGCCTCACTAGCTCCTACATCAGGTTCTATTCTTACCGTGCGGATGCGTCTCATTGTCGTCAGAGCAACCTGCTTGATGTAAATATCAAGGTGAGTGAGACTAAGAATGACTTACATGGCTTTGGTTGGTGTTGTTTTCATGGCCCCTGTTATGTTAATACATGCATCTAAAATAAAATAGAACAAAACAAAATAAAACACATATCACAGTGTCTCGTCATTAAAAAATTCTGTAATATTATAATAATGCCTAGTTAACAGAAATCTCCTGAGCAGCTTTCTAAAACAATTCTGTGACTCAACATCTGTCAAAGTATGTGATAGCCTATTGTACATTTTGATACCATTGTATATAAAAGAGTCTCTTATTAGTTCAGTTTTGGGAATGAGCAACTTCAAGTTAACCGTTTGGAGAGTTAAGCCCTGGTTTCTCTGAACAGATCGGCCCGAAATATTTCGGTGATCTAGCACGAAAAGTTCGTTGGCGTTTTCGGTGAAACCTAGTGTATGTGTAGTATATAGAGCAGTTTGTATAAAAGATCGGACCGAAATTTCGGAAAGCTGTTCGGTTAGTAGTTCGTTCGAATCAACCTGAGTTTGATTTGAACGATTTTAAACGGCGCAGTTCGCCGAACTTGTTTAGACGGGAATGGTATTTAAAAGTAAAAAGATGTCGGCGGGAAGAAATACCACAAATTAGAATTTTCTGCGCTGGAGGATGAACTATTAATAGAAAAATTAAAAGAAAATCCTCCGTTATATGCTAAAAAGCTACAAGGATCATCATCATCCTATTCTTCTTCTATTATAATAGCTACCAAAAAATCCATTTTTATTTTGATCCCCAAAAAGTACCCTATAACTTTTAAAGACTGCTATAATATCGGAACGAATAAACTTTCAGACAAAACACACACAGACGAAACTTTGGAACGAACTCAATTCGGGAGAACCCACCGTTCTGTACGCGGATATTCGCCGAAATATTTCGAGCCGATCTGTTCAGAGAAACCAGGGCTTTACACGGGATGTATTCGATTTATATTTCGACTTGTTCTATGGATCATGCAACAAGTTTCTAAGATAAATAAATATGTTAATGTAAATATTTCTTGTTTTAAGAACAGCGGTCTGCATGAAACTAATCTGTGTACTCCGCATAAGAGCCTTATTGCCCGTTTCTGCATTACAAAGACTCTGTCAAATAACTCGGCAGAACAGACTCCCCAAAACTGGACAGCATAACGTAAATGGGAGTCAACTAACGCATAATATGCAGTTTTTGCTGCACAAACTCCTAATTCATGAGAGGTGGTTCTAATGGCATAAAAACCCGATGCGAGTTTTTTTAAAAGTGGATCCACATGAGATTAGAATTTCAAATCCACGTCGATATTTAAACCCAAAAATTTTGTACAGTTTTGGCTTCTACAGTATCCATATCTATTAAAATATCAGGAATATTATATTTAAAAGTAAGTATTTTTGTTTTTTAAAATTTAATGACAGAAAATTGGCAGTGCACCATGTTTTAAAGGATTTTAGGTCATTACTAATATTTGCATAAAGAATATTGACGTCTTTATTATGCCACAAGATAGTAGTATCGTCAGCAAATAGAGTGAAGCTTCCTGAGATATTTAACTTACCTAAATCATTGATATAAATTAAAAACAGGGTGGGCCCAAGAATAGAACCTTGAGGGACACCCCACTTTATGTCACTTGTGTTCGAGTCTGAAACAGTTCGGATTCTGTTTGCTAAATGCGAGTTCCATGTTAACTTGCTGTCAAAGGTGAGACCTAGGTACTTCACCTGTGTTGCAAAGTTTAGTTTTGTGTTTAGTAGTTCTGGAGGTTTTAATTTCATTTTTATAATTTTCCTGGTGAAAATGACCATTTCTGTTTTCTTATGATTGACAGACAGTTAATAGTACTTGCACCTTGCATTCTTTTGCAGAGTATGTTTTGCAGAGTGACTGTCATTATTGAGGCAGCTGATGAGGATGTCAAAAAACATATTCCACAGTAGAGGTGATAGCACTCCTCCCTGTGGGCATCCCCTCACTTCTTTTACACTTATGTATACTGCTTGCTTTGAGAGCATGTTATGTATCTACCCACTAACCATCTGTGGAACATTCCTGTTGGTTAGTGTATTATCTTTTGGAATGTGGTTTTATCAAAAGCACCTTCTTTGTCTATGAAAACACCAAAGGTGGACTCCTTATTGTCCAGGGATCTCTCTATCCTGCCAGCAAGTAGATGAAGGGCTGAATCAGTAGATCTGCCTGGGGTGTATGTATGTTGGTTTGGGTGTAGTGGTGTTGTTGTAATTACCGCATTCCTTATGTACCTTTCGCATAGCCTTTCCAATGTCTTCATGGAAAACGATGTCAGACTAATTGGTCGGTATGTTTTTGGGCCAGTGTA
This sequence comes from Psylliodes chrysocephalus, assembly GCA_927349885.1. Lineage (NCBI taxonomy): Eukaryota > Metazoa > Arthropoda > Insecta > Coleoptera > Chrysomelidae > Psylliodes > Psylliodes chrysocephalus. Next base: position 30,619,506 of record OV651815.1, on the reverse strand, counting down.
ATACATCCTTTTAGGTATGGGTATGAATACTACTTTTACCTCTCTCCATTTTTTGGGGATAAACCTCTAAACCAACGAGAATCTGAATATACCCACGCGGTGCATTGTAAGTTCTTCCAGACCCCACTAAAGTAGGGCTGGATAAATACCGTCAGGTCATGGCGATTTAAATAGAGAGAAGCTGTATATTGCCCTTCTAATTTTTTTCCTCGTCTACAATGTGTTTAGCAGTTTGCCAGTCATATACAGATGGGTTGTGTTTTTCCTCTGTCCAGTTGGCCACGTCTTCGATGTTGACAGTTTTCGTGCCATTCTCTTTGGTTAGTGTACCAATGCTTTGGTGTGGATCTTCTGTAGAGCTTTCTGAAGCCTCACTGCCAGACGGAAACCTTCAATTTCTTCGCTGTAGGATCTCCATGCATCTCTCTGTTTTTGTCTGGCGATTTTTTTGTTTTCTCTGAGGTGAGATTTGTAAGTATACTAGTACTCTTTGAGTTCTGTGATTATTGATTTATTAAAGGATTTCCCAGATATCTTCCTGAGGTGATCCAACTTGTGAAACCACCATGCGGTAGTCGTCTGATTGTGTTGGACCAGCGTGAGTTACTTATGAAAATAACTGTTTAGTAACGAAAATTATTGTTTCTTGTACATTTTAAAGAAAACTGAATAATACACAACAAATCAAATGAAACGACCTAACCTGCAAACGAATGTTAAATAATAAATCAAGTTTTTTCGCTATAAAGTATTGCCAACCTTTAAAAGCTAGTTTCTCGTGCACGTTAAGTTTAGATTGAATTTTCTCTTAGTTTTTTGGTGTTATTCCCTTGACAAAAGAAATAACTAGAAATGACTCACTGTCTTCTTATCGTAATAATAGTTTATTCTATTAGTTAAATATGAAAAATATATGTTTTAAAAGTATGTTGAAAATGAGTTACTTAGTATTGTCCGACAGCATAAGGAAAAATATACATGTAAATATATGTAAAATTAACTTTTAAATTAAAAAATATTCTGTTTTATTATTGTTGGTTGATACCTGAATATTTTCCAATGATGATGATAACCAGGAAAATTGGGAAATTTTAAATTCCCACTTTCATATAGATTCATAATTTTTTAACTAATTATTAACTTCCATTAATATACATTATTCAAATGCAGCATATAGAACACAGTAAATATTCTTGCTGCATTCAAATAAGATTATACTACCAAAGTATACATATAGGTACGAATGGCTATTCAGCATTCAGTAAAATATTCGTGTACTATATGAATATTCTTCTCCCTTAATTATTGTCGCAATGAAATATGTCCGTTTTTGGGAAACTTTGTCAGATAATAAATAATTCGTTGAATGCCGCTCATTTTTCACACTCCTTTGATGTGTTTTCACTTAAATAAGTCAACGCTGAATCGAATCATTAATTTTGATTAAATCTACTGCGAACGGGAAGCTTTTCAAAAGAAAACATGTCTGTATTATTATTTTTTAATGTACCTATTAAAATGTTTACGCCAAGGTGGATTTTAATGTGAATTAAGCGAAGGTTATTTGAGAGATTATAAAGCTAGAAAAGCATGTGATATACGCGGGTTGATCCATGTATATGTATCCTTTTATCAACGTTGGGATCAGTGCGGTATCTTCCTGTCTGTTTTTTTTATTTTTTCATTAATCATGAACTAACAAAGTTGTCAACATTGCTGCAATCGATGTAGCCTCAATTCATCAGTTTTAATATATAATTTTTTGGATTAGATGTGATAACTGACAGCTCGATTAACGGAAATTGATTCAGAAGCCCCAACTTTATATGCAAGGGTGGTGATATATTTCTCCCTCACGCATTTACAGGTTCGTTAATTGCTTTTTGTTTTCCTTAACTCGTAACATTTCTTAAAGGCTAATTTTTGTTAACCCTCTGCCGTTCCAAAGATATAATAAAACAAGAAGAATATTTTTGTATATCACCTTTGCTGTCTAAAGAGAAAGTTTATGACACATATCACCCCATGAATGTTCGTGATATTTAATTTTATTCATAATCCGATTTCATGCTAATCAAATGACCAATGGGCATTGAGCCACATTTGTTACCGTTGTGTAAACGGATACGTTTTAAAGTACCTTTTGACTCGTCAATTAAAAAGAGGATTATTTTGTATTCTAACAAACGCATTTTTTCTAAGAGTACCTCTTATATCGTTACATAAATACCAGGTTATTTTTTTTGAGGGGATAGAGACGACCGTGCAAACGATGGATAAACCAATGAAAAAAGATGTAACGTGGTGTTTACTGCTCACAACAGGAAGGCCGACCAATATAGTTGGCCACAGAAATTAAAAACATTGATGATATAGTCCAAGAAAGACGTAAGGTTAACTTGGGGAAGTGCGTATTCGGGGGAAGTGCATTTTCCTGCTCTGATGATAATAATAATGATTAATTTTATGCAGCAGTGGGTATTTTTGTGTGTTCCTTGGATACTTTCTTTTAGTGTGATAATTAGTTTGGCTACACTGCGTCTCACGTGACCCAGCTTTGTGCATCTGTCAAAACAGTTTCAATTTTGATCTCATTCTACACATGTGGTGATCCGTTTATTGTACTTTATTTCCATTCTAAAGTGAATTTTTGTTTTTCAAAATATGATAAGCAGCTTAATTTAAAATCGTGTTCTTAATATTGTTTTCACAATGTTTAATCATATTAAGCATAAAATTAGCAAATATGTTTTTTCCCCTCCAAAATAGGTTAAGAGGCAAGTGCGTTTTTACACCATGAGGAAAGTGCAGACGCGTATGCACTTCCCCCTTTGTCTAATTTTCAAAAACATTTGGGAGACCGACAGCTTTATCTTTAGAAACTGAAGATCAATTGGGTAGACTCATTAAACTAATGGAAAAATGCGGCTACGGCTTGTCAAAGAAAAACGTTTTACAACTGGTAAGCGATTACATAATTAAAGAAAAGATCCCAAACCCGTTCAAGAATAACTTTTCTGGAGAAGTGGTGGCCAGGTTTTAAAAAAAGACAACGCTTAAGCATTAAAAAACCGCAAAATGTGCAAGTTGCCCGAAACAAAAGCTCAAGATCCTTTTGTAATATTCAATTATTTTGACCAACTAAAACTAACTTTGGAAGAACTCAATATTGAATCAAATAATGTTTGGAACCTTGATGAATCGGCATTTAGTCACGATCCGTGTAAAACTAAAATAGTAGGAGAAAAAGGACTGCCTGCTATAAGGTTCATGGCAGAGAAAACACCACTTTCCTACTGGCTTGTAGTGCAACTGGAGACAAGTGTCCTCCATTGTTTATTTTCAATGGCTGGATGAAGTATTCTGTATTCCTGAATTATTTTAAACATTCCTTTGTAAAAGCAGCAAAGCCGTCCTCTAGTAATCCCGTTCTTCTCATATACCACGATCATGCAACTCACATTGGTTTAAAATTAGTGGAATTGACTGCGAAAAACCAAGTGACAATTATTTTACTGTCTCCTCATTCAAGCCCCTCGATCTAGCAGTTTTCAAGTCCATTAAATCATCGTGGGATGAGTATCTCTGCAAAATGTTGAGACAACAAGGCTGTCAGAAAATTTCTAAACGATCAATGACGATAAAAATAGGAGAACTACGGATATTATTAAAAATGGATTCAGGAAAGCTGGCATCTTTCCGTTTAATAAATATATCATTCCTGAAGAAAATTTTGACCAACTATCTTTGGAACGATGGAAATCATTGCAGCTCGAAACTGATCAAATGGCAGCACCCGAACTGGACCAAGTTGCAGCACCCGAAATGGACAAAGTTGAAGCATCCGAAATTGATCATCTCTTACCACCTAAAACTAATATGGTTGCAGGTTTTGAAAAAATGACCAGGTTAAAGCCGTCGAAATTCATGACGCTACCTTATCGGGAAGCAACCTAGAGCAGGTGCAGAACTCTCTCAATACTTTCTAAAAATTGCTACTATCAACTGTTTCGTCCCATAATCAGACAGGTCCGCCAGCTAAGAAAACCAAAGTTTGTTTAGGGTCAAAAGTCATCACATCTCAGGAGTGTATAAAAATTTTGAAAGACAAGGAGGACGCCGAAAAGCAGAAGAAAGCTATGAAAGAAAACAAAGAAAACCAACAAAAAACAAAAAAGGAACAGAAAGCCAAGAATAAAAAACCAAAGCAGCCAAAAGAGAATCAAAAGAAAAAATCGAAGTTTCAATTGTCATCATCCTCTGATGAGGAAGAACTGCCATTTAATATGTGCATTGATAAATCTGATGAAGATTTTGGAGAAGAAATATCTACTGAAACAGAGTTTGAAATAGATGACCTACCAATCCATCTCGAGACAGAATTGGAAATTAGTGATCCCGAAAACAATCTGGTTCCATTCTTAAAACCAAACGAATCAATAACTTTGGAAGTTGCAGAAACTGGTATTTGTTCGTTTAAAACAGTTGATCAAGTTTCTAACCCCAATAATAAAGAATATCCTTCTGAAGCTTCCGTTGTGCCAAGAAAACCAGGGGATTTCGTTCTAGTCAAGTATGAATCTACCAACAAAACTGAAAATTTACCTAGGCGTAATCAAAGAAATATATGATTTAGAAGAGTGTTTTGTTAAATATTTACGCTCTGTAGATACAAAAAAGAAGACTTTCAAGTTCCACAAGACTGATCAAGACACCGTCCCAATGCATGAGATTATGAATACAGATGTTCCGGACTTTGAGATGGATTCTAAAGGCCGCTATGTATTTAAGGACCCTATGCCAGTCGTAGAATAAATATTTGTTATGTTAAAAGTATCCGCCAAAGTTTATATAACAGTTATTCTGTATTCTAAATGTTTTTTAAAAGTTTATGTTTAATAATTTAAAACCAAAATATTAATTTGACTATATCTTTCTTAATATTACAGATAATTAAGTTGTAAAAACTGACCGATTCGAAACTTTACATATTTTTGGCTCTTGCCTCGGATAATCATCCTAAGCTTTTAAATAGAAAGAAAGAGGTCTGAAATGCACTTGCCCCATAAACTGGGGTAAGTGCATTTCTGTGAGATTGCGACCAATTTTTTTTTTTGTAATATATCCAAATTTTTATGTAAAAATACTTTCGGATTATCATTACTTAAGATTGTAAAAATATTAGTATGCTCAAAAAACTATATAATACGATGATATCTAGTTGTTATCTTGATTTAAAAGTCAACTTTGAAATTAAAGGTATGCATTTCCCCTAGTTGACCTTACCTGAAAAAAATAGTCACTCAATCAACGGGGCTCCTTGACTGATCGGTAGTTCGAGAAATTCGGGCGAATCTTTGTCTTTGGTACTTTCAAGTTAATTTTGGTGGGTTTAGTTATATTCTCGTGTGCCTCCTTAGTTACCGTGGGTAACAAATAGTTACATTCTAATTCTTGGCACTACTAGGACAATTCCACGAACCTTAAAATAAAGGTAGGGGAAACTGGCCTAAAATGACATACTCGGCTAAAGTGACATATCGACCACATTGTTACTTTAAAACGTGACAACGCCGCCCTAAATAGCTAATTGCAAATCTTTTTCATCCGTGACCACAGTCAAGTTTATTCAACGTGACATGCGGCACGCGTCTGGATTAGATAACAAAAACTCTTTTTTTTATCCAAAAAAATATTTGTGCGGTCACCTAATTTGGCTGTAATAATTTATGAGGTGAAATAAGTCTAAGTTGGCTTAGTACAGGTAAGCAAATAGATTTTTCTTTACTGTAATGCAATTAAACTTTTAATTTATTTGTTGAATATATATTTTTTTAAATTATTTCTAAGAAATCATTGTTTTGGGTAAAATGACATACACAGTATTGAGGTAAAATGACATACCTATGTCATTTTAGGCTAAAGTGTATTTTTATTTTAGATAGTATGGTTGGTAAGTACACTAGAAAATCGGCCCGTCAAAACTGGAGCGAGCTAGCATGAGGGAGGCTATTCAAGCAGTGCAAAACGGTGATATGGGCTGGTTGGCAGCGTCTAAAATATATGACAACACTCAGGTGCAGAGCACAAGAAAAAAATAAAAAATAACAGGTTTCAAGAAAGGCTTGGGTCGTTACCAACCTACATTTTCTGAAGAACATGCATGTTTGGGTTAAACACACAAGAAGTAAGGCAGTTGGCATTTCAGTTAGCTGAAAGGAACCAGTTACCCCACAGATTTAATAAAATTAATAAAATGGCTGGTTGGGACTGGCTTTTAAGCTTTAGGACATTTCATTTACAACTCCCGAAGCCACATCAGCGGCTCGTGCGTAAAGTTTCAATAGGCTGCCAGTTGAGAAATTTTTTAGTATATTGGAACTTACCGTGGCAGAATATAATATCACATTTAACCGTATCTATAACGTAGATGAGTCAGCGCTTTCTACGATTCAACGTCTACATAAAATAATGGCTACGAAAGGGCAGAAAGCAGGTCGGTGCCATTACGAGTGCATAACGGGGGGCACACTCTACTGTAGTTTGTGCCATGAATCCAATAGGTAATTTTGTATTACCAGCTCCGATTTTTGCAAGAAAGACGTAAAAGCCGGAGTTAATTATTGATGCACCAGTTGGGACATTGGGCTTGTATCGATAATAAGGGCTGAATGAAGTGTGGTCTTTTTTGTGTGTGGCTCAAGCATTTTATAAAGTTGACGCACTCATTCCAAAATAATAAAAGTCTCCCATTGCTTGTTTTCCAGGTTAGCCACAAACAATTACAAGGCTAAAGAAAATGAAGTAGTACTGTTTCACTTTCCACCACACTGCACACACCGGTTACAACCCCTGGAATTGTAATTTTTCGGCCCATTATCAACTTTTTATAATCAAACAATTATAAAGTGGTTCAATAATAAACCTGGTCGAATTGTAACTCCCTTTCAAGTAGGACAGCTATTTGCTAAAGCCAAAAAAACAGGAATCCACCCGTTCAACGCAAAAATTTTTCTCGATTGGATGTTTGCTGCTTCTTTAACAACTGACATTTCTAAACAAAATGATCCCGAATCACAAACACTAGACCACCAGCCTCCACTCACACCCCTGTCACCATCAGAAGTTATTGAGATTACGGACATGCCTAAACCATCAAATATTTCTCAGATAACTTCAAATAAAGAAGGTATAGTAGACTGTAGTAGAGAGCATAATTCCAATACCAAAGGTTTATACGTCTTTCAAACGAACAATGCGTAAAAGACAAGGAACGGTTATGCTAACCGCAACACCAAATTTGGAAGAACTTAAGGCCAAAAAGGAACAGAAACGTTTAGTCTTGGAGCGACGATAAAGAAAATAAACAAGAAACTCAATACCCATTTGCTGGAATTGAAGATAATGAGGAAGACACTGCATGTATTTATTACAACAGCCTTTATTCCCAGTCAGCAGCTTAAGCTGCAGTGTCAAAAATGTAAGAAGTGGAAAATGCGCTGGTGTTTCCTCCCAAACAAAGTGTTTTACTTGCAAACTTTGCGACTGATTTATTTTGTTTTTTTTACCGTCTTAAACTGTTTTTTGGTTCTTGTTGGGTATGTTGACCCGTTTACTTTTGTTTACTTTTGTTTACTTTTGTTTACTTTTGTTTACTTTTGTTTACTTTTGTTTACTTTTGTTTACTTTTGTTTACTTTTGTTTACTTTTGTTTACTTTTGTTTACTTTTGTTTACTTTTGTTTACTTTTGTTTACTTTTGTTTACTTTTGTTTACTTTTGTTTACTTTTGTTTACTTTTGTTTACTTTTGTTTACTTTTGTTTACTTTTGTTTACTTTTGTTTACTTTTGTTTACTTTTGTTTACTTTTGTTTACTTTTGTTTACTTTTGTTTACTTTTGTTTACTTTTGTTTACTTTTGTTTACTTTTGTTTACTTTTGTTTACTTTTGTTTACTTTTGTTTACTTTTGTTTACTTTTGTTTACTTTTGTTTACTTTTGTTTACTTTTGTTTACTTTTGTTTACTTTTGTTTACTTTTGTTTACTTTTGTTTACTTTTGTTTACTTTTGTTTACTTTTGTTTACTTTTGTTTACTTTTGTTTACTTTTGTTTACTTTTGTTTACTTTTGTTTACTTTTGTTTACTTTTGTTTACTTTTGTTTACTTTTGTTTACTTTTGTTTACTTTTGTTTACTTTTGTTTACTTTTGTTTACTTTTGTTTACTTTTGTTTACTTTTGTTTACTTTTGTTTACTTTTGTTTACTTTTGTTTACTTTTGTTTACTTTTGTTTACTTTTGTTTACTTTTGTTTACTTTTGTTTACTTTTGTTTACTTTTGTTTACTTTTGTTTACTTTTGTTTACTTTTGTTTACTTTTGTTTACTTTTGTTTACTTTTGTTTACTTTTGTTTACTTTTGTTTACTTTTGTTTACTTTTGTTTACTTTTGTTTACTTTTGTTTACTTTTGTTTACTTTTGTTTACTTTTGTTTACTTTTGTTTACTTTTGTTTACTTTTGTTTACTTTTGTTTACTTTTGTTTACTTTTGTTTACTTTTGTTTACTTTTGTTTACTTTTGTTTTTAAAATAAAACTCTTTTTTAATGCTTCTTTATTTTTTATTTTTAACCTTTTCTATATTCTTTCTATGACTATGTCATTTTATCCTAATGCAAGCCTAAAATGACACACTGCACAGTTTTTTATTAATTTGGATGTCATTGCTTTAAAATGCAATAGTTTAAGGTTTTGTGCCTTTATCAGGAAGCGGCATAAATTAACGACGCCATTATACTCTAAATGGATGCTTAAAATAGTATATTATGCAACGATCATGTAATGATAGTTTATTAATACACGAGCATTAACCGGGATACGAAACGAGCCAAAGGCGAGTTTCGTATGGTTTATGCGAGTGTTTTAATAACCATTACATGAGAGTTGCATACGCTATTTTTTCTACACCCGATAAATAATCAAGACCTATAAATATTCTATTTATATTGGCATTGAACACAATAACAGTAATTACTCGTATTTCTATAAAAAATTATACAAAATTGTAATTAATGGTATTACCTTGGGTATTGGTATTACCACAGATTTTTGGGGCAAAATATTTTGTACTGCATTTTCTCCTTTCTCCGATATGTGTGGAGGAGTCTTCTATATCGCTGATATCAGACATTTTAATATTATAATTATCGAAGTTTAGCTATCTACGAAAATTTAATACGTTTTGACAACTAAAACAATTACATAGGAATTTAGGGCAAACGTCAAACATCATGCTTGATTGAAAAATTGTAGGTTTCTATTGATTAAAAATCTGTATCATAATGAAAAATCTGTATCATAATGGGTATCATTATGAAACGGATTATGGGCATATAAGTGCATTATTATAATACGGGTGTAGAAAAAGTTTTTTTCCAAATTTTAATTATTGCTTAAGGTATGTTACTTTAGACTAGTTTCCCCTAAGTGAAAAAGTTATTATTGTACTAATTTGTGTACCTACTATATTAAGTTGTAGTTAAAGTTAAATTTTGTGGATTTACATGTGTTATTTTTCCGAATAGCTATTGTGTGTTGTACTTCACGAAAAGATTCTTCTCAACAATCCTCCAAACCAAATTGAAATTTTATATACTACAAGCGCTGTAACTTAGTTTGCAACATCGTTTAAAAAAAACCTGTTATTTGCACAATTGTTCCTTTCCAATAGAGAAAATTGTGAAAGGGATGATGCACAAGCGGAATTGAGAATCTAAAATTTAATATTCCACTCGAGATTTCTTACTCGCGGCTTCCTATATATGAAATACCGAATACAAATAATTTTTAGAGGATTCTTTTTATTATTTTAGTGGAATTTAAGCTCATGAATGATCATTTTCTTTTATTTCTTATATTTGGTCTTTTTATTATACAAAATTACTCGTAGCTCCAAGAATAGCGGCTAAGAAATACTCTGCGAAAATACATACATATATAGGCGCAACTAAGCGACCAATTCAAGTCAGACCAAAAGTACATAAAACTAACACAAAGAGAATAATTACTATTTGTAATAATAATAATAATAATAATAATAACTATTTGTTTCAAATTTAACTTAAGGAGAGGGTATGCATATGTATAAAGATCAATATATGGCATTTAAGATCTAAAGTTACAACGCGATCGGGTGGAATAAACTAGCAACGCTGATATTATTCGTTTCCTAATCGTCCTAATGCTGATTCCCTTTAGTTTTCAGACGGACTTGTTTAAAGTATACTTGAAAACGTTCAATGGCCGAAACTGTATCTAAAAATTTTAACTAAACTTAGTACTCTATACATATGGTACAACAGTAAATAAAAGTAAAATATTTTCATGTAAGGCGAAAAGATATGGAATCATAGTATAATTTTCTAAATTCACAACCATTTTTAGTGCAAAGTAAAAAATCAAATCTTTAAATCTTACGAGCGGTGACTTATTTTGACCCTACTAATATCTTTTAATTATTTTAGTTATTTCATTGATAAAGAATTAAAATTTATTCTTACATTTTTAACGACAAGAAACACTTTCGTGATTCAAATGTGGCTAAAGTATGGGCACCCGAGTATCAGTTGGGACGTAGACTCTAGTTTAAATGATTAACTCATACCTACAGTTTGCGAAATGAATATTTGTCTTATTTGCTAAAATTCCCGAAATCGATGATAAATAGGATTGTATGTCTTGGTCTATTTTAACTTTTTGTTTGTCGCAAATCTGTTCCACCAATATTTAATGGGTCGGAGTTAGTAATTCTCTAAACTAATTCTATCTGCATCTCTCTGATGAACTTCTATTTGATATTAATTCATCGATAAATCCAATGGGTACCCCATCCTTAATATAATTTAGATACAGATGCAGTTTCTACATTGTTTCATTTGTGCAGTGAGCACCAAGTTAAATTTCATAAAAACACATTAATAACATAAATATATTCAGCTTTTTTTAGGCGCACCCATCACACACTTAATTTTGTAGTGATTCGTACCATCAAACAGCACTGCTCAGATAGAATACCGATGCTTGTAATTGCTAAGCAAACTCTGATGAGGCGAGTCAAATGTTTGGAGCAGAATAGAATATTTTGCGAAAAACCTTACAGTGGAACAATTTAAAATCTTCTGGAAAAGGCTTAATAAGGAACATAAACCCCTCGATCAAGATATTCCAGCCTTAGAACAGGTTGAAGCATTCTGTAGAGAATTCCCAGCAAACCAAATACAACATTGACCAATGACCAATGACCAATGACGTTCGAACCTATTTATGGCTTGGATCGACTACCTTAAGGCGTTTACCACAACTTGGCACGATCTATTCGCACAGTTGTTTAGAACCCTCTCGATACCAGACCCTATAGTGGGATGCATACAACAACTGATGCCCCTCTGGAAAACTCGCTTTTCATAACATTCGGAAATGCAAAAGTCGAAACTGGGTTGGTGTCATTCAGAAGGGGATTCCTTAAATCCCCTCCTATTCTACATCTCTTTAATTCTGTTGTCTGTAGCCTTACGAAGAACTCGGGGATGCGTGAACAAAAAAAATCTAAGAATACCCCTCTTTTTTACATTGATGACTTAAAGCTTTAAGCACGTAACGATAGGGAATTCAAAAAATCCTTACGTGTGGTACAGAACTACACCCCTGCTATTGGCATGGAGTTCGGATTGAACAAATATGAGCAGATCCAGCTCAACAGAGGCCGATGCAAAGATTTTGGAGGAAGCGCATCTTGTATATGGAAACGTTTTACGACATTTAAACATCGGAGAGTCTTATACCTACCAGGGGATGCAACAACGTCAAATGCATTAGGTTGCTCTCATTAAAGAAACTGTACAAGGCAAGTACCAGAACCGTATTCGGCAGATCTGGTCATCAGAACTATCTGGAAAAAACAACGTAGGTGCTATAAATATGCTTGCCGTTCTGATTCTCCTTTACTCATTTGGAGTAACAAAATGGTCACAAGAAGAGATGCACCAACTTGACATCAAGAATCGCAACATATTGCATCTCCATATGAGTTTTTATCCAAATTCATCTGTACAAAGAATATACCTTCCACATGAGCAGGGACGCAGAGGTCTGCTGAGCATAGAACATCTTTACCATAGAATGATATTGGATCTTGCATGCAAAATAACACTAAGTTCAGAGTCTGAACTGGTGAAATCAGACTCAGATACCTCCTTCTATACATGGTACGTGACAACGAATGTGCTGAAAAGGAGCCTTTATATTCAAGACAGCAAGAAGAGCAGCTGAAGGTCTTGACCTTGTCTTCGATGCATCGCGAAGAAATATAGAATCCATTACCGAGAGGTTCCCTGTAACTATAAAAGCCCACATAGAAGATGCAGAGCAGACTATGCTGAGGCGACAATATAATGGATAAGCCTATGCATAGCGTTTTTCTTCAAAAGATTGAAGATCTAGGCTCATTTAAGCCACTGACTTTTGCCTTTTTATGGTCAAGTGGCTTTAAATCTGAAAATAAGGGATTTATATATTCGCCTGTCAAGATGGGGTTCACAATACTCTTGTCTATCGGAAAAATGAACTGGGTTTAGACACGCCTGACTTTAACTGCAGGGCCTGCCACAAAGCACAAGAGAATATTATGCATTTACTATCGGCATGTCCGAAATACGCACTCTCGGCCTACATCCAACGAGACAATGCAGCTCTAAGAAGGCTTTACGTCCATCTAAGACACTCTTATGGTATAGATAAGACCTTACGTATCGAAATATTGAGACCTTTGTGAAAAACGACAAATGTCGTAATTACTGGAACTACTTGTTCCCTACGCTCAGGCGTTTGTAAGCAAACAAGCCAGATATAACCATGCTAGACCATCAACAGAAGGCGATATATGTTATCGAATTTTTGACAGCCAGTGAGAACAACATTGCCAGAAAGAAGGAGGAAAAGCAAAAAAAAATCGAGATCTCAACTTTGAAGTAAGCAGGCTGTATCCAGAGTACACAGTACGTTTGGTGGTTTTGGCGGTATTAGGATTTCACTGGTATCAGAACTGAAGATCATACCGGTATGTTGCAACATAGCAGTCATATTAGGATATTGCGTCTACTCAGGGCACATGAATAGAGGAACTCGACGGTGACTGACTTCGCGGTGTGAAGAGTCGCTATCGTTTCACTAATCGACTCGACCCTCTAGTTGTCGGAGACGATGGTTTTGATACCGATTAAAACATTCACACATCGAATAATAATAATAATAATAATAATAATAATAATAATTTTGAAAGCCGATTAATAGCCAAGATAAGAGAGGTTAATGACAATTATACACCAATAAAATTAGGTAACGCAGAACACATAATACTATTTATAATAGCCATACAGAACCCGGTCGTACGCATCAGGAATAAAAAACATATTATGAAGTTAAACACTTAAGACAACTGCAGAAAGGTAGTGGAAGCAATAGATCATCGATTATTTAAAATAATCGATTATTTTCGATCAATCGATTACACACTTAAAAATAATCTATTATTTTCCAATATTTTAGTTTAGTCGATATATCGATGGCTCAATCAAAAACCGCCACAATTCAAAAATTAAATAAAATGACATTTTTGGTTCAATGGATACAAAATATCATTAAGGTTTTACTTTAAATACCGCTTCAAACAAAAATATTATTAAAGATGCCCGAAAATTATTTAAAATCTAGCCACAAACTGTGTCTAAAACTGCCTTAATTCGAGTTATTTTCTGCAAAAACACTCAAATTTTTTACAAACTATGCAATAACTCGAGTTAGGCCTTTTATAATCGTAATCGTTAATATTAACAGCAAAATATCTAAGCTTTTAAATAAAATATAAATTTTATGTCAAAAACAAAATAAAATTTCTCGAAACAATAGTATTGTTACGCAGCACCCTGCACTAGCATGCGGATATTATAATAAACGTACAAATAGAAAAAGAAGTGGAATGTTACTCATCGCCCTAAAGTGTGCTGCGGTCGTCATAAGTATAAGTAGATGGAATAGTCGAGAAATGCATGGAAATATCATTACCCGTCAAGAATATTCTAGACGACAGTTCGAGAAGGTTCGAGAAGGGTCAAGCAAGCTTTATAAGTATTATCCTGACGTCAGTTTTGGGAGTTTTATGATAGCCGTTACCTGTTAATGTTATCAGTTGTATAATTGTTGTTAAAGTTGAGTTGAAATAAATTGCGATATCAAAAACCTCTGTAACATTGGTGACAGCAGTGGGATAAAAAGTAAAAGTTCATGGTAAATACTAGATCTACTGAGTACGAAGCAGACATGGATACTTCAGGTTCACCAGAATGGTTTTTAAAGATGGAAGCGGAAAAGGAAAGGCGTAGAAAGGAAGAAAAGGAGGAAAGAGTAAGGCGACAGAAGGAAAAGGACAGATGTAGGAAGCAAGAAGAGGAGGAAAAGGAAAGGCGTAGGAAGGAAGAAGAGGAGGAAAAGAAAAGGCGATTAGAGGAGAAGGAAAGACACAGGATGGATGAAGAAGAAGAGAAGGAAGAGAGGCGTAGAAAAGCTGAGGTAGAAATTATGAATGGTTTGCTACAAATCCAGGAAACCTTGAAGCGAGAGGTTAGTCAGCTTAAAATTAGTGTAGATCTGTTAGAGCAACAACAAGAGCCTCTAAAAGCTTATTTACAACAGCAGCAAGAGCATTTAAAAACTAATTTAAAACAACAACGAGAGATTTTAAAACAACAGGAAAAGGCTAGAGTAGTGTTCGAAAGGCAAATTAGAACTAAACTGATTGAGTTAGAAAGGAGGATTCGTAGCCAAGCTTCGATAAGCAACAGAGAAACTGAAAACACTACCTCGTCTTCATCCATAACCGAACCAAGTCACATTCGAATCCCAGTTTCATAAAACTATGCTAGCAAGACCCTCAAACCACCCACGTTTGACGGTCAGACAACATGGGGAACATACCGACTCCAATTTGAAGCTGCAGCTAGAGCCAATGGCTGGACCGAGAAAGAGATGGCGGCTTCATTGATAGTGTCACTGCGAGGTCAGGTAGTAACCGTTTTACAGTTACTTCCTCAAGAGAAACCCAGTTATTCATCTCTCGTCCAAGCTTTGGAGACAAGATATGGCTAGCAGCATTTGAAACAGGTATTTTAAAGCCAGCTAAAAATTCTTAGTCAGAAATATAATGAGAGTATACAGGAATTCGAGGCCGACATAAGAAGATTGATTCATCTGGCCTATCCACAGGTTCCCAAAGATTTCTAAGAACAAATCGGAATAGAGGCATTCATTGATGGATTACAAGATGCGGAAATGCAGCAAGTCCTATTTCTACAACATCACAAGACGCTGAGGGAGAAACTGATTGCAGCCCAGGAATATGAAGTGGTAAAACTCCTATCCAGATCTTCTCGCGCAAAAGTAAGGGAAGTTAAATTCCAGGAGAGTGAGGAGGCCAATACTAATGCTATATCCCAAATCTTAAATATCCTACGAAATATGCAACGAAACATTCAAAATGGTAGGAGGAGATGCTTCAATTGCAAAAGAATCGGGCATCTTCAAAGAACCTGTGGAAGCATGGCTTATTCTGTAAATCGAGAATCAGCGAATGAGACCGGAAAATCATATAAATTGATCTTTCCAAGCCCATCACTAAGACCATCAAGAATTATTTAAAGCAGCTATGCATCCCGAAGAAGCCAATCATCCACACCGATCCAGCTTTCTAACAATAACCAGAAAGTAGAGCATCGAAAAGGTCTCCATAGCAATGCAGACATTCTCTTCGGGCAACCCCGTTTAGAGGAACAATGCTGGTATAGTAAAAGGCTCGAAGAACGAGAAGAACCGGTTGATAAAGTTACTCTTCAGGCAACCTATCAAGCCAGAGGGCGACGAAGAAGAAATCACCATTGAAAGTCTGAGACAGGGACAGAAGAAAGACAATGACTTAAAGGTTGTCCGAGAATGGCTCAAAAATAAAGTCACACCTACTTGGCAAGAGATAGCCAAATACAGTAGAACTATAAAGGGCTACTGGACCCAGTGGGATTTCCTGTATCTTCACGATGGTCTGTTGCACCGGAAGTGGGAGAGCTCCGATGGAGTACATGTAGTCCGCCAAGTGATACTACCAAAGTCACAAGTGAGAAATGTATTGGAGGAGCTTCATAACAGCCGTTCAGGAGGACCCTTTGATACTAAAAGGACACTGGCACGAGTTTGGCAAAGATTTTATTGGGTCAATTGCTGACAGGTTGTAGTGGATTGGTATAAGAAATGTGATGTATGCAATGGCAGGACAAAGGTCTATGGATTCGCTCGGGAATGACTGAAATCCCACACCGATAAAGCAGGAGCTAGAATCGACAGGCGTGCCACAAATACACATTTTGAAAGGGGTGACCGGGTATGGCTGTGCAATCCCAAGAAGCGAGGAGGACTTTGTTATAAACTGCAACGGAACTGGGAAGGCCCCTACACCGTCCTCAAGCAAATTAACGACCTAATCTACCGCATTCAGTTGTTAGGAGAAGTAAACCCAAGATAGTTCACGTTGAAAATTTAGCGCCATATTGTGGTCTAGATCCTCCCGGTTGGTTCCAACCAGGTCCTAGTAATCAAGTTATTCGGGGCGGATAACTAAAGAGGAGGGAGAAATGTTACGCAGCAGCCTGCACTAGCCTGCGGATATTATAATAAACGTACAAATAGAAAAAGGAGTGGAATGTTACTCATCGCCTTACAGTCTGCTTCGGTCGTCATAAGTAAAAGTACAAGTAAAAGAAGATAGAATAGTCCAGAAATTTATGGAAATGTCATTACCCGTCAATATTATTCTAGACGACAGTTCGAGTAGGTTCGAGAAGGGTCAAGCAAGTTATATAAGGATGATCCTGATGTCAGTTTTGGGAGTTTTATGATAGACGTTACATGTTAATGTTATCAGTTGTATAATTGTTGTTAAAGTTGAGTTGAAATGAATTGCGATACCAAAAGCCTGTGTAACAGTATTTTAGTTGTGGCAGTATTTGATTGAGCCATCGATATATCATATATCACTAGTGTACAGCAAGTTAGGTAATAGTTGTAGTGTTTGAAAACAGTTTGATATTAATAATAATAACTACACTTAATACAAATCCAAATAAAAAACTGCGATAGTGGCGTTTGCAAAAGTTTTGAATCGAACATACAGTTGCTAAAATTATTGGAAAAAATTAAACACCAATTTTAAATTGTCACAAGTTGCCACTGTTTAGATATACAAGATTTCAATTGGAAAACTAATCGGGCAGTTCTCCTCTTTTTATTCACGAATGGGAATCCCATTTTGTAATTCCATTCTTTCGTCTCGTCTATTTTGCACTCTAAAGGAATGTCTTTACTATTTACTGTTTTATTCTATTCCCTAATTATGCTCAGTTATTTCTGAGTTGTGCAGCATGTAATTAAAATAGCCGTGTATATAGCAATAGAGGCCTTTCATCTTTTGAATAAATACAAGTTTTAAATCCTACAAACTTATTAAAATATAATACTTACTTTGATGTTCCTATTGCGAAAACTGTTTTCCAATTATATGCAATCCACGTTTTAAATAAAAATTAGAGAATATAAAAAAGAATTTAAAGAAAAATTTTGGTTTGATTACTGGTTACTGAGGCCCTCTACCTATGGAGTCTCAGCATAATATTTTCTTCTTATACTCACTATTTAACAAATTTAAAAAAATGTAAAAAAATTGAATAGTCGTCTGTGCTTATGTATGTAACAATCTTGTGGGTAAAGATCCAAAAATAAATATAATGTTTAAATTTTGCATATTTTAGGAGATATGCTTTAATATCTACATGTTTCAAAATTATTATTCGTCAGTCCATACTATACAACAATCGATTTTTATTTGTTAAAAGTATCTCCTAAAATAAATGATATCCAGTACGAAATGGCTCCTATCGGTATCATAATTCAATTTATAATCCGGCAAGAAATTGTTATGCATACATACATCAAAAAGATAGATACATAAGTAACGTCAATTTATTTCCAAACACCGATGTAGTCTCGGCTACAGCTTCGCACAGCCAAGGTTGATACCATAAATAAATATAAAGTAATTTTTTTGTGCATCGCTCTTTTTGGTCATTTATCTTAGCAATAAAAAGAACGTCGAGTTTGTTGCAGGAGAGTTCGTCTTCTTGCCTTTCGGAAGGAGAGGGTCTCCATTCGTCTGCTGTTGATGTGATGATCCTCGTAAATTATGAGTACATGAATATTTGAAATATGTTTGAATGCCGAATGTTGATTTTTCTTTCAGTTTCTTTGTTAAAGAATACATTTTCATATATTTGAATGCTGTCATATTTTTATATGACTAGACTATTTAATAGAGAGATATTGCAAATTTCTATAACGCCAGCCACTAATACTGACTCTTAATTAGAGTCAAATAAATTCAACGCTAAAATCAGACTTATTGCAAACCTGAAATTTTGACATTAGAATCCTTGCCCTTATACTTATGTCTAACCTCATTTTAATAACTTTAAATTATAGTTCTCCTTTCTTGTTATCTATAATAGTACACAATATTGAAGAGGTATTAGAAATTATAATTTTAGAAGGTTTAGATGACGATTATATTAAAAATTTAATATTAAAAAACTTTGAACATATACGAATATCGTCGAGCGCACCTGAAAGCTATAAAGTCGTCACTACCTGCTGCCGTTAAACATTCACAATGTCAAAATAAGAGCGGTACTAATAGTGACGGACCTTAGGTGAACTTGCAATAACTCTCTAATGAACTCCCTATTATTCTTATTTATTTAAGTTAATTTTTTAGAATATACAAACTGTAGATAGAACATAAGACACTGCGCATAATCTCACCTCAAAATTATTCACACCGACCAAGCACAGTTGAGGACGTCACATGTCAGAGTGTTGTTTGTCAGAATTGAGTGTATCAACGAGAATTAATTTGGTATTTTAGTGACCTTAATTTCGGAAATTAACGTTAAAAATGCCAAGATGTGTTGTAAAAAAGCTGTATTTATAATAAAAGTGCGAAAGTGTGGCGCCGATAAATGATATTTACATTTAATTCGGTAAGTTATTTAATTTTTAGAGATTCTATCAACAGCCATATTTGTTTATTTGAAAATCAACAGATCCAGACTTGGTTATTTGTACTCATTACAAGTTGCAAATTAAATAAAAGTTTTTATTGTAAATTGTTTACTATTTCATCTTGTTTTATGGGGAATCCTTTTTCAGAAAATGGAAAGAGTAACATACAAAAATATAAATTTATTCGTTTCAAACTTCACAACCAGGTTTTATTAGTTTTCAAAACTATTTCTTTATAATAATATGGAATCGATCTATTTAATTTATATTTTGTTTAAAGGTTATTATTTATAAGTTAATTGATAATTAATAAAAATTGACATTGTGATTTTGGATATTAATATTGTAGATGCTAAAAAGCGCTCGGTCAGATGATTTTATTTTAAAGGAAGACATTTTTATCATACTAACTGTCATACGTCATTGTCCTCCACTCCGTTACTCTAACCAATGTAATTTAAATAGAGAAAGTGTCAAGGATGACACGTCATTAAACGATAATTTTAAGGAGAATTCGGCAATATGACTGACTAGTCATTGCATTTCTTTTGATTTTAACGCCCGCTAGCGGCATACAAAACTGTTACCTATTGTAAAGTGTTGCACTTCATTTGAAAGCTAATTTTATTCTAAATTTAATCCGTAGCAGTCAATACTCTGTATGTTAGTAAATAGAAATCTATTCAGATAATCAGGTTAAAGAGCATTACGCCTTAAACTGCTACTATAGTAATTTAATAAGGTTAGTATCATCCATCTAGAGTTCATAATTCATAATTGATTACATAATAAAAAAATATTTGACAATAGCAAAAGTATTAGATCGATGTATAAATTAATATTATTAAATTCTCTTTTTATTAGAGCAGGGGCGGTTTCTCCAATGGTTCATTTGTGCAGTGAACACCCAGTTCAATTTCATAAAAACACATTATTTTAAAATTACATAAATAACATAAAAATATAAATTTAATTTTAATATTTTTATTTTCATACGTGTTAATCTATATTATTTGGTACATCATTGCTCTCCAGCTGACCGCGTTTCTGTGGCACAATATACCTAAGTATACCGTGTCTGTGGAGCATTATGATGAGTGAGCCTAACACGAGTGAGACGATTTGGCGAACGCATATAGCTAAAAAGAGAAAACAACACGCCAACAGATCCTTCAAACTGTCAAAAAACACATTAATTGGCGCGCCGCTCACAAACAAGGTTTCCAAAGCAATGTTGCCAGTCTAGTACAATTCACAATTGTACTAGATGTAGTACATTCTGCGTGTATCAGTGTTCACGTGTAAAATATATACAGGATGTTCGATAAGTACGGTATATAACATCAGAAGCGTATTTTGGAGGTAAAATAAAGGTATTTTTGTCATATACACTATGTCTCAAAAATGCTTCTTTACGGAAATACAGGGTGTGAAAGTTTCATAAAAAAAATACAATTTTTTAAATATTTCCAAAACCACTTGAAATATTTTAATTAAATTTTTGCGTAACTTTTGAGAGTTAGCAACGTTGCGTGTTTTACTGTAAACACAGTGGCGTGCGGACAAGGTGAAAAGGTGAAAAATATGAAAGGAAAAACGTGTTACGCCGCTGTTCTTTTTCCATATTTAGTTTTTGATTGTTCGATTTGGAAAAAAAGGTCCCTTGACTTTTTCATGAATAATTACAGAGCCATTTTTATTTTTTTAATATTTAACTACAAATAACAATCATATAAATAATCACTTATGTGAGAATCAAAGCAAATGTTAAAAATGGCCACCTTCTAATAAAACGCATGATTCCAATCCTCCTCCAAATTTTGTCTAATTCTTTCAAAAACTCCTGGAGTATTTCTTATGGTATTACAACCTTGAATTATTTGAATCCTTAAATTATTTTCATTGATTACAGGTGTCTCATACACGAGTGATTTCAGGTGACTCCATAAATAAAAGTCCAAGGGATTAATATCGGGACTGCGAGGTGGCTAAGCTTGAGGATCTCCGCGTCCAATCCAGCGATTAGGAAAAGTGTTGTCGAGGTATTGGCGAGCAAGAAGGCTAAAATGGGCTGGTGCACCATCGTGCATAAACCATAAATCTCCTCTTACTTGCAGACCATTTAGTTCTTCGTATAAAAACTGAGTATACGAATTACCATTTATTCGAGGGGGTAAAAAGTATGTTTCAATAAGAGAGATAAGTCATAAGATAGTCATAAATCCCTATCCATACATTTAGTGAAAATGTTTGCTGAAAGCGACCTTCTCTTATTGCATGAGGATTCTCCTCAGCCTATAAATATTCATTATGAGAATTAATAATTGCTTCTCGCGAAAAAGTTGCCTCATCAGTAAATAAAATTAGGATAAAAAATAGTAAATTTGAGCAACTTTATGGAGTAACCACCTACTAAAATTTAGCCTTGGCTAAAATTCGCGGGGCAGCAGATCTTGTACTCGTTGTATGTGGTATGGGTAAAGCATAAAAACGTTCAAAACTCTTCAAACAGTATTTGCACTTAATTGAGGCTGTTGTGCAATATTCCTGGTACTAGTTGAAGGATTTTCTGTAGTATATCTTCTTCTAGCTCAGGCGTTGTTATTGTTCGTGGTCTACCAGGAACTACCCGATTGTGCT
The DNA here is from genome assembly GCA_927349885.1 of Psylliodes chrysocephalus. NCBI lineage: Eukaryota > Metazoa > Arthropoda > Insecta > Coleoptera > Chrysomelidae > Psylliodes > Psylliodes chrysocephalus. The sequence continues at coordinate 30,597,658 of OV651815.1, read as the reverse complement.
CAAAACTACCGGTTTCACTCAATCTGGCATGTATCTTTCTAAATGTTTTAGCACATAGCGTTACCATATTTGGATAACGTTGCTGATAAATTCTTCTAGTTGAATTCCCATTTGCTAAGCCATAAATGAAGTGCATTTGAGCCATTTCAGCGTTAGTAAAGTTATTCATTTTAATGTCTGACATACAAATAAATAAACAATTTAGAGCAGCGATTTCGTGAGTATATCGTGTCGTTTTTTTTTCTGGCGTAGAACCAGGTCAAAAATAGTAGGTTTCTTTGAGCATATCACTGGGCATATGAAATGGCATTTGACAACATTTTTTTGTGGTCTCGCATTTTGTAAATCAAAAAAATGTTAATTAATTGTATTAAAGAAGAATATATATTTTTTTTGTTTCCACCGTAATATCTTTAAAACTAATAAAGATACAAAAATTATTTTTATGTCAAATTAAAGCATACATTGTAGCGCTTTTAGCAATACAAGCGGCTTGGACACAATTTCCACTTTTATTTATCTAAAAATCAAATAAAATAAAAAATATAATCTGTATCTGTAACGTGTGGAAGGTGGGTTACTCCCACGGCACTTAGGCCTCATTAGGCCCATTGTGCATCCTCCTAAGATGATAGGCACCTCCTAAAGTTTTCTGAAAAGTGTGCTTTATTTGCAACAGAAAATGTACAAAAAAGAAGAAAAGTCTGATATCGGTTCAAACAGGTAATTTAAATTTCATATAGTTTTTACCTTTGCTACATATATTTTTAGGTAGTGGAAAAACTACTTATCAAAAAATTATTAAAGCTGTCAAAAATAGAAATGACATAGATATGATATCTAAATTAAGTTGCTATGAAGATTTATTTGCGTTCGATGCAAAATACCATAAATTATGTTACAGCCACTCTATATATCTCCAATAAACACAAATTGTCACAAAAATAAGAAAAGTGTTCCCAATATTATCACAAACTCACCCGAAAATTATTCGACAATGTCCAACTCCTCAGCATGTATTGACAGTAATGATACTGATGTTCAGAAAGATATTTTCCTTCCTAAAGAAATATCCGAAATTCAAATTTTATTAAGAGCTGTTGCCATATTACGTAGTGCAATGGCTTCATTTTAACCAAAAACTGGATTTCGCACACCAGATGATATTAATAAAATGAGGTTTCAGAATGACGTTCCAAATATTTTACTTCTCTTCGTGTCATGGCTTATAGATGCAAAGCTATTTGCCAAGGTAAAACAAGAAATCGATGATAAAGAAGATATATATGCACCTAAATGTTTGGCGAAGATTTTACCTGAGAAAAAAAATACATTCGGGCAAGTATTGATAATTTTAACCTCAACGAAAAAACCATTGATGGAAAAGGAACAACACATGCTATGGCCATGGTTGTGTTTCAAGAAAAACAGTCTATAAAACTAATTAGGGACCCGATTAAAGGAGGTAAATTCGCTTTAAGCATAGAAAAAACGGACATAAGTCTGCAGCGACTTAAAAAATATATTAAGCCTTAACCCCGTCCTGTACTTCCTGAATTAAAGTTAGCAACAATATTTCGAGAAAATTCAAATTGCTCGACAAAGATGAATTTAATTTGGCGATTGTTGAAATTACTCCAGAATGAGTATTCTTTTCTGTATTCCAGTTTCATCAATTACAGTTCATCAAATTTCTAGAGGTGTTCGACGCCCAGACAGAGAACGCGCTACGTGTGACTAAGATAGCTATTGTACAGTCTGCTAAACAAGTTATTTTAAATAGTTTTTAATATTTTTAGATAATTAAATTTTAAAAGTGTGGAATAGTTTAGAGATTAAATTGGTCTGATTGGACTTTCTTAGAAAGTTTTTAAAAGCAGCTAAAGATAGTATGTAGAATTGAAAATAATTATTATGCCATAAAAGGTGTTTTGGAATTCCTTCAACCTTTTGAAATTGAGTCAGAAAATATAAATTTTATAGGATATCGGAAAATACCTATAATTTTTTTGTAGGCCTTTGTAAATCGTGGAAATAGTTTATATTTTATTTCTACCTTATTAAGGAAAATGGTACCTATTATTAATAACGGTTGTTTCTGAAACATTACTAAAATTTTCGAAATTTTGTTTTTCTACAAAATAATAAACTATACTATTTAGAAAAAAATTTATTTCTCTTATAATTTTATAAAAAATAACAGGGGAATATTTACATTTCTTGATCTATTAAACAAAACGATAAATTATCTCGACGAATGACACCATGTTCTAGTACGGAAGCTAGCTTTACATTTTTGTTGGTGGTTTCATGGGTTTCATATCAATTTTTTGTAATTGTAGTTTACACGTACATATACCTCTTAACACTTGTTTGCTTTATTAAAAAAGTGTGTTGTTGTGATTTACGTCGAAATAAGTCAAAAACAACTTGAAACCCCATATAAAATCAAAAAGGAGAAACGGAAAAAAATTGAGCCTGTAAATGAACACAACTCAGAAACAAAAATAGCTATCTAATAATAAAAAAATAAAATTTGATTCTTGTGCTGCTTCATCTATATCATTAACTGTTTTTGGTTTTTTAATGGTTTTTCTTGGTGATGAAAATTCCGATATCTCACGGTTATCGATTCTTTTTTTTCTCTCCAGAAATGCGGACGACAGTGTTTTTAGATACTCCTGTGGCTGCAGCAACACGATCATTTACATTTTTAAATGGTATTGAAGGTGAATTAAAGTTTCCTTCTCTTCTCATAAACTCTATAACATTGGCTATTATTTCGCGAGATTGACTGTTAATCACGCGGCCTCTTAATTTGCTATTAAACTCCATACTTAGGTTCTATTAAACTGTAATGAGCAAAAAACACAAACGAAAATAAAGGAAATGTTTTAGCGAAATTTACATCTGACATTTACGTCTGAATGAAATAGTGAAATACTTGATGCGCAGAGTGTACTTTCATTGCGTAAATCCGTCGGGATGCCTGTCAGTAGTGCTTTCTCTGTCTAGCCGTCGAAAGCCTCTAGAAATTTGATGAACTGTACATACCTTTTCTTTTTGACAGAATTTGACACAATTTTTACCGCAATGGAAAGTTAGCAGAAAAACTGAATCAGAATCATACATCAGAAATACTGTGGAACAAACCTCCAGAATTGTCTGGCAAAGTGACTTTGCAACTTGGTGGGATGCACCTTACTTATTTATTTATTTATTTATTGCAAGTATAGGTTATATTTTTGCTGATGGTGGACTTACTTCGATTCTTGTCGAAACAGATATTTACGCAGAAAATTCTTGTCGTCTAATGCTCGATGGAGATCAGTGCTATCTCGCTATTCAAAGCTTAACATTAGCAGCCTATGTAATGTCTCGATTATTTTACAAGTCACTAAATAAATGGTACGAAGAAAATAAAGGACAAAATTTTTTACTGATGAGCTGAAAAAAGAAATGGACAGAGTAATAAAATCAAAAATTGACGAAGCAGGTAACTTAGAAGATCTTTCTTACCTTCTTGAAGATCACAACAAAGTTGTAGCAGAATTTTTAAACTTGGGTTGCGGTTCATCAAAAATATTTAAATACTGGTACTTTTTTTTTGGAGACAATCGATTTACTTTGGAGAATGCTAAGTGTTGAAAGAAATGGAGATTTTAAAAGTCATCTGTGACAATCGAAAATGCACTTGTGTTAAAAAAGGCTCAAAATGTTGTAACGAGTGTAAATGTCATTCGTGAAACAACAGTATTAAAGAATACGACGTAGATCCAGAAGATGACGAATTAGAGTGCTATTAATGTAGCATCTAAATAATAAATATGTCAACAATAAACCTTACTTTATTCTTACATTTTTAGTTTTATTCAATTAAAAATGTTTAATATACTACTAATTAGGTAAGTATTCACTGTGTGCATTTGGCTTGGAGGGGATAGATTGAGCTATCGCAGCGCCTATGGTGGCAGGAGTCGGCGATTGTCCACATCATCGTAGCGGCAGCGTGTTGTGGGTCTCATGTTGGGTATTAAAATGAGTCGTCGTTATTGTAGTGTTGTCGAGGGTAAAACCACTAGCAAAAATAGTGCGTGTAAGTTTTATACGTTCCCAACCGCATCACATAAATTGGAGCAAAGAAAGAAATGGATAGCAGCTGTGAAAAGAAAAAAATGAGTAACATAACCTCTGTCGTATATATATCATAAACATCGAAAGTAGGAGCGGTATTTGATTTATGACATGCCCAGCTTCTACAAAATCTTTACCTTTTCTTGGCGTTTCAGGCTGAAAGTTTATGTCATAAGATATTTTCTCAAATCCAGTGTACAAGATGATACTCATGACAAAAATGTAGCATCTAAAAATACAGACAAATTACATTGATTTATGACATTCAAAACGCAGATACTTCGTATGCATAACCTCCAAATATTTTTATGTCATTTACTTACTTTTTGTGCGACAGAAACAATTTTTGTTAGTCTATCAACTAACAGCGAACACAAAACTTGGTTGCAACATTTAATTGTTGAAAAAGAATTTTCAAGTTCAACTGTTGAGTGTGAGGTGTATAGCAAGTATGCGGGAATGAATGAGGAGAACTGTCGCTATCCCGTCACCAGAGAGCGCTACCAGTCTTGCACACAGCGAATAGGGGGTTAGTTTATAACACTGATTGATATTTATATGTATTTATATACCTATCTTTTGGTTCTCTTTTTATATTTTTTACCTTTGCACCTGCTTTATATCCCTACCTGTTTTAGAGTTATTAAAATTGAAATATGTCCGACTATTATCAGAGCCTCAGAACGTCCCGACCGACCGGGACCGTCCGCGCTCGCAGGCCGGAGCCGAGCGCGCCTTAATAATATTTTGCCCGTTTAAGAAAAATCGCTGACTCGATACTATAACCGACACATAAAAAAATTTTATTCTAAAAACTTTTTTCGACTATTGGCTTCAATTTGTTTGCAGCATATATGTACAAATTTTTAAAAATAAACTTTTTTTCGATTGCTTAAAAGTACGCTACTGAAAAAACAAGTTTGAGTTTGCTGTTATTTTAAAAAATTAACAATTTTTTTTTGGGATTTAAGTGGGATATTGCTTAAAGCGCTATTGTGTTTACTTTAATATGTAAATAAAAATACCTCGATTGCAGGATTATTTTCCGAGATATAGCGGTGGAGGCGTTAAAAAACATGTTTTATAAAAAATCGATTTTTTTTAAGTTTTCTCGAAATAAAAAAGTTCTCGACCGCCAAAAAATGTCGTCAAAAATGATTTCGTGTATCCTATTACCTTATTAAAGAATTGCACTAAGTCTGGTTTGGTTCTACGCAGGTTTTTTTTTTCTCAGAAACTAAGCGTCTTTACTTCCAAGTTTTACTCCGCTAATTGGCGACTAGTAAAATGTCAAACAACAATAATTGGGAAAAATTGAAGATAACTTTTTTGTTGTACATTGTTCAAAGATATTAAAAATATTAAAAAAGAATGAAAAAAATTACTGCCTTTGTTGCTTTTTCTTCCAAATCAAACATTAAATACAGAAGAGTGGCGTAACACATTTTTCCTTCTATATTTTTTAGCGATTAAATTGATTAAAATATCTTAAGTGGTTTGGGAAATATTTAAAAAATTGTATTTTTTTTATGAAACTTTTACACCCTGTATTTCCGTAACGAAGCATTTTTGAGACATAGTGTATATGACAAAAATACCTTTATTTTAACTCCAGAATATGCTTCTAAAGTTATGTACCGTACTTATCGAACACCCTGAATATATTGTGTTCCTTGTTTGGGTTCGTTATTAATAAAGACCCCCATTTTATCCTCTTTAATAAATTTAGATGTCACTGCAAATAGAATTCGACAGATCTAATACATTTAAGGAATCTGGTACATTTTTTAGACAAATCTGGTACATAACAAAAACATATTCCTCTACTATGAAACTCTTTAAATAAAACTCCGGTGAATGACAATAATTGTCTTTCATCGTGAATAAAACTAAGAATTATTTATTTGACATTAATAAATTGAAAGTATGTGTGTCAATTCAGCGATTGTTCCCAAAAAACTTTTTTAAGGCAAGGTAAATACAAGTATTTTTAAAGCTATTGTTTTATTTAACTATAATAAAGTTTTACGAATCTAATTTGTTTTATATTTTGTTTCAGTGTCTAAGACCATTTTAAGACTACTTCAAAATGGTATATTTTGTATCCAACTGTAAATACTATAAAGTAAGTAATAAGCAAAAAATTTGTAAATTTTTGTTTCCCACAAAACCCGCTAAAAAGAAAAATTCGATAATTCTGATAAGGTAACTACTTGATATCATTATGGAAATGTAAATGTACAATGAACGTTTGATAAAGATACAAATGGTTTATCACTTTAAAAGTCTGAATCGGAAAAATGGATCAACCAGTTGAATTTAATATACCTACTCATAATGAGAACCTAAGAAATGGTATGTACATATAAATAGTGTATAAGTTATTTTTGCCTGTAATTATCAATCGTGTTGTCCTCTAGTCTAGATTTTGTGTTGCATACAAACCTGGTAAATTAGTTTTTAGTTGGTAATAAAGTATCTCTCGAAAAGAGCAATAAGTATAAAATTTTGATTTTGATTAGGCACTTAAAAAGTCACATCCCACATATCTACATGCTCTGGGTCATCAATCCTATAAGTACATATTAAAACAATATACTATCTACTATATACTATCTACAATAATTTGAAAATACAGATGAAGCCGATTTACCTATTTAGACAAAATTATTATTATTCTATTATTTATTAAAACACATTACTTTTTAGTAAAAGTCAGCCATGAGGATAGGACATTAGTGAGAGCAAGAATACTTTGGAATATGCTGTAAAATACACTTAGAAAGGGTCATATGAAGAATTAAGTGTGATAACATTTTACGATATGTATCTTACTATTTTAGTTCACAGATTTCTGTAAATGTTCAATTTTGTGCTGCTATTTCAAACTTTTAGCATCCTTTGATAAATATTACCAATGACCTCTTTAAATGTTTATTTTACCTTATTTATTTATTTTTTCTACTCTTCATACAGTATTCTGTGAAGAATGTTATAGGTTTACTTTATCCGTCTGTCAGATGGTACGTTTTTGTCTGCACGATCAATCAGAAACGAGAAATGATATCAACTTGAACATTTTAAGCAAAAATCAAGCTCTATAAGGAGCCAAAACCTGTTGAAATTAAAAAAAAATCAAAATGAAAAGCGATATCAACATGAAATTTTTAGTAAAAATCAAGCTCTATAAGGATATAAGGCCTACTGTGTAATATTATGTATTGTGATGGGACTGATCTTATAAAATAAACATTTAAAACATTTTGGTTCTTATTTTATTTGCCAATAAAAGGTATTTAAAAAATATTTTATTTGACATCTGTGACAAATTGTGAAAATGATTAAACTTACAATAAAAACTGAAAAATGGTAGGTAAAGTTTCATATAATATTTTTACACAAAAATCAATTTTAAGCTTTCTACCTAGCCTAATATATATTTAAAAATAATCTCAAATTATGAAGAAAAGTCAGTTTAATAACTAATAATGTTTATAGATGGTTTTCATTTTAATAAAAACAAAACAAATATTACACTAACTAATATATTCATTTATTAATAGTTGTTGTGCTTGAAAGCAGTATGATGTTGATAATTAATGCAAACTCAAATAATAAAAAATAGCGATATTGGCTCTTGTACAAAGTTTTGAACCAAACTTACAAATTATAAAATTATTGGAAAAAGTGAACACTTATTTTAAATTACCAAGAGGCGCCACTGGTTAGAAATGTATTTCTTATGGAAATGGTTTGGTATATTTAACTTATGTTTGGTATTAAATACCAAAATATTGGAAACTGACCAATAATAATCAAGATATTTCAATACTTTCAAGTTGTTATGTTGGGATTTGGTATTTCTGATTCTTCCCATCTCAATAATAATAAATAAAGTCAATTTTGATACTTATTCTTTCCTTGCGTAAAAAATAATATGAAGTTTATAATAATAACTACACTTAATACAAACTCAAATAATAAAAAAACAGCGATATTGGCACTTGTACAAAGTTTTGAAGCAAACTTACAAATGATAAAATTATTGGAAAAAGTAATTGTGGGTAGAATAGTTCAAATAATTTTAATTATTTGTCCTTCTAAAAGAAATCGATGGGTAAATTTATTGAAAAATAAAGATAAAAGTAATTGACCAACTAAAACGGTAGCCGCCACTGTATTAGAGAGATATTGCAAATTTCTATAAGATCAATAGTGACAACGTAATAAGAAGCAAATCAATTCCGTGCTAAAATAAGACATTGCAAACCTGATGTTTTGACATTAGAGTCATTGTCCTTATACACAGGTATTTTAAAAACTTTAAATTACAGTTTATCTTTTTTGTTGTCTATAATAGTACACAATATTAAAGAGGAATTAAAAATGATCATTTTAGAAGTTTTATAAAGTCGCCACTATCTTCTGCCCTTAAGCATCCACAATTAGGTCAGACAGAATCTTTAATAAAGTCAGTTCTAGAACATAAATGATCTGCGCATGCTCAAATGTAAAAATAAAAGCGGCGCTAATGGTGTATATTTTGATTAAAATGGGATTATTAATATTATTAAATTAGTTTTTTGGACCTTGTAGTTCAACCATATTGTTAGATTATATTTAAAATATTTGAATTTGGCGCTCTTATAATCATTCGGCCGCTCACGCATGTGCGCTTAAAAGCGGTACGCGTTCCAGAAGGAACGACATCACCGCAGGGGTGCGTTCAGAAATGGAGAGCGTCAATTTTCAATTGTCTGGACAAAATTCGTCGAAACGTTTATTTTTGCCCGATAAATACGAACGGTAAGTGCAAAGTATTGTCAAATTAAGTTTTTGGTTATGTCTTTTCTGTTATCTGAGATTGTAGGAATTATCAAAAATTAGTAAATATGTAACATCATTGACGTCCACATAGACTTTTTTATGTAATAATTCAATTCATTACATTTAATCCTGTGTCATAAAATTTTATCATTTTCTGTAATGAAATTACCATCGTTTCCGACAACTAGACGATAATTGATGGAATTAATTCTTTCACTCATGCTCATATTTAAATAGAAAAATAGGAAATTAAATACTAGGTGGTTCTCTTAGGACCGATTCCACCGTTGTGTTAAACGAATTTCAAAATGACATTTTTACATTAACAATGTCATTTTAATCTCCGTTTAACACAACGGTGGAATCGCTCCTTAGGTTAATTAGGGTTATGACATACTGCGCAAGTCGAGTAAAAGTTACCCTACTCAAAACGTTGGGTAAAATTTCTTCATCCCGACGCGTTTTTCTTTTAAATAGGAATGGCTAGGGTAATTCGTCCAGATAAAACGTTTCATATTTAGGAACGCTTTTTAGAATTTAGACAACGTCCGTACGCATTTACCCTACATTTTAGAACGCACCCCAGCAGTCACTGCCTGACATTGACCGACAATTGACTTTATTAAAAATCTAACAATATTATTTTTTTTTCCGTAAAGCTGGTCGACTGGAGTATGTTAATCTGATTTTCATTTAGCTTAATTTTAGTAGAGACTTAAGGCTGGGAAATGGACTAAAAATGGCGGCCGTTTTTGTCATTTTACAACGTGTTACTAAATCATGCTTTTTAGATTAATAAAGAAAAATTACAAGGAAATTGAGTTATAATTATAAACAGAAATGTTGTAAGAATGAATTGAATATACACATATTCGATAATAACTAATCATAATTTCAAATTATCATTAAAAACTTGAAAAATTTTATTGCAAGGATGATTAAGCAAATTATTTTCAATGAATTTTCTATGATTATTTATTAACTATCCTACAATATGACGGCTGTCGGTCTAATAATTATTACAAAAAGCATGATTTCAATTTGCAAATTTTGACACAATTTTTAAAATTGACGCGTTAATTATCATGTCATTTTAGTACATCGTGTTCACCACCAATGCGACATGCAAGGCTGAGTTAACGTATGCATTGAAACTTGGGCGACAACTAATGGTTGCCTATCAGAAAAGTAAACGTCTTATGTCAAATTATTGGTTGACCAATTAGAAATGCAAACGGCATGTCAAATTATTTCAAAGTACAATACGAACCGTTGCTCAAATATACTTGTATATGATAATCAATGATAATACGACGTTGCCGTTCTATGTATGTTTACAATGGTTTTAAAGATATTTATTGAATGACAAAATCTTTCTCCATGGACAAAATCGGGAAGATTTTAAGGCACAAGCACTTTTGTTGGTTGACAAGAATTAAAAAAAATATAGTTTTGTACGTTCTCAAACCTGCTTTATACAGTGTGTGTCAATAAGTTGGATCCATATGTGATTTTTTTTTGATATTACGATTGGAAAAAACATCGTAAACCATCATCTCTGGTTATTTAAAAACTTAAACCAACCCATATTAAATTTGACTACTGGATTTAGTTCTGTCAGTCTCGTTTAAAAAAGAATATTTGAGCGATTTTTCAAAATTATTACGAATTTGACAGGTAAGTAACGTACGTAGCCAACTTTTTAAATAATCAGAGGTAAATGACGTTTTTTCCGGTCATAATATTAAAACAAATTGCCATATATATATATGGACCCAACTTTATTGCACTCACTGTATGTCATATACGTGTCATGAAGACTAATTTTAAGAATTGAAGCCAATGAAGTGGTGTACAAATGGATATTTTTCTTTAATATTAATTTTGAGTTTGTTTGAAGTAGTTATTATAATCAGTTTTATTAATGTTAATTGTATCGGTTTATGAGCAATTTTAATAAAAACTAATTCAAAACTTGCAAAAATACCGAAATATTTTTGTTTATTGCAAAAATAATTATTGATAGGACATGGGTGGAAGGAAATATAAAAAATAATTAGACATAAAACAAAAAGTAGTTTATTAGAAAAAAGATTATAGTATATTACAATAAAAACAACCTAAAATATAATACAGATGTCAAAAATATTGGAAATGAATCCTTTATATATCTTTCAACATTAAATTTTTGTTAAACTTTTATTCCTTGAAGAACTTTGAAACCAAACGACTTTTGGGAACACATGACTTTCCAATTGCACATCTTATTTCTCTTCCTCTTTCTACTCGGGACATTTGTATGATGCCCCATATTTTATAAGGTAAAAGTTTATTCACTAACTACTAAATATCCTTATAACTAATGAAGTCTTATAAAAGTAACAAAATCACGAATAACGAAAAAGCACAAAAAAAAAACAACACCCACTCAAAAATTTGCCAAAATTCAAACACGAAAAACGAACTGTTTACGTTTTGTCGTTTTGACTTCAATCCTTCGACATTTGAGTTTTTTGTCTTGTCAGTTGCCAGAGACTACCAGTTGTTTAGTTCCGAAATTCACAATAATCGATCCAATCGATTGTTAAGTTTCACAATTTCTGTCTAATCAACAAAAGCATGAGCGATCACGCTATTGTCAAATTATATTTTTACTTAAGTAATATCATTATGCATTTTAGAGGTACCATTACCTAATAAGTAGGCATAAAAAATTAAAAATTCTTATTTTATTACCGAAATGAATCGAGGAATCATTTAAATTCTAAAATAATCGATTTATATTTATAGAAGTTTTGCAAATTTTTAGGTAAAATGTAAACAAAACCCTTCGGATTAGGAAAAACCATAAAGTAATAAAATTTCTACCCAACCATAAAATACCTTTCACTCCCACCCAAAAATTGCGATGTGGAAAAGTTCAATTGACCCGGTTCTTTAGGATTAAAATTATTATTATGACCGTCAAATATAGTTTACAAGTGAATACAATATACCAATAATGTTAATAAATGTTGAAATATTATTCTAAAGTAAAATTTAATGTTTTTTTTTCTTCTTGTTACATTTAACCTACTTACTACTTACCAACTAGTTTTGACAGATTAATTTTTCATGTAACAGTGCAATTATTAAATTGAAACTGGATATCGCAAAATATATATTATTCTTCTAAAACATTTATTGGTATCTGTCTACCTAGATTTGGCAACCTGGATATAAAAACAAGTACGCTTAAAAATAAAATTGTTATACGAGCTACAGGTACAGGTATTGCCATCTATGTACAATGTATTGAATACTTGCTTTGTTGCAAAACCGCTGGATCAAATGTCGCAGCCTTAACAGGTGTTGTTTAAATAGCATTTATTTCCTCTAATGTCTAGACTGGGACAGCAAGCCGTTTCATTTCAAGTATTTACACGTTAGTCATATTTTCGTTTAGTATAGTTTTAGTAGAGACTTAACTGCGCTGTTTAAATATCATGTATTGCCTTGAATGACTTACCTGGCATAGCAAGCCGTTTCATATCAAGTAATAATACAATATTCGTGTTTCTTTTGCATTATTGACTGTTATGTTAGGTACCTACCGGTCCACTCCGTGAGTACGAAGTTGGTACATTAACAATTAATGCCTATTATCACTGTTTTGCATTTACATACATATTTAAACACATTAATAATAATACCCTCCTAGAATATGTAAAAATATTATTTTTTAAAATACCTACAATTAAAGAGCTAATAAAATTTTAAAAAATTATGTCAAATTAAGCGTTCACACTGAATTAAATTTGGCGTAGGTTATGTGCATCGATACATGTCCTTAAGACGTATAATATTTTTTTTTTTATTTGGTGTCATCGGCGTCCACTACTACGGCCATTAGCCATTGTTTTGTGTAGGCTTTGTTACTGTTTCCCAGCGCCACTTTAGGAACAGCACTGTTAATTAGAACCCAACAGTGAATGGTCGACTGGGGAATCCTACCAAGGCATCAGAATTAATTTTAAATAATTAAATTAAATGAAAAAATCCCGGCCAACGGTGGGATTCGATCCTGAGACCTTCCGATCTCAAAGTCATGACTCTAACCACTGAGCCAACCCACCCCCAGACGTATAATATTAAATCAATTTTTCTAATTTTAAAACATTTCCAGTAAAGCCCAAGTATTCTGTAGTCGGTCGGTAGCTTTTTTACATTAACTAAACCAAAAGTTTTAAAACTTCCACACATCTATCAATCTAACATAAAGATTATAAAAAGAAAAGAGCGAATAAAAAAAGGTCATTACTCACCTGGATTTGACAGACGAGTTCCCCGTAAGGCCAACAGTGTCTCAACGATGGAACAATGGCGAAAGGTGTAACAAATAAGCCCATGGCGAAATCGTTGCTGGCCAAAGAAGTTAGCAGATAACGGGGCTGGAATCAAAATGGAACAATGAGTTACACTTGTATATCACGAAAAATCGTTCTTTCAATGTTTATCGGTTTATTTTTTGTAATCACATATTTTAAAATAAATCATCTAATTTAAGAATCTATCGAGGTGGCTGTGAAATTGAAATGTTTTGGGTTGGTACTTCAGCCACTTCCACAAAATGATATATTATTTGATATTTTCATTTTTAAACAAAGTTTATTACCTACAAAAAAAACTACATTGCAATTGCACGCTTGATCTCATTAGTACGTACTTGCTCGCTTGATCCCATTAATACGTAATTGCTCGATATTTCAATTTGTGTTATAGACACACAAATAAGTTTAAAAACAAGTTGTATGGATTTAAAAGAGACATATTTCAAAAATAGTTTTGGATATACAGTAAGCTGGGTCGAAATAGGCATATTTTAAAAAATATAAAAATTAAATTTACAATATCTATCAAAACTTACGTTTGGCTGTGCTTACTTTTTGTAATTTTTTTAAAATTTCTAAATCTTTATTTTCAGCCCTCTATTTTAAAATTTACTGCAAGTTACATTTTAGTGTTTGTAAACACACTCTTTACTTTTAGTATTTTTAAATAACATCTTCAGCCCTCTATTACCCCTTTTAATCAATGTTTAATCCTTTTGTCTTTAAAAGCTAAGGTAAAAATTACTTAAACAACAAATAAATATTACACGATTAAAACTAAACAATACATTTATCTAAAACATGGTAAAAAGTACTTAAAGAAATTAAACATAAAAATCTAACACATCAAGTACTAGAAAACAAGCTAATAAAAAAAAACATTTACTGAATTTTAAACTGTCATTTACTTTCAAATATTAATATAATTTCTTTTGATTTTATTCTTAATTCTGGACCAATTACTAAAAAAGATGACTCTATAACTAATTTTACGCATCTCTCCACGGATTGAGTATGGCAAAGGAACTTTGGAAAATCAAAGTCTGGAATTTCGGTTTCGTTTATAAGGTCCCTAAGATTATCATCAGTTAAGTCCCTTAAAACAGGAGGCGGTGACACATCGCACTTTGTAACCCTCCGTAAAGGTAGTTACGTTTCACCGGGTTGGGTTGTACAGTCAGAGACAGGATTCAAATATAAAATAAAGATTTATTCTAAAAATACTATATAAAGAATACTATGTACAAAATGTATAACCTCGGGTCCTAAATAAATCTTCGTAAGGTTTTGCTTAGATGATTCGGATGGAGCTCGCTATATTTCGGCGGTCGTTGGCTGCATGGATGCTTCTTCATAAACCAACGTGCCACGATGAGACGTTCGAGGGGTTGATGGGTGCAAGATCAGGTCTGATATACGCGATAGTCGAATTTCTGGACGTCCATTCAAGTAAGTACCTTGAACGAGAAGTATCCCTAAGTCAGTACCTTAGGAACGGGAGATACAGGACAGTACGAAAGTCAATATCTTTCGCACCGGGTAGGTTGTGTCCGACAGGTCAATACCCTGGCGAGCGGGGAGAAGGATTATCGACAAGTCAGTACCTTGCCGATGGGTCAGGAAGCCTCTCGAGTTAATACCTCGCTAGATTGCCTTCTTGGGCCTTTCGGTCAGCTTTATATATTCACCAGGTCTCTGTAAAAACACTAGGTTGTTTGGAGGAGAATAAGGCGAAATGTCTCTCTTTGATATTTGGTATTCTGATAGTAACTTTCTTTGTTCCTCATTTTCGTATGTTTTAGCGTTGTCTGATACTACTTCTTTGGGGCAGCCGAACCTCATTATGATTTTGTTTTTAAGTTGTGACATATGGTATTTGCTGTTGTTCTTCTAACTGGGATGACTTCTAACTATTTCGATTATGTGTCTTGGAAAACCAAAATGTAATTATTTTCTTCACTTGATGTTGGTAGCGGTCGTATCATGTCTGTGGAGACTGTGTGTCATGAGTGTGGAGGAATGTTCGTTGAGTGCATGCGTCCAGGAGTTTGTTGTTGCGGAGTTTTGTAATGCTGGCAGTGTTTACAGTTTCTCACGACGGTTGCTGTGTTTCTAAACATGCCTGACCAGTAATAATTTCTTGCTATGTGGGTTATCGTTTTCGCTATGTCTAGATGTCCTGCTATTGTTTGCTCATGATTTTCTGGGATGAGTTGTTGTCTTTTACTATTTGGAATGCAGAGTTTACACGGGTTTGATATATCTGTTTCTATTAGGTTGTGTTTGTCCCAAAAATTCCTTTATAAACGGTTGCCTTTGACAGTGTAATCCGGAAACAGTTTGGCGTTCGTTTTTTACTTCTTTAATTTTCTTATTGTACTATTCGTTTGATTGTATGTCTCGTGTGTCCACTGTGCATATTGATTCTCTAGAAAGTGCGTCGGCTAGGACGTTCTGTTTGCATTTTCTGTATATGACGTCGAAATGGAACTGCAGTAGTGTCATTGCCCTTCTTGCTATCCTTTCTGATGGGTTTGGTGATTTATGTACGGTTTCATTTTTTCTATTCCAAAGACCACTGCCAAAAAGTTCCTTCTTTGTTACGATGTAGTTTTTTCTGCTTGTGACAGAGTTCTACTGGCATATACTATTACCTGCTCTTTTCTGTGTTCGTTTTTTTTTTTTTTTGAGGAGGGCTACGCCTACCCCGTGGTTGGATCCGTCTGTATGTAGGAAGAACCGTTTGGAGAAATGCGGGCATACTAATATCGAGGCTTGTGTTCAAAGTTTTTTGATCTTGTTGAAAGCTTCTTCCTGATCCCAGCTCCAACGTTGTTTCTTTTTGAAGAGTTTCGTGAGAGGTGCTGTTGTTTTCAAGTAATTTTGTATGACTCTTCTGTACCATAAAGTGATGCCTAGAAATAGACGGAGTTGTATGATGGTTTTGGGAGCAGGATATTCGACCACAGCCGTAATTTGGTTTTCGGTCATTTTAATTCCGTTATTATAAAATGTACACACATAGACATTTATATAATTTAAAATTCCTTTATTCGTTTCTTTTCCTTATTTATAAAATGTTATAAAGCCTATAACAGCAATTACTATCGTCTTTAATATTTTATTTCTACATCGTCCACTTCTACTTTTGATATCTAAATTAACATTTGACATCAGTACATCCAGGGTAGATCATTGATATCTAAAATTAACAACAACTAGACTAGACAACAATAACTAGACAACAAAGATGAAAAAAGCATTACTTTAAACTAACAACAATATATAATATTGCAAAATTTTTAGCGTTATAAATAAAATACAATTATATTTGTTCGTAAATATAATATATGTCATGCTCCCTGAACATTAGTATAATAATCTGTCAAATGATTGACCAATCATCTAATGGCCAGATCTTGAAGTTGGATACATGTTGATGTTAAAATATACTTTATATAGCTCTTATAATGGTCAAACGGGTACCTCACCTTCTAACGACCCCTAGTGGATTTTTTGGAACTACGTTGTGTTTGGTGCCATATCGTCTTTTGTTTTTATATGGAATTTTAGGAAAGTTGAAACACCTGTAATAATTGTCTTTTATCGTGAGAATATGTCAAACCTGGTAGCGACAGTTATCTATTCGCTCCGTGCGCGACAGCAGCGCCAATTTGTTTTGGTATTAAAGGAGTATTTCTGCCTATACTGACAAATACAATTTTTAATAGAATTCGTAAATAAAAAGTATATATGTTAGTTTTAATAAAAGTATATGGATTTATAAAACATTAATTTATTATTATTATATATTTTTCACGCTTAAATTGAAGAAAATTATGTATAATCATTAAAAATCAATAATAAAATATAGGCAGGCAACAGTATTTACTGGAAAATGTATGAGAAGTTGCCTAAGTCTAATAAGTTGTCATTGAAGAAACCATTTATAATAGCGTGAAGTTAAAATGTATAAAAAGGATCGCTACTTATATTTTCATTTTTGTTCTAAAGAAAACATAGAATGAATGATTAAAACTGGTTTCCGATCAGTAAGTCACAAAATTGCATAGCAGCCAAATATTATAATCAACGGCAGAAATCTTGAAATCTAGTCCTTGCTGAATGAACATTTAAGAATAAAGGGATATTAAAGAACATCGTAAAATGATAATTTATTATTTATTTAAAAACTTTCTAGTTTCTGATGTCTACTATTTCCAGCATAACTGTTATTATCACAAAACTAAAGGTAATTTTTCTTCTTATTGTACACCTATCCATTTATTTCTTTGATTTAATTTCCACTTTGTTAGTGAAATTTGTTATATAAGTTTCACTGTTTTTTTTTGCTAGTATTTGTACAATTTTCAACACAGTAACTCCGGTTGCTTATTGTGTTGTTTTTACCTACTTTTTTGAAAAAAAGTAAAATGTATACGTGTATTTGATATGCCAAAATTACAAAATATCCCCCTAAAATGCACGAATTATCCGCAGCTAGCGCTAGTATCGCTTTTGCTTCCCTTTCCATGACTTCGCACGGAGCGAATAGTTAAGTTCTCAGAAACACTTTATTATTTATTGGACACACAACTTTATCGGACCGATAATTATTCTTTTAATAACGAAATGTACCGGAAACCGGCCATGTAATTAAAAATAGTCTAATACAATATTATACAATTATAACCAGAAAATAAAGGACTACAAAAAATTAAATTTTATTTTGTTGGGCTCGCCCTGTATGTACAGTTATGACATTTAGTCGGTACATATAAAACAATGAAGCTTTTACAGAAAACATTTTTTTGTTCGCAATAATAATGAAAAGTAGTCAAAATATAATGAAAAAAACCTGTACACTTAAATAATTGAAATATGGCCAAAAAACTATTTTAATTAAGCTATCCCGTATATAAGTAAGTCTTCTCGACCTATTTTTGACTTCGGAATATCTAATGTAATTTATGACCTACCTGTTTGCTCCATCCTGTAGAATATTGACAGATTGTGCAAAGACGTAGCATCGGGTTATATTTTTAATCGCCCTATACAAAAGCAGATCTCAAAAGCTAAAGGATTGTTTAATTTAACTCTCTCGAAGCCCAAATCTACCCGTTTTTTATTTCAATTAAATTTGTTAAACGCCCAAATTTCAAACGAAAATACAATTTATGCGGACGTCGAAAAAACAAACTGAGAGAGAGATAAAAAAAATAGATTTGTTACCCTGTCGTCGACAGTTATAATAACGTTTCTTCGGCCAGTGTCTTCTAGAATGAATGAACAATGGCGAAACGGGAGTAACAAATAATCCCAGGACGAAATCATTATTCGCTAAAGACGGCGTTATACTATAGTAGTAGATTGCGGGGCTGAGACCAAATAGAATAAATGGCTTTACCCGTGTTTGCGGTTAATTTAGTGGTTGTCGGGACTCCTGATTACATTTGTATTTTTGCTCCGGGCAGTTTTTCCTTTTTTCCCCAAATTGGAAACGGTTTGTTTCTGATGATGTGACACAAGAAAGATAAACATTTTTTCCTATATTTTACGCATATGTATTCTGCTTTCTGTGGGCAAATATAATCTAGTAAATAAAATTTTTGATGTTCCTATTATTTTAATTAGCTGATTTTATTATAATAAAAACAGCACTGTCATTATAACAAGCCATCGAGAAATTACCACGAGAAGCACGTGTGCTTCAATAATTTTATTATACTTACCCCGTGAGAAACACCATTCCTTCTCACTTTTACATAAACTATCGACAACGGAAGTGATATAAGGTTATGGAGCATGTTGTTTGGTGACTGAGAACAATCTAATGCATTTAGCTCGTTTTTTTCTTGGACCTACGTTGGCACTACAGTTTTATTATTACATATATGAACCAAAAAAACTTTATTTTTATATTATGATGGCCTTCAAGATGTTAAATGTTTGTTTTTTTATTGCTGTATTAATCATTCCGAATTAATAAACTGTATACAATAAGCATGTCAAGTAACAAATGTTATTTAGTGAAGGTGACTTAAGTACCAATCCAAAACTTTTAAATATCACATCCAATTCAAATTAAAATATTTCTCTATAATTAAAATAACGTACCTGTGAATGAATGTACTTCGAATATCTTCTGCTGTTAATGACCAAAATCAACAACAAATTGGCGCCTAAAACACCAACGGTGACTGAGAGGACCAGAAAAGCTTGGATGATGTCTCCGGGATGCAGTGCCGAGAAGAAGGTGATGTGCAGATATCGAGGATGAGCGCAACTGCTGTTGGTCAAAGCCGGAGCTACCAGCATGGTAGCTTTATGATGCATTTTGAAGAACATATGGTTGTCTTCATCTGTAATCAAAACGACTTTTTTTTATTGAAAGTTTTAAAAAAGTTTAAATTAAGTTCTAATATAACTTTTAATACAAGTTTTAATATAAGTTTAATACAAGTTTTATTACAAGTTTAATACAAGTTTTAATATAAGTTGTAATACGAGTTTTAATACAAGTTCTAATACAAATTTTAATATAAATTTTATTAAAAATTTTAATACAAGTTTTAATTCAAGTTGTAATACAAGTTTAAATACGAGTTTTATTACAAGTTGTTACGTTTGTTTATTTTAAACAACAGTTTATTTGTTAATAATTTATTTGAACACCTATTTATTTTAAAACAATATTATTCTAATTCATATATATTTCGAATGTCTTTAAATTGTTTACTATTTATCTTCACACTCTATGTATACGACTGACTCGTCCGTGTTCTTTTACCAATATTTATATGCCCATTGAAAATTCTGGTGTATTCCAGAATTATGTCGCCTAAAACTACAATCAGTATCATGAACGTTTTGGAGAGAAATCGAAAGCGCCCACAGCAATCGCATTACATACGTTGAGTCTTAAGGGGTTTAATTATGTTTTATATTCGGACAAGTGGAACCTCAATGGCCAAAAAAGAAAGAAAGGGACTTTGACGATTAGAGCATGACCGAAATCGTTGGAATGGCTCGCATTACATTGCCCCCTCCTTAAGATATAGTTCCTTTTGGAACTTTTACGAAACCTAAACGGATTGGTTGCATCTGCAACTGAACCCTCTTTTGCAATTTCCAGTTGCATGGAAGTAACAAGGACCTGTCTTCGTTGTAACCTGGCCATTGGACCAAAGGCTGCAGAGCAGTATTTGGACTCCAGTATCTTAAAAGATTACTTCTACCATGTTCTTAATGATCCTCCAATCCAGCTGATTTCCATCTATCTTCGGCATTGCTAGTTTCTGTACAATGGACTTCAGTACGTGCTCCCTTAAACTAAGTAATGCTTCTCATACATCATATTAAGTGGATCGATCTCGGAAGATGTTTTTTGTTACCAGATAGAAAAGGTAACGCGATCCATATTGAAGTTTCAATGCTTTTCCAGAGGCTGGTAGCTGATCTTGAAGTTCTGAAAATCGACAAAACTTCTTCTTGGCGGAAGTGCTATGGACCAATGAGTAATCTTTAGGAACCGTGAGCAGATCTTGTTGTTACTCGGTTGTAACACCATATCTTGCTTTTCTGGTATCTTTATATGCACCCATAAATTATTCAAGGACAAGGTCAGGTGATTCTTGGAGCTGGTTTACTTCTTTTTCCTCGTCTTGGTTATCCTCAAATGGCGCCAGCTGGTTTTGGTGAACTACCTTTGGTTTACCGTTAGGAATCTTACTTATATGGTAAATGACATCATATTTTTTGTTCCTAATGAGGTACGAACCTGTCCAAGACCTTTGAAGCTTCGGAGAATAACCCTTTTTTTGGGTTATGGAGCTAGACTTTGTCGCCTTCCTTGAAACATCCTTCTGTGGCTTGAATATCGTATTGCTTCTTCATTCTGTCGCTGACAATTTGAAGATACGAGTGAATTCATGCATGTCGTCCATTTTTTCTTCGTAATTTGATCACATAATCTTCACCGGCTCTCTCTTCTCCAGGTTGGCATACAAACTCAAGGTCACACGATAGTCTCCCGGACAGCACATTTGCTGGTGTTTGGCCTGTAGATTCATTGACAGCTGATCTATACGAAATATACTTATCCCAATCTTGCTTATAGTTTGAAACCACTTTTGACGGATATTTGCAAATGGTCTAATTCATTCGCTCTACCAGTCCATCGGATTGTGGGTGCATGCCTAGTCTGTCACAAATTTTACAAAAGAGTTGGCTTTCAAAATTTCTGCCTTGGTCACTGTGGATCTCTAAGGGCACTTTAAATCAACAGATAAACTTTTTTATCAATACATCTGCAACAGTTGCGGTCTCTTGATTTGGAATGACGTAGACTTTCACCCACTGTGTAAAATAATCCATGACCACCAAAATGTATTTGTTACCATACGCGGTCACGGGAATCTGTGAAAGCACTCCTCCAATTCCGACATTACCTGGCAACAGTATTCAGGATAAATTCTCCCTCTGGCAGTGGATAGCGTAGTATTGGCGCTATTGTTAAATGCTTCTTTAGTGTTTCAAAGGCAGTTTGGCAGTCTTCGTCACAGCAGAATTCTCTTGCTTTTTTATGAATCTTCGGTAGTACGTACAAAGCCCAAGAAAACTTTTCATTTGGTGTTTATCCTTTGGTTGTTGCCACTCTCTGGTAGAAGCGCATTTCCACTTTTCTACAGCCACGCCATCCTTACTGACTATATGACCCAGGTAATTGACTTTATTTTGGAATTGATGGAATTCCTTGGGGTTTAGCATCAGTTGGGCAGTTGAAGTCCTTTAAAAACATCTTCTTTAGATGTTTATCAAATGTCTTCCCCAAGACTATAATATCGTCTAAATATACCAGGTACGTTTTCCATGATAACCCTCTTAAAACATTTTTTCATAAGTGTTTCATATGTCGTAGTGGCATTACATAGTCCAAATGGCATGACATTGAATTGCCATAATCTAGATCCGGTGGTAAAAGCTTGGGACCATTTCCACCTGCCAGTATCCAGACTT
The DNA here is from genome assembly GCA_927349885.1 of Psylliodes chrysocephalus. Taxonomy (NCBI): domain Eukaryota; kingdom Metazoa; phylum Arthropoda; class Insecta; order Coleoptera; family Chrysomelidae; genus Psylliodes; species Psylliodes chrysocephalus. The sequence continues at coordinate 30,575,309 of OV651815.1, read as the reverse complement.
TAAGTCTTAGGTAGAAAATAGTTTACTTCCGGCCAATGTGTCCAAGGTATCATCGATTCAATGCAGATGATAACTATATTTCTTGGTAACATTGTTCAACTGATGGTAATCTACACAGAACCTCGTAGTTTCATCCTTTTTCTGGGCATAAACTACCGGAGAGACCCATTTCCTGAACAATCCTGTCAGATTTCTTTCTCTTGGCCTTTGGTAATCTTCGAGCTGATTGACGAATCGGCCTGGCAGCGTCAACAGTGTTAATTTTGCGTTTTACAACAGAAGTGCTTCCTGATTTTCCTCCTTTTGGTACAGAAATATCACAATACTGTCGTAGAAATATCTGTATTTTCCTTTTCTCTAATTGATTCAGAGATCCAGCAACTGCAATCATTTGCTCGAATTTGTCATTAGAAATATCAGAAGTTGTTGTCTGACAAATTATGGAAGTTACTGGTACACAAGTTCCAATTCTGGTCTCTTTCTTGATGGTAATTGGGTTTATGAGACGGACTTAAATTTCTTTAGCAGTCGTGACTAACCTCTTTCCGATCAGAATACATCGTCCAACCTCTTCATCGTAGTTCCAACATTCCATCATGACAGATGTTCCTTCTTCCATAGTTTCTTGAAGCCATGCTACTATAATGGTTTCACTTCTACCAAGTATAACCGTGTCATCCTGTACAGCAACTGGCACGGTACTGTCCCCAAATGGATGTAGCAATACCTCTTCGGCACCAACCTTGATCACTCTGTTCTTAAAGTCTAACTGGAAACATTGTAAGTTCATTACATCCATTCCAATTATAACATCTTTTTCAATATCAGGACAATACCAGTATGAGTAAACTTTTCTGTGCCAATTTCCAATTGAACCTGGATTTCCCCATGGCAGTCCCTGTGGCAGTCCGTAGTCGTAATCTTGTTAGTAGAAGTCTCTTACGGTTATTTATGGTTGTTGGTCGTGTAATGGTCCTAGTTGCTCCAGTATCCACCAACAGTGTATACTTTTTACCATTTACTTCACCGTCTACGTATACACTATCATAAAGACATTTCAAAGAGGCTACAGTATGAGAGGGTCTTTGGAACGGCCGACCCGCTCTAGTTTTCCTGCGGCGTATTGTCTTTAATTGTTGTGACCCTTGGGTGTTTGTACGAACTGCGTAAATGGCCCAGTTTACCGCAATTCCAGCTCCTGATAGTATTTATCTTTATCTTCTTGTCAGTAAAACTCTTCATTATGTTAACTAGTTGGTCAAGTTTATCTTCTACGTTTGCTTCTTTTACAGTTCTCACTTTACTGTATCCTTTAGAAGCCTGCGTAGCTGCCTTATACTCTAGAGTGCGGACAAGACATCGACCAATGTTTTGTGACGGGCTAAGCGGAGTGTTTTCTGCATCTTGTGGTCACGAAGTCCATCAACAAATATTTGAACTGCCAAACATTCCATCATGTTTTCAGGAGCTGATGGGTAAGTAAACCGTACCAACCTGGCAATACGATGTTTGTTTACAAGTCTTTAACTGTGACTGGTATAAATGCTCTAAGTGTTCGTGGCCATAACGTATATTTATTCTCTTTTTGAGTTGCTCAAAATCATCTCTCTCTTCCACAAGTATAGTCTGAAGGACATTTAATGTGTCTCCTTGAAGAGCGATGGTCAATTTTTTTTGCATTCTCTCGTTCAGACCATTCCTTTGCTATGGCAGCTGTTGTAAACTGTTTCAGGTAGTTGGTCCATAACATCTTTTCGTCGAAAGTTGTGGCTTTAACATTAGTAACAGAGTTTATAGCTCCTTTCAATTTCAACTTCGACTCCACCTCACTACACTTTAGTTCACTGTCCTTGGACTGTTCTGTATGTTCCAATTCTTCTATCTTCTTTTCCATCTGTTTTATTTTCTCCTCAACAGAAGAAATTTTATTTTTTATAAATGATATATCAGAGAAGACTTTAATTTCCATAGAAGACATTTCAGCAGACACATTTTCTTCTAAGGAAGAAATATCAGACGAAACTTTACTTTCTAAAAAAGAAACTTCATCATCCAAGGAAGATATATCGGAAGAAACTTTAGATTCTTAGCGGGAAATATCACTTTTTATAGAAGAAACATCAGAAGAAATTTTATTTTCTATGGAAGACATTTTAGTTTCCAAATCTTTTGTGAAAAACCCAGTTTTAGCACGATTTATTCTTTCTTCACTTTGCACCTTATCCCTCAAAAATTTTAATAATTAAATTAAAACAGACTCAGACTCAGAATTATTATTCCATGTTAAAAATCATTTATTATTTTTACACCTTTCCCAAGCTAACAATAATGAGTCTGGTAAAGCAGATTCCACAAAAAAGTATATCATAGCGGCATATTTATCTGTAGTTAAACCTAAAGATTCCAATGATAATAGCTGCGTAGTGAGTTTGTCATAAACAGATGATAAGAAATATCTTTTTTGGTTTTGAGTGCCTGTTGTATAACAATATTTAACAACTCCCTTATATATGTCTCTATTAGGACTTTTTTGACTTCTTACTATTTTTCTATGTTTATTTACTTGCTTCTGAATGTGTTGTTTATATTTTAACTGTTCTTCCAAAGATTTAGGAAATTATTTTACGGGCCTTTTTATATTAATTTTTTTGTCATCATTTAAAAGTGCACTCTTTCCAAATAATTTGTAATTAGGTGAACATCCCAGTAACTCATAATGAGAATAATTATGGTGTCGCTCAGCGGTTCCAAGGCAACGATCCCTAAAATCCTTATAACATTGCATGTATGTGTTTATTTCTCTAACAGTTCGTTCGGCTAATCCATTTTACCTGCCGGATGGTAAGGAGAAGTGTGGATAAGTTCTATCCCCTTCGAGGTAGCCCATTCTTTAAATGACCCAGATATCAACGCAGATGCACAGTCTGTAATAACTGTTTTTATCTGGCCTAAAAAAGAAAGCTTACTAAAATAGTTTTTCAATGCCTCACCACTTTCCTTTATTGATTTGGCGCTTACATGTTTAGCGGTTTCATCTATTAGAACAATAAATGATTTTGTAGTTCTGTGTAAATCTGATTTTTTTTCTAGCTCCGCAAAATCAATGTGAACCTTTTCATAGTATGTATAATTTGATTTGTGGTAATATTTAAATTTTACGATTTGGCCTATTTCACAAGTTCTTTTATAATATTTAATGTCTTAACTTAATCCTTTCCAAAAGAACCGCTTCCTTATCTAATAATATGTTTTTTAATAATCATCATGACTTCCAGAATCATGGTAAGATTGTAAAATGTCTCTCTTTACATCTGCATTTTTTACTAGGAACCTTCCATCCTCTTGTTTTTGCAAATCCTGTACATTCACCTAATCAGGAAAATCCACGCACAATCTTAAGATTGCATCACTATCTTCTAGTTCCTTGCAAGGTTTGTGGTTGACTAACATATCAAAACTGTTTAAAAATATTTTCCATCTAGCTAACCTATCTTTTAAAGCACCTGTTGATAAAATATATTTAAGTGTTCGATGATTCTCTTGATTCCACCTGAGTTTTATAATGTTTTACTGCTTTTACAACCGCAAGGCACTCTTTTTCTGTGACAGAATAATTGTGTAAATGTCTATTAAGGTATAGGAATAGTATGAAATCACTCTTAAGTTGTTTATTCTTCACCTGTTCCTCATATCTTTGGTATAAAATAGCTCTACAACCAAAACAAGATTTGTCGGTACTATGCTCAAATTTTAACCTAGGATCTATAATTCTTAAAAAAGGTTCTGATTTTATTAATTCTATCAATGTTTTAAAAGATTTTTCACATTCATCAGTTCAAATAAATTTCATATTTTTACATTTTAATCTGTCAAGTGGTCGTACGATCGCATAGTCTTTTATAAAATGCCTAAAATGGTTTGTTAATCCAGTGAAGCACTGTAGAGATTCTAGATCATATGATTTTTTAATATTTTTTACCTTTTCAATGGTTTCATTTTTCATTTTCTTGATATCAATATCAATTGCCCTACCAAGAAATACAATTTTGGAAACACAAAATTTACATTTTGTTAGATTTATTTTTATTGAGTTGGTACATGACTTCTGTCGAAAGCTTAGCACACTCGTTACTGGTATATCATCCTCACATAATGTCATCGATGTCATGAAGTAGTTCACCTAAAGCTTCCTGCATTATTTCTTGAAAATGTACACTAAAGTTTTTCCATCCAAAAGAAAGCCTTATAAATTCATAATGCCCATCTTCTGTCATAAATGCCGTATATTTCTTTGTCATTTTCAATGTACTTATATTCCAAAACTTATCCTTCAGATCAAATTTTGATAAAAATTTACATCCACCAAATTTTTGAATGATTTCATCACCGATTGGAAAAGGAAATGGATCTAATTAAGTTTCCTCATTAATTTTTCGGTAATCAATACATAACCGAAAGTTCCCATCAGATTTTGTTTTTAAAAGGAGATTTTGTCTTCGTATTTATTTTCTTTTTAAATAACTCATTAACCTTATTTTTTGTTCATATTCTTTTATTTTCTGAATATCGACAGGGTTTCAGCTTAACAATTTTTGCATTTTCTTTTAAAATTAAAATCTATTTCAAAGGTTGACGTTTATGAATCATTATATTTTAATAAATTTTGGATATATTCTCTGTAAATTAATTTTCTTTTTCTTAGTTCCAATTTAATTTAAATATTTTCCATTTATTTGGGAAATGGCATCCTAAAAGTATACCAAATTTTAAATATTTTACTACTGCAGCCATAAAAGTTACGAGCTGTTTATTGATTTCAATAGTTACTTCAGCTCTGAAAAAACATTTGGTTATTTCAGTTAAGCTCTTTATGCAAATAGATGCTTCATGAACAGGAAATTTATTTTTATTTACTAATTCTTTATCAATCAGATTAATATCCGAACCAGTTGTAACGAGCATTTGGATACTCGTTAGGATTTTATTTTTTTGTGTATATTTATATTTATTATTCAAACATAAAGGATAATAAATATCGTTAAAGTCATTGAAATTGTTATTTCATATTTTTATATTTAATATTTGAGAAGGAACTTTTCGAGTGCACCCTGTATTATTAATTCGAAGTTTCTCGAATGTTCTATGTGTGATGACGCTACGCTACGTCAGAGGAGGGGTGTGAGAGACTATAAAAGACCGTTCATCGAAACGCGGAGTACTTTTTGATTTGGTAAATTCAACCCACCTCTATCTTTTCTTTTCTTATCTCCGGAGAGTTTAGTTTTAATCAAAGTGTGGTTATAGTGAAATGGTTTAGTGTTTAGCAATAGGTAATGTAGAGCGTTTTCTTTATTTGTCTTTAAGGTAGATTGTTGGCTAAATGCTGCATTAGAATTTCATTAATTGTCAGGTATTTTTTTTCTTGGCGAAAAAGCCGGTTGTGTCTTAACAAGGGATTTTGACCTTTATTGCGTTGTAAATGCTCATGGCATAGTTTAAATTTCATACCTGCTACGAATTTTGACCTTTATTGCTTCGCTATTTAAGAGTATTTTTCCGGTGAGCAGGGATTTATCGATTTGTGTCAATTTGTCAATGGATAATTTGCAGTGTTAAAATAAAATAAAATTTTATGATAATTTGTTCATTGTTTCTTTTTCTATTGTGTAATAAATCGATGAAGCGCTAATTACTGGATTATTGTAATTTTTTGGTTAGCTAATTATTCTAGGTGCGGTGTTTAGGTAATAATTTGTCTTTTGGAGAAATATTGAAGGTTTGCTACGTTACTTATCGCCACGAAATATTAAACCGAATTCACTAATAATACACGGAGATAAAGCGGCTTCCGGACAGCTTATATACAAAGGTTGCTTATTTCTTTCTTCTCTCATCTTTTCTCTTCACTTTCTTAGTACTTTTTTATTAATTAACAAAAGCATAGTTCCTGATAAAGGAAGCTACGCTACTAAATGCCGGTTAATTAATAAAAAAGGTACCCTACTCTAATTCTATCTCTACTATCCTATTTCCTTTTAAGTTTTTTCATTATTTTATTATTTTTGGGGTTTTTTTGTTTGATATAACCATAGGGTTATAGGGGATTTAGATTGTTAAATCTATTGTCTAAATTATCTGTTGATAATTTTAGTATTTTTGGGGATTTAAAACCAATTATATTTAATTGATTCCTTTTTCAGATATATTTAGGATACCACTTCATGGTTTTAAATTAATCAAGGGGGTAATTATTAGTTTACCAACTAAGCTTAACTTTGGCTACATAATTTTAAGTTTCAGTTAACTTTCTGAATAAGTTAACCTTCTGTTAACTTATTTAGTTTTAATATTGTTATTTTTTCCACACAGGTGGATATAATTATCAGACTAAATGGTCTAGAACCTCGTTAAGGGTATATCGTTGGGGAATAATAGCATTCCTTCATTATTATCAGTCTTTTGGGCAATTTACGTAACCTCAGGGGTAGTAAAAGACGTCTTTTAACCACCATTTTTCTGTATTGCCAATATAAGTAGCTCACACACACATATGTTTCATTTTCATGCACTGGGAGTATTACCGATGACAAGTTAAGCCAACAGACCAGAAAAGTTTTGAAAGTTAGTCGATCCAAGTGGAAATCGAGTTCCTCAACATCAGAACGTCGGTGAATCTGCAACCCATAGAATTGAGAGACCTTATAGTGTACAAGGCTCCTTCCTGAATAAGAACCAAATGCACCACCACCTCGTTTGAACTTCTGAAGAGTCTCGATTACCTCCAGAACCAGCAGGACCATCCCTCAGCCTAGTCATCCGGTAACTTAAACCGAAACACAGCCGAGCTTACTTGTATTTATTTATGTACAGGTTACTTAAATTGCGAATATCATTTTTTTTCATTTTTTATAACTATTTAATACCTAAGTTTTATAATTTTCTACATTTGGAACCTTCAGTTCAACTTTAACTATATTTTGTTCTTTTCCAGAACCCTCAGTTCTGTATTTGTCAATTATTATTATCTTATACTTTTCTATATTTGGAACCTTCAGTTCAACATTAACTATATTTGTTTTTTTTTTAAGAACCCTCAGTTCTGTATTTGTCATTGTTGTGGACAATAAAATCTAAATTGAATTTATCTGTTTTAATTTACCTGATATTCATTTGAATTTGAACTTATCGTATCTTATCTTGACAGTTGTCATAATATAGTTTTGTTTCCTATTTTGTTTTTCTCTGAAAAAGTATATTTTTAATATAGTCAAAACAGGTGGCGCCTTGTTCAAATTCAGATAATCATAAAAGTTCCAAAATAAACAACTGAGAATTCACAACCCTGAGTATAATAAATTTTACCATTTTCCTGTATGGAAAATTGTAAAATCTTAAATTGAGCTTAAATCACTATAAATCTGTCTTCCAAATCAGACAATTCCAGGTAAAGGCTTGCATTGGCTTTCAATGGGCCTTAACACCTTTTAGAAAGCAATGAAACTGCTGCACAGTATCAAAGAGTATTTTCCCTTTTTGACCATTTAAAAGTAAATACTCAAAATTATCTCCATTTGTCAGAGAATAACTAGAATACATTTCGGTAATATTTATTTGGTATTCTGGTTCAATTATGCGTTCACATCACTAGCATTAAACACATTTTTAGGTTAACATCTAATGTCTTTCTTAATACTGCTTATTGGCTGAGAATATCTTCTTGGCAACTGTCTATCAGGATATTTACCAACCATTAAGGATTTTAGTAGTTGGAGAAGTTCTTCTTTGGAATGGATGATTTTGCCTCTTAACCGTTTCTGAACACCAATGGGACAACCCAGAATTATTATTGCCACTAATGAAAATTCAGAAATGTTACTATCTGTCCATTTTATTAATTTTTGTTTTTTGTAAAAGTATTCTAGGATATTACCATTATAATATTTATAATTCATAGCTTTCTCCCATTTTAAAACAATATTTTCATCAAATGTATTGATAAATCTCAGTTTCCAATTTGCCCATGTATATTGATTTAGTATATTATCTTGGATTCTATCTTCATACCACCTTAATGCAATGCCTTTTAACTGATTTCTTAGATTAAAAATTTTCTCATTATCCGTAATCCGTATATTCATACGAACTGAGCTACGAAGAATGATTCTCACCTTGCCCGTCGTATTGAGAAATTCTTATAGGATCTGTTTTAGTTAAAGTGGTAAACGTCATCCATTTTGACAACTGATTCAAAGAAATTCTACAGATTTCACAAAATATTCCTGTACTATAAAGATTTCAGTTTAATTAAAAGTAAAAATGAGTTGAGAAGTTAGTACGACGACAATCAAAAACTTTAATTTCCAAATACAGCGATGTTTGGTTTAATATACGGCTATTTAACGACCCATTAGCAAACTTAAAATGGGTTTTAACTTGGCAATTGATTTCGTTTCCTATTGAAATGGTCCGAATTACCGAGTTTTTATAGTTTGTAAAAGAAAAAAAGCTTCTTTGACTATTTCGTACGATATGCAAATAATAATATCGTCCTTTGATCTTACTTCCAAAGCATTAGAGCAATTTTTTTTAATAAATAGTGTACTTTATGATTCGCTTTGAAGCATTATAGATTATTTCTTTTTTCACATTTAGCGCGTCATGTTAATTTTAGCCAATTTAAATATTGCCAGATCAAAAATGTTCGATCAAAAAAACATCAAAGAGTTCTCAGTAAAGCAGCGCTCTCTGTGGTACGATTGTTGTAGATATCCTTTTAGTTTTACTCGAATAAAGGCATATTTTTTACTAGACTTTTTAATAAAAACTTTTATTATCTTATTTCTTATTAATTTTATCAAATATAATGGCTGCAACGTATTCTTATGGTTAACAAACTAATATATTCCTTGTTCTCGGATATTGTAAAAGAAATGTTCGAAAATCAGTGTCGTGGCAGTACCGGGATACATCCACGATGTTCCCTAATACTTTATTTTGAAAAAATTAAAGAACTTTGATTTTTCTTTTACTGGCATAGCTCTAAAGTTGGATTCTATTTGTTTTTCGGCTTTTAAAACCTGCCTGTAAAGGAACAGTTTGTTTTGTGTGAATAATATTTAGTTTTCTCAGCAACCAATACATTTTGCTCAATTAGTATAAATATAGGTGTCGTTTATTCTGTTGGAAGTATATTAATTTTTTATTGCTGATAATGATAATGATAGATTCACCTTTATTCAGTTTAATTAAAATCTTGTTACAAAAACGATACAAATACAAAATCAGCTTTTTTCAGGAAACGTAAAAAACAATATTGTTATGTGAGCTATTTCATTATTCAGTCATGCTCTAATCCTCCAAGTCCCTCTCTGTCTTATTTGGCCCAGTAGAACTCCTTTATCCTGGAAGATGGCTTATTAAAGCGAGTACTTAAAAATGATGATGGTTCCGAGAACAGAAGACAGTCCAAGAAGTAGAATAGCTGAAGTACTCCGTCAGTTACACGACAGTCCATCAGGAGGACATCTCGGTGTTAGGAAAACCCTTCAGAGAGTTCGGGAAAGGTTTTACTGGATGAACAGTTCCGATTGTGTAAAGGACTGGTGTAAGAAATGTTACCACCTGTGCTATGAGTAATGGACCTCAACGAAAAAGAAAGGCTCCCATGAAGCAATATAACGTTGGTAGCCCATTTGAGAGGATCGCCTTAGATATTGCTGGACCATTCCCCGCGACCGAGGATGGTAATAAATACATTTTGATGGTTATGGACTATTTTACAAAGTGGGTGGAAGTCTACACCATTCCAAATCAAGAGGCCGCAACTGTTGCAGATGTATTGACAAAAGAGTTTATCTGTCGATTTGGAGTGCCCTTGGAGATCCACGATGGCGAAGGTAGAAATTTTGAAGGTCAACTTTTCCGTGGAGTCTGTGACAGACTAGATATGAAGAAAACCAGAACCACAGCATTGCACCCATAATCCGATGGAATGGTAGAGCGAATGAATAAGACCATTGGCAAATATCTGTCAAAAGTGGTTTCAAACCATCAGCGAGATTGGAATCAGTATCTTTCGCTCTTTGCAATGGCTTATAGATCCGCTGTCAATGAATCAACAGGCCGAACACTAGGAAAGGTCTTGTTTGGGCGTGAGGTGGACCTGGAGAAGATGTAGCTGGTGAAGATTATGTGATCCAGTTACGAAGAAGAATGGACGACATGCATGAATTAGTTCGCTCGCATCTCCAAATCGCCAGCGACAGGATGAAGAAATGATACGATACTCAAGCTATGGGGGGATGTTTCAAGGAAGGCGAAAAAGTCTGGCTCCATAACCCAAAAAGACAGAAGGGTTATTCTTCGAAGCTTCGAAGGTCTTGGGAAGGTCCGTACCTTATAAAGAATAAAATAAATGATGTAATTTACCCTATAAGTAAGATCCCAAACGGTAAACCGAAGGTAGTACATCAAAACAGGTTGGCCCCATTTGAGGGTGACCATGAAGAAGAAGAAAAGCAACTTCGAGAAACACCTGACCTTGACGTTGAAGAATTTATGGGTGCATATGGAGGTACTGGAAAATCCAGATATGGTGTTACGACCGAGCAACAACAAGATCTACTCTCGCTTCCGAAAGACTATTCACTGGTCCATGGTTCTTCCGCCAGCATCAATGACATGCGAGAACTGGCATATGTGTTCCGTAAGAAGTTTGGTCGACTAGTAGAACTTCAGTCAGTTACCAGCCCCTGGAAAAGCCTTGAAACTTCAAGACGGGTCGTGTTAACTTTTCTATTTAATAACGAAGAACACCTTCCAAAATCAATCCACCTATCAGGGTGTATGGGAAGCATAACTTAGTCTAAGGGAGCATGTACGGGAGTCCAATGTACAGAAACTAGCCATGCCAAAGATAGAAGGAAATCAGCTGGATTGGAGGATCATTAGGAACATGGTATAAGTAATCTTTCAAGATACCGGAGTTCAAATACTGGTCTGCAGCCATTCGTCCAGTGCCCAGGTTACAGCGAAGATAATCCCGTGTTACTTCCATGCAATTGGAAATTGTAAAAGAGGATTCAGTTGCAGATACAACCATTCCAGTTTAGTTTCGTAAGAGTTCCAGGAGGAACTATCTCTTAAGGAGGGGCAATGTTATGTGATCCATTTCATTACTCAGTCATGCTCTAATCCTCCATGTCCCTATCTGTCTTATTTGGCTTTTGAGGCTCAACTTGTCATCGTGAGAATATTGCTGGTCTTTTTCGGATATGAGATGTTTTGGTGGATGAATAAAAATTAATTAACTCACGAGTAGTATACAATATTTTATCCAATTTCGACATTTTTAGATAAAAATATAGGTGTTTTTTAAATTTAATTTTGTATTTAACAACCATTTATGGCAATGGAATTGACAAGTAGTCGGTGCAATTTATATTAAGTCTGGTTGTTAGGCGTTGTCAGGGCTTGTTTATTTAGACTTTGTTTATAGTTAGTTGAATATTACTGTTATTGACTAAAATCTACGACATCGGCAAAAGAGTTAATTTTCGTATAAAATTTTGGAAAAATGGATATCTTAGATTTTGTGAACGAAGAACTTGTTCCAGAAGAAGTGTTAAATGCAGCAAATGAGGCTTTAGCAAAAATAGTACCCAATAAATCTAAATCATTGTACGAGAAGGAGTATATACTTTTTTGCAAATGGCGAAACAAAAATCAGGTTAAAGAAGTTAACGAGAAGATAATAATGGCATACATATCTGAAAAATCAAAAATGTGAAGTCTTCGTCATTATGGTCCTATTATTCGCAACTTAAGAAGATGTTGTCCGTTAAAGAAAATGTGGACATAAGCAAGTAGGTTTTTAAATTATATTAAAAAATAGACGTTTGAGTTAATAAAAGGTTACTTTTTCAGATTTCACCAAGTGAAAGCATTTTTAAAGAACCAATCAGTGGGATATAGATCAAAGAAATCAAATGTATTTAGCAGAGAAGACGTCGAAAAATTTTTAGATACTGCTCCTGATGACAAGTATTTACTGCTTAAAGTAGCTTTGATCATAGGAGTTTCAGGAAGCTGCAGAATTTGCGAACTGGTAGCGATGTCCACTAAAAATGTTGACGACAGAGGAAGTGTATTAGTGGTGAAAATTCCCAACACTAAAACTTACAAAGAAAGAATATTCACTGTTGTCAATGGAAGCAATAATATTAAGGCAATTGATGTGTTTCATAAATATAAGAAATTGCGCCCGCAAAATGTACCACACGACTATTCCTAAACTATAAAAATGAAAAATGCACGGTACAGCTTGTAGGTTTCAACACATTTTCCAAAATGCCTTAGAAGATAGCAGAGTTTCTTGGCTTAGAAAATGCGGGAGACTATACTGGATAGAGTTTTAGACGATCCTCTGCCTCTTTGCTGGCGGAAGCAGGCGCCGATTTATCGATATTAAAAAGAGATGGAGGATGGCGTTCTGACTCAGTTGCAGAAGGATTTGTTGAACAGTCTATAAGAAATAAAATAGAAATTTCAAGAAAAATTTTGGGTAATGAAGTTGCAGTAGGTGCACCTGAAAAAGCTGGGACAGTAGCCAATAATAAATATAATATATCGGAGAATACATTACAAATGTCCAATTTAAACAATGAACCCATCGCCATCAGTACAAACATCGATTCTAATAATGGACCCATCCATTCAAACGTAGTTTCTAATGTTTCAAAACAACTAACTATTCCATTAAACAACGAAATGAAGCTCCTGTTTCATAATTTAAATAACTGTAACTTTTATTTTGATTATAAAAAATAAATATGCAAAGATAGTTTCCATTGTAGTTTCCATTAAGTATTATTCTTTACATTGTTTCCATTGGCCAACTGACTTAGGAGGGGCAAGAGGCACGTAACAAAGATTTTAAAAATTACCGCAAATAATATTCCAGGAAATGTTACAGAGAAAAATCCAACGAAGATACTTTTAATTTGTTTTTATTGAGTTCAGACCCACTGTTGACAAGTAAAAAAAGGAACCCAAAAAGAAACTGAAAAACATACCAAATGATGCTTTAAATTTGTTAATGCCTTCCATAGTCACAAAATATCAAAGTAATGAACACGATGACTCATTCTTTCCTTATTCTGATGAGAGCCAATATTTAAAATATATATTGATTTAAGAATTCTTCTTTGTAATAAAAATCTACCATCGATTAAGTTAATAATAAATGCTTAAATAATGCGTTTCATGTTTTATTTAAAAATATTGACTTATAACATGTATTTTATTCTTTTAACACACGATTCATGACATATAAGAATTAATACCAACTTTTGAGGCATTCTGCCCCAGTGTGCGGCGGTTAAATTACAATTATTTAAGTTTAAAATATTAACAAAAAAAAATAATAATACAAACAAATACCCCTAATTTACCCAATCGTGCGCTATTGTTTATGTCCCAAAAAACCGGGCGGCACAAGTAAAATTCTTAATAAAATAAAACCTTCTCTCTTTAAATTCACAGATTTTGTTAGAGGCACTGTGGTGAAAACTCCTATAAAATTTTGATTTATTACCCCGTGTTGATTGCGATTATACGATAGTTGACGTCTATGAGGTCCCTTTAAATTAAAGTGTAGCCATCTCTTTTAGACTGTCATATATTTCGTTATCTTACTCTTTACCAACTGCCTGGTTATTTATAGTACAGGAACTGTTTGCTTTAAATAGAATTTGTATTTAAACTAATTAAATCGAATAAATATTTATGTGATCTTTCAAGAAGCGTATTTAAATTCTTAGCACGTTCATATCAAACCCATTAACAAAATTATCATAACAAATGCATTATTGACGTTTTGAAAATTAATTCAAATATAATAATAACAACAATATTAATAATAATAATAATAAATTCACGTACCGAAACAAGTTGGTTACATTAGTTCGTATTAGGAGTCCGTCATATTCCAATGTTTGTTGGATCGTTAGCGGAAACGGTTCGCATTCCCGACGAATTTTCATGATTACCCGGAAAGTGTGGTTATCAAAAAAGTTTTTAACTACACAATGTTGTATATGCGACACGATTTATCGATGTGAATTATTATGGGATTGTAGAAAAACACTGCAACCGATGTTCGGACGAAGGTTGAGTCTTCCTGCAGTTAAAGTTGTTTATGTCTGTAACAAAAGAAATATATGTCAGAATTTTAAAAAATAAAACATTTTGGATATGCATAAATAAGTATTGTTTGGTCCCAAACTCTTTTGTCCCAAATACTTAGTTTTAGTTGTTATTTATTTATTCCTTACGTTTACTAGGTTACACCTTCTTTATATAAAAAATATAGTAGGGAAAAGTCATTGAAACATCACGTCGAATAAATAGTATATTACATTAGAGTGTTTCCAGACTCAATCCAATATTAAAGGGATTGCATAATAATTCGCGTTATATGCCATGCGAATGCTACAAATTCTATACCCTCACATTGCAAATAAGCGTGAACCATCTTGGTATAGCCTCTGATGTGGCACACTTAAGTTTTAAACATCTACGCACATACAGTTGATATTAAGTCCACAAGTCAGCGGTCAGAATTTCTGGCTCGCCTGGCTGCTCTAGTTGTTTTATCTTTGTTCAGTAGCGTGCACGTTTTGAAAAATTTTCACAAAGAGTTTGTTATAAACTTGTTTTTATTTTTCGGTGTTTCTGTTAAATTTTGATTTGTGTTATACGAGATGATTTCTGCAGACCTTTTGAGGTAGATGTAGATGCTAGAGTCATAAATTTACATGCCGGAAATGAAAATGGCTTTGTAGCAAACGCTTCGCTACTTTCAGCAAAATATGTCGATAAAGCTCTGCTGGTTTATCACCTTAATATTGTGTACTTAATCCAATTGAATTAGTTTGGTCTTTAGTTAAACAAAAACTGAGACGTAATAATTTTGCACCTACCTTAACAATTGTGATTTGGATAATATTAATGGCGTTTCTAAAGATCCGTCTTTGACTGACGTTTGGAAAATTTGCATTAGTCACGTCCTAAAATGGAAAAAGAATATCATATTTTACCTTCTATAGCTCCAGTAGTTGTATATCCAAACCTCGATTCCTCGACAGATGGTTCAGATTTAGATTCGAATTAACTTTCTTATTTTTCATTATTGGTAATCCGAGAGTCATCAAATTAATTCATTGTTAACATTTTATTGGTTCGTATTCATTTATTTCTTTTAAAAAATTCATTATTCTAAATTATTTTATAGTTTTGTTTTATTTGCAAAGAATTTATTTTCCTTTATGGTTTTTGCTTTGAAATTTCGTTTTCCGGAGAAAAACCAAATGGGGTACAAAAATGGATTAGTTTACGTCTGGTACCCTATTTGAACCAAACGCCCTTACAGGCAGGTACATTTTACTCGTCTATTTACGTTTTATAATTTAATATTCAGTTGTAGTAAATTAACGAGCTATAATGAAAGGGATCGTATTTAATTCCGTCCCCGTTGAATGGCATTATAACGCATCCACCTATTCTATCGCTTTTGACCGCGGTAAATTCCAGGAACCAAAGTCGTGGATGCGCTGGAATAGAAGCAGGGAATCATCGCATAGGAACGGGAATTATTTATTGAATGTCAGATTTTAAACGTAGAGAGAATGGAATGTCGGTGATTGTTAAAAAGGTGTAGGTTTTCGTTCGTTTTATTTGTGATAAAAATGTAAGTGCCTTTTTAAATCAATTATTATATTTCAATTACTTTTATATTATTTAACTAGTTAATGGTTCACTATTTAGATTTGAATTTCACTGTTATAAGTAATTTCATGCTTTTTCTTGACAGCATTTTTTGTACCTGTCATAAAAAAATTGCTTGCATTCCAATAACGAGTTTATTTGATTTTATTACTTATTTTACTAAATCAGTGAAAAATAGCATCCTTTTAATATTTTAATTTAAATATTTTTGAAGTTTATTGATATTTTATAGTTATACTAAGGAAAATTTGCTATAATTTTGATTTGACTTTGAGATTATTTTTTTTGTCATTTTTAAAGTTTGGCAAGGGAAAAGTAATATATTAGTAAATTATGTGTTTTTCTAACATCAGATATTCACAGTATTGGCAGATCTAAGTTAAAAGTATGAAATGCCTTGTTGATTGATACTAACATTTTCGCCCGTGGCTGGGACAACATCGGGATAGGTGTCTCGGTAACTTACCCTATTTTGTCACCAGAATATTCAACTTTAGGTGGGTAGTAAAGCTGTAGAGCTTCCCCATTACCTTGTCCCTACTAACCCTTCTTCAGTTTTGCATCGAGTGTGTTTGAACCTAGTAATGCTCAATGTTTGTTATCTGATGAGTTATTGTTCTTAAAATATTTATTTTATTTTTGCCTTGCAGTATTAAATATTATTTTTTGTAAAATCTATTGAATATTATTTTATATGTTTTCAAATTGACTATTATTTTATATATTTTTCTGTGTTTCACTAAATCATCAACTAAATGTGTTTTTTTATATATATACTTAATTTGTCATTTGTATCCAAATTGACATTTGATTGGTTTTATTGTATTTATTATAACTTTGGGGTTTTCTTGCTGGTTCTTTCCCCTCATTTGATAAATTAATTATTTTTTTATTGCACCGAACCAGACCTATATTTAATCTTTATAAATATATTTTATATACTTATAAATTTTTACATTCTGATTCTGTCATCTATAATATTTTTAATAAAGATTAGATATAAATCAATAGATGTTTTCTTTTAACCTTTACCACTCCCTCAATAACACGTAAGTAGCCAATAGATAACGAATCTTTCAGTCTGTCACTCGTGGTGTCCTAATCACTTCATAGTTGATCACGCCGCCACTTTATTTATTATACTTTTATAAAAGAGACAGATATTAGTCAAAGTTGTCTCTCTTTATTTTAGTTGGTTACACTACAATAATAATGATTTTTTTAAGTTTCAAGTAGGACTACAATTAAGTGCATCTATCTAAATAACGGGTATACCGCCGTCCAATTTATAATCATTCGATCGCCTTTTAACGAATACTTTATCGTATTTATAAAAATATTAAATTTTTAAAATGAGGTTTCTACGCCTGTGACAGATCAAACAAAATTGTCGGTAAGAGTTCGGAACGAGTTTAATGAAAGAAATATACATAATTATTAATTTAATTTATTTAATTTTAATAATAAAACTGGTACGCCCATGTGCGCGGTCCCTTTGAAGTCGGTACTAATCGGTTATTCTGCCGTGTTGTATTGTGTCTAGAAAGACTATACGAGTGTGGAAAATGACATTTTTCACACGAGTGAGAAATATTGTACGAGGCACAAGCCGAGTGCGACTATCACACGAGTGTGGAAAATCACTTTTCACACAAGTGGTGTACAATATTTTTCCTACGACCACAAAATAATTTCATCAAAAAATGTAAAAAAGGTTATTATTATAATAATTAAAATGTTTTTAAAAAAATAAGCAACAATAATTATTGTATTTATTTAATTTTTATATTTTTATATTTTTCGAAACAAAAAAAATAAAAAAAAGTTGTATCATCTACCAGGATTCTAACGCCGGCCCGCCAACCGCCTCTTGAAAGACAAGTTAATTACGTTACTACACAAACCACTGAGCTAACACGTCTTGTGTCAACTGAGTTATTTAATCAATTATGTTTTTAACCAGAATAAAAAGCAAGATAATGTTATTTTAAAATTATATAAATAATTGTTAAAAATAAATATCTTGGATCTAAGTTTAAACATCAATTTTAATAATTTATTCATGATTTATATTTTACTATTAATATGGACATTACATAAATCAAAATAGAAATGATGCGTTTGACATTATGTGACAGCTGATGCGGAAATGTAAAACGAGGTTTATATTATAATAAATAAAATAAATTTAAAAAAACAATCAATAATAATCGTATTTATTCAATTTTTATATTTTCTAAAAAAAAAAAAAACAAAAAAAAACAAAAAAAAAATTCTGCCTCCGCAAGGATTTGAACGCGGTCGCTCGCCAGGACTCAAATGCATAGTTGATAAAGTTTGATACTCTACAACCTGAGCTAATAGACCTTGCGTCAATTGACTGATATAATCGGTTATGTGTTTAACCAGAATAAAAACATAACTTAGTTATTTTAAAATTATTTTAATACTACTTGTTAAAGATAAATATCTAGGATCGAATTTACAACAATTTTAATAATTTAACAGTCATATCGATTTTAGTATTAATATGGACATTACATACATCAAAATAGAAATCATGCGTTTTACATTTTGTGACAGCTTATGCGGAAAGTAGTTTAAACCTTTTATTGAAATATATACAACTCTTATTGTTAACGATCCCAAGTTAACAGAAATACAGAAGTTAATTTATTTAAAAAGTTTGAAGAACAGACCCTTTAATTTAATGAGTAATTTATTTTTAGCACCTGCAAACCTGAATATAGCTCTTAAAACTCTACATAATAGATACATAATAGATATGACAATGAAACGTCACTAATATTGGCTCATATTAAATATATTTTAAATATTCCTTCTTTAGGTAAATGCAGCGCTCCAAATTTAAGGGAGTATATAACTACTATTAAGCAAAACATCGAGGCGTTAAAAAACCTAAATGTTCCAGTGGATACATGGGACTTGATATTAGTTTTCATTTTGTCAGAAAAGTTGGACATTAACACAAAACGTTACTACGAGTCAGAAACTGATCTGAGGAAAACACCTACATTTAAAAGCTTTCTGAATTGCTTGGAGAACAAATGTTTACGACTAGAACGAGGTAAAATTCGTGACTTACACGCGGCTAATATTGAAGAAAACGAGAAAACGTTCCATTAAATTCATACTTTAAAAATTTATCAGAATTTGAATGTTTGAGGTTGTTTAAAATGTTTATATTGTAATTTAACAAATCAGAAAATTTATAAATGCGCAAAATTAAACGCTTTATCCCATATTGATAAAACTTATTTTATTAAAAGCAAAAAATTATGTTTTTACTGTTTAGGATCGAAGCGCATGTGAAGTGAGTGTAATTCTCAAGGTTGCTCCATTTGTCAGAAATGTCACATTCAATTCTGCATACCTTAGAACATACAGTATGGTTCAAATGAAAGGAATAAATTCATTATAATGAAAGTAGTTGGTTTTTCAAAAAAATGCTCGGACAGGTCAATTTTGTTTACTCAAAGCGCAATTTTTTAAATAGAATTCAATTTTCCCCCATTTCACATTTTTGGGCAGTGACGTCATTGACAATTTTTTTAAATAGTAACCCCAATTTTTTTTTCTTGATTTTGATAGATCTTGCAATTTCCTACTTGGAAACATAATATTTGAAATATCTTACATAACAATTTTTTTTTAATAAAAGATCAGACACATAAATTTTATTTTGAGAACACAATAAATGAATAAAAGATAATTATTTGTAATTAAGTGCTTAATCTAACAAAATAATTAATAATAATAATAATAATAATAATAATAATAATAATAATAATAATAATAATAATAATAATAATAATAATAATAATAATAATAATAATAATAATAATAATAATAATAATAATAATAATAATAATAATAATAATAATAATAATAATAATAATAATAATAATAATAATAATAATAATAATAATAATAATAATAATAATAATAATAATAATAATAATAATAATAATAATAATAATAATAATAATAATAATAATAATAATAATAATAATAATAATAATAATAATAATAATAATAATAATAATAATAATAATAATAATAATAATAATAATAATAATAATAATAATAATAATAATAATAATAATAATAATAATAATAATAATAATAATAATAATAATAATAATAATAATAATAATAATAATAATAATAATAATAATAATAATAATAATAATAATAATAATAATAATAATAATAATAATAATAATAATAATAATAATAATAATAATAATAATAATAATAATAATAATAATAATAATAATAATAATAATAATAATAATAATAATAATAATAATAATAATAATAATAATAATAATAATAATAATAATAATAATAATAATAATAATAATAATAATAATAATAATAATAATAATAATAATAATAATAATAATAATAATAATAATAATAATAATAATAATAATAATAATAATAATAATAATAATAATAATAATAATAATAATAATAATAATAATAATAATAATAATAATAATAATAATAATAATAATAATAATAATAATAATAATAATAATAATAATAATAATAATAATAATAATAATAATAATAATAATAATAATAATAATAATAATAATAATAATAATAATAATAATAATAATAATAATAATAATAATAATAATAATAATAATAATAATAATAATAATAATAATAATAATAATAATAATAATAATATTAATAATAATAATAATAATAATAATAATAATAATAATAATAATAATAATAATAATAATAATAATAATAATAATAATAATAATTAATAATAATAATAATAATAATAATAATAATAATAATAATAATAATTAATAATAATAATAATAATAATAATAATAATAATAATAATAATAATAATTAATAATAATAATAATAATAATAATAATAATAATAATAATAATAATAATAATAATAATAATAATAATAATAATAATAATAATAATAATAATAATAATAATAATAATAATAATAATAATAATAATAATAATAATAATAATAATAATAATAATAATAATAATAATAATAATAATAATAATAATAATAATAATAATAATAATAATAATAATAATAATAATAATAATAATAATAATAATAATAATAATAATAATAATAATAATAATAATAATAATAATAATAATAATAATAATAATAATAATAATAATAATAATAATAATAATAATAATAATAATAATAATAATAATAATAATAATAATAATAATAATAATAATAATAATAATAATAATAATAATAATAATAATAATAATAATAATAATAATAATAATAATAATAATAATAATAATAATAATAATAATAATAATAATAATAATAATAATAATAATAATAATAATAATAATAATAATAATAATAATAATAATAATAATAATAATAATAATAATAATAATAATAATAATAATAATAATAATAATAATAATAATAATAATAATAATAATAATAATAATAATAATAATAATAATAATAATAATAATAATAATAATAATAATAATAATAATAATAATAATAATAATAATAATAATAATAATAATAATAATAATAATAATAATAATAATAATAATAATAATAATAATAATAATAATAATAATAATAATAATAATAATAATAATAATAATAATAATAATAATAATAATAATAATAATAATAATAATAATAATAATAATAATAATAATAATAATAATAATAATAATAATAATAATAATAATAATAATAATAATAATAATAATAATAATAATAATAATAATAATAATAATAATAATAATAATAATAATAATAATAATAATAATAATAATAATAATAATAATAATAATAATAATAATAATAATAATAATAATAATAATAATAATAATAATAATAATAATAATAATAATAATAATAATAATAATAATAATAATAATAATAATAATAATAATAATAATAATAATAATAATAATAATAATAATAATAATAATAATAATAATAATAATAATAATAATAATAATAATAATAATAATAATAATAATAATAATAATAATAATAATAATAATAATAATAATAATAATAATAATAATAATAATAATAATAATAATAATAATAATAATAATAATAATAATAATAATAATAATAATAATAATAATAATAATAATAATAATAATAATAATAATAATAATAATAATAATAATAATAATAATAATAATAATAATAATAATAATAATAATAATAATAATAATAATAATAATAATAATAATAATAATAATAATAATAATAATAATAATAATAATAATAATAATAATAATAATAATAATAATAATAATAATAATAATAATAATAATAATAATAATAATAATAATAATAATAATAATAATAATAATAATAATAATAATAATAATAATAATAATAATAATAATAATAATAATAATAATAATAATAATAATAATAATAATAATAATAATAATAATAATAATAATAATAATAATAATAATAATAATAATAATAATAATAATAATAATAATAATAATAATAATAATAATAATAATAATAATAATAATAATAATAATAATAATAATAATAATAATAATAGATAGATAGATAGATAGATAGATAGATTTATTGACAATATATACATAAGTACATTTTATGTCATAGACTACAATATGGTATACCAAATATAAATACAAATTTAATGATAAAACAAAACATCTACAAGCTATATAAAATATGCATTCACACACATAAAATTTTTTGTAAAAATTCACGTCAATAAAATTTACACACACATAAAATTTTTTGTAAAAATTCACGTCAATAAAATTTAAAATTTTAATTAAAATAAAGTTAAGATTGAAATTAAAATTAAGATTAAGATTAAAAATTAAATTAAAATTAAAATTTTTGGTCAACAATTCTAAAAGAGGTAGCTTGTAAATATTCATTCAAGGAATAGAAGCAATGCTCGGCTAGAAAGTTTTTAGCTATCATATTAAAAGCCTTTAATGTCATATTCTTTATGGGATAATTTTTATGGTGATTCACGAAAGCGTTATAAATATAGTAATCAGGTTTATTGTTTTGAGTAATACATATTCTAGAAAAGCTATTGACTATATTTTCTTTAAATCTAGTGTTATGCTGATGTATGTCTGCATGAGTAGGAACTTGATAACGATTCAAGTGAATCCACGATAAGACCTGAAATATATATATGCATGGCAAAGGCAGAATTTTGTGTTTTTTGAATATAGGCTGACAGTGATCTAAGTAGTGTGCACCATCAATAATTCTTAGAGCTGCCTTCTGATAGCTAAACACTTTCTGTAAGGAGCTGGATTTGCCCCAGAGCATTATACCATAACTAATATTACTGTGGACTAGAGCATAGTATACTGACCTCATAGAATGCGGATCCAGGTTAGAATACAACTGTCTCATGACGTAAATTTGTGTTGCTAGTTTAGAGCAAAGGTTGGCTATATGTGAGGCCCAAGTGAGACACGTGTCCAGCGTAAAACCAAGTGTTTTTACAGGCTCCGATTTTTTTGCCAGTTTGTCTGAGCTAAATAAAATTCTGTTTGTTTTAGCTGCATTTAGCATTAGCTTGTTAGAACTAAACCAGCGTTTTGCTAGTATTGTATCATCACTGGTAGATGTTAAATTACCCCTTGTGAGAAGAGTTGTATCGTCCGCAAATAAAATGCATTTACGTGGCTCAATAGATTTTGGTAGGTCGTTGATGTAGAGCAAAAAGAGAACTGGGCCCAATACAGAACCCTGTGGAACACCACTTACCACCGGAAGCATGCTAGAAACGTCATCATTGTATACCACGTATTGCATCCTATCAGTTAAATATGATCTGAAGATCTCAAGACTATTTCCCCTTATCCCGTAGAACTCTAATTTGTCAATCAAAAGCTCTATATTGACGCAGTCGAATGCCTTCGATAGGTCGCACATGGTTGCACATGAACTGTAACCCTGATCAAGATTATCAACCACGCATTCAATTAGAGAAATCATCGCTTTGACCGTCGATTTGCCCTTTCGAAATCCGTATTGTGAAGGTGATAGGATTTCTTTACCTTCAATGTAAGAGAGCAATTTATTTTTTAAAATTTTTTCAAATAGTTTTGAGATGACCGGGACGATAGCAATAGGCCGAAAGTTATCAGGACATTCAGTGTCGCCTTTTTTGTGCAATGGTATCAATCTAGATATTTTTAATTGTGACGGAAAATTACCCTCTTCTAAACATCTATTAAAAAGTAGTGTTAATGGTATTACCAGCGGTTCCATCGCGCATTTTATCATTTTGCTACTTAGGCCATAGTGGTCTAGGCTGGCTGAATTTTTCATCTCACGCACTGCCTTACGTACATCTTCTTGTAGTATAGGTGACATAAAAAATGAACCTGATGGCTTAGGTTGGAGATTTAAGTAATCAAGAGGAGAGATGAATTTACCAGATGCCATATTGTTTTTGTTTTATTATCTGAAGATTCAATTTTCTCGGCGTAAGCACATCTCTTAGCAATTTTCAGGGCTGCACGGCTGCAATAATAATAATAATAATAATAATAATAATAATAATAATAATAATAATAATAATAATAATAATAATAATAATAATAATAATAATAATAATAATAATAATAATAATAATAATAATAATAATAATAATAATAATAATAATAATAATAATAATAATAATAATAATAATAATAATAATAATAATAATAATAATAATAATAATAATAATAATAATAATAATAATAATAATAATAATAATAATAATAATAATAATAATAATAATAATAATAATAATAATAATAATAATAATAATAATAATAATAATAATAATAATAATAATAATAATAATAATAATAATAATAATAATAATAATAATAATAATAATAATAATAATAATAATAATAATAATAATAATAATAATAATAATAATAATAATAATAATAATAATAATAATAATAATAATAATAATAATAATAATAATAATAATAATAATAATAATAATAATAATAATAATAATAATAATAATAATAATAATAATAATAATAATAATAATAATAATAATAATAATAATAATAATAATAATAATAATAATAATAATAATAATAATAATAATAATAATAATAATAATAATAATAATAATAATAATAATAATAATAATAATAATAATAATAATAATAATAATAATAATAATAATAATAATAATAATAATAATAATAATAATAATAATAATAATAATAATAATAATAATAATAATAATAATAATAATAATAATAATAATAATAATAATAATAATAATAATAATAATAATAATAATAATAATAATAATAATAATAATAATAATAATAATAATAATAATAATAATAATAATAATAATAATAATAATAATAATAATAATAATAATAATAATAATAATAATAATAATAATAATAATAATAATAATAATAATAATAATAATAATAATAATAATAATAATAATAATAA
Organism: Psylliodes chrysocephalus; assembly: GCA_927349885.1. Lineage (NCBI taxonomy): Eukaryota > Metazoa > Arthropoda > Insecta > Coleoptera > Chrysomelidae > Psylliodes > Psylliodes chrysocephalus. Next base: position 30,549,980 of record OV651815.1, on the reverse strand, counting down.
TAATAATAATAATAATAATAATAATAATAATAATAATAATAATAATAATAATAATAATAATAATAATAATAATAATAATAATAATAATAATAATAATAATAATAATAATAATAATAATAATAATAATAATAATAATAATAATAATAATAATAATAATAATAATAATAATAATAATAATAATAATAATAATAATAATAATAATAATAATAATAATAATAATAATAATAATAATAATAATAATAATAATAATAATAATAATAATAATAATAATAATAATAATAATAATAATAATAATAATAATAATAATAATAATAATAATAATAATAATAATAATAATAATAATAATAATAATAATAATAATAATAATAATAATAATAATAATAATAATAATAATAATAATAATAATAATAATAATAATAATAATAATAATAATAATAATAATAATAATAATAATAATAATAATAATAATAATAATAATAATAATAATAATAATAATAATAATAATAATAATAATAATAATAATAATAATAATAATAATAATAATAATAATAATAATAATAATAATAATAATAATAATAATAATAATAATAATAATAATAATAATAATAATAATAATAATAATAATAATAATAATAATAATAATAATAATAATAATAATAATAATAATAATAATAATAATAATAATAATAATAATAATAATAATAATAATAATAATAATAATAATAATAATAATAATAATAATAATAATAATAATAATAATAATAATAATAATAATAATAATAATAATAATAATAATAATAATAATAATAAT